>JACEFZ010026878.1:0-172977 GCA_014155875.1 Cepaea nemoralis | reverse complement strand
TATCGACTTTTATTAGATGCTTTGCAAACAGTCAACCATCAAAATATATTATTATTTAGATACAGCGGAAACAAAGTCAGGGGAATATCCGCAATCGGCAGGTTAGCGGAGTAGGAGAAGCAATAAACATCATCAGGTACGTAATAATCCTGTTCAGATGGCTCTTCCTATACGGACGGTGACAGTTATCACAAAGACAGCAAAGGGAAAAAAGCAAAAAAAAAGCCAAACCCATACATGTATGTGTGTGTAATTTGTGATATATACACACACGCACGCTCGCACACACACACACGCACACGAACGCACGCACACACATACACAAGATATATATATATATATATATATATATATATATATATATATATATATGTTAAATAAATAATATTTCAATGAGTGCGATCTTCAGGCAGATTCGACATTGCATAAATATTCACTGTTAGTCTCATAAAATCTGCAGGTGCAGTTGTTGAAATGGTCTTCGCCTATTGTATAGGGAAAACTTTCACCCGGTTGGTGGCACAACCCATCGAGATCTGTGCAATCTAAATTCAGGACAGGGGAAACAAAATACGACATTAATTACCTATTGTCTGATAATATGAATCAGGCACATTGGCGTAAGAGCAAATTGTCGTAATCTCCCGCAAAGCGGGAATGTTGTAATTGAAAGTAGGCTCTTAGGTCGGTTGAAACTAAAATGGGTGCCAATATATTTTCTGGAAAGTATTGACTGACTTCACCCGTGAGTGCAACTGATCAAATATATAGGGCTGTCGAAAGAAGACTCACAGACTCACATACAATCTGGGTGAGTATATACATACATACTATTATTCACATATATCTTGGCAGTGCACAAACGATGGCTAAAATGTCGGAGACCAAGGGTATGCCCACGGAACCCAAGGAAATGATCCAACCAAAAAGCTTCTGTCGGACATCGCTGCCCATCTCTTGGATATGTCAATTGTCGTGCAAAATGTAGTTACCAGTCTGATTAGTTCAACTGGTCACATTTCTAATATAAATGACAGTTAAGTTAAGTTAGTTTTACAGGAAGTCGCAGTCAACCCCAGCATGTTTCTGCTGTGTGTGATCTCTTGGCATATTTACGTTCAGTAGTTTGCCTTTTCTTTCAGAATGGCCGGCACCAATACCATTTCGTTAAAAAAAATACCAACGCAAGGCGATGTGCTGTCAAACCGCCCGCAACTGTGTTTTGTCATAATCGCCCCTGTAGTTGTGCCGCGGCGTCGTTATCGGTGCCAGGCGAATACCATCCACCTGTCCACAGGTTCGCCGGTGAACGGGACTAACCAGGCAGCGGTCAAGCCAGTACATGCGTGACGCAGGAAATCCACGCAGGGACACGATCCCGCTTGGCAAGTGCTCACAGCGAGATACGCCAGACAGGCTAGGGATTGTCGGACAGTACGGACGGGTCTGAGAGAAGCTCGTATGACTGAGGTGTCTGAATGCCGATTGCTTGTAAACCTTGTGAGAGGATAGGAGACTGTGCGGCTGTGGTATAGGTCTGTGAGTGCATCTATTGTATTGATTCATTGACTAATTGTATTGTTGTATCGATATTGTAATGGCGAGATGCCTGATCTGATTGCGTTGCGTGTGAAGTGTAAATAAATTGTTTAACTTAGTGTTGCAGTGTGTCACGTCAAGTCATTCCGTGACTGTGTTTGTCTCACATGTGTTAGGTCACACGAGCCTTAAGTACTGTTAAATGTAAGAACCTGACATGTGTGAACGTGAGGGCTCGTCCTCATAGGATTTGAACAACTGAGATAAAAGTATGAACGTGAGTTGTACGTGAACAGCTCATCCTTGTTGAAGTTGAACTATTTGTGTGAACGTAGATAGCTAGTCTTTAGTGATTGAACCATAGATAACATGGCTAGCTTGTCCTCGGGAAATTAGAAGTAGCAGAGAAAGCGTGTGTAAGCAGAAAGTTCTAGAAAGAAAGTTGTTGAATTTGTTGAAAGGACGACATTACGACTAACAATCATACTTGACAGCATACAAACCTACAAAACTTAGTTGACACGCATACACCTCATAAACACACAGGTCCTAATATTTTCTTCCTCCAAAAGTAACAGGTTTTTGCGTACCACCCGAAACCTTTAGCAGTAGAGGTCATTTTTCCGGGCAGTAACGACCCTACAGTCTCTGGTCCAGTTTGCCACCATTCTCCAGTTCTCCAGAGCACTTAAGTATTATCTTTTTCATATACTTTTGTATGCAATTTTAGGCACGCGTTTCAAAAGTACTGTATAAATTGTTCAATTTACTAACTACTTATAACTAAATTTGTTGTGTGAACATTCATTATCATTGTAATAATCCATCATGTCTACTTTGAATGAGTGCATCGATATGGGTTTAAAGCTAAATTTAACTGGTGAGGAGTTGAGGAAATGGAGTGAGGCAAAATATTCAGAACACCTCCTAACACAGGAAAAAGCTAATGAACGCGAAGACAGAGCAGCTGAAAGAGAGCTGAAAAAGGCAGAACTAGAGGCCGAGGCTAGAAAGGCAGAAACAGATGCTGAGTTGAAAAAAGCTGAGATCTTAGCTCAGAGTAAGCGAGAAGAACTCGAAATGCAGCTGAAAATTAAACAGCTAGAAGCGTAGTCATCTGCAAACAAAGATTCTAAGAAGTCAGAAAGACTTGAAAAGAGAATCAGTACAAAAAGTACCAAGGGATAGTGAGAAATGTCACCACCTGTGACTACATAGCAGCCTTCACCCAGAACTTTGAAACCTTAATGGAGCATTATCAGATCCCAGAGACTGAATGGAACATCATATATATGCGAAGTCTTTCAGGGGAACCTCTGAAAGTGATAGAGACCATCCCCAATGATCTTAGGAAAGATTATCATTACATTAAATCCAAAATTATGTCACATTTCCTGTTAGATGAAGCAGGCTACAGAGAACAATTCAGTAAAGTAGCTCCAAAACCTACACAAACGTTCTCTGACTACATTTCTGTAGTACAGGATATTTTTAGTAAATGGCTGTCAGCAGCCAAAGTAAACAACAATGTTGATAAACTTAAAGATCTCATTCTTAGAGATAAAATCATCTCATCTCTACCACCACCATTTTCTAAGTTTCTGCAAGAGTGTGAGTGCGAAAGTGTGCAACAGATAGAGAAACGTGGTTCGGCTTATTTTACAGCCAACAAACAATGTTTTTCTAGCGGGTTGACTGATATTAACTTTGTAGCAGCCGCTACCTATGACAGATCAAGATCAGGCCCCTACAATAAGCAAAAATCATTTAGAGAATCTGCTGAGAAATACTCCCAATGCAAATATTGCCGGCTGCCACACAATGAATCTGATATGTGTGATAAGAACCCAGGGTACCTCACTTACTTGCAAAATTATATAGACAAGCAAGATAAGGAGCGAAGGAGCTATAAACGGCTAACAAAATGCTTCCTTTGTAAAGCGTACGGCCACTGGCGTCATTCTTGTAAAGGTAAACAGATGACCAGAAAGGCTAATGCAGCCTTGTTTGATAGCTCTTCCTCAGATGAGGAACAAGTTGAAAATCACCCTGTAAATTCAGCACAGGCCATTGATGTGTTTAATCGTGAAAAGTGTACCATCTGTGATCGTTTCCATGAAGATGGCCTATTAACATGCGGCCACTCGATACCTATTGCCAATGAAGAAGCTAATTTGGTGATAGACTCCAAAGGCAAGATTAACATCCACCAAGGATATGTGAATGGCAAGTCTGCTACAGTCTTACGAGATAGCGGAAGCACTCTTATCGGTTTAAAGAGAGACTTCATATTGTCTACAGATTATACAGGCAAACATGTAACATGCAGAACTTTCTCAGGTAACATCGAGAAATACTCCACTTGCATGGGCATATATTGACACCCCATTCCTCACAGGAAAGGTTAAATGTGCAGCATTATCCAATCCATGTTGCGACATTATTGTTGGTAACCTTCCTGAGGTAAATGATGTGCCTCATAACACCATAACATCTGTTGCCAAATGTACTGATGATAATGTAACATCATCTCCAACCAAATGTATTGTTGAGAATGTTGTATCATCGAGTGAAGGTATGTTTGCTAATTCAGTAATATCATCACATGAATCCATTGATTCTAAATGTTTCACCATCATCTCATGTGATTGAAAATGTTAATGCAGTAACTAGATCTGCTGCGAAAGTGCAAGAGCAAATCAATCAAACTGAGGCACTAGAAATGCTAAGCCCAGTCATATTACCTCCGAAAACCATGAGGGAGAACTTTATAACAGCCCAAAAGGCTGATTCATCATTGCACAAATATTTTAATCTTATAGGCCAAAAGCCAAGGTTGACAAAGAATGCGAGATGGCATTTTGCTCTAAGAAATGGCATCCTTACAAGGTACTATACCAAAGGTACCAGCACCACAGAGCAAACGGTGTTGCCAATCGAATACCGCAAACAAGCCTTACATCTGGCGCACGATATACCTTTTGCAGGGGATATGGCTTATGAGAAAACTAGATCTAGATTGTTGAGCCAGTTTTATTGGCCAAAATTCTGTAATGATACCAAACAATATTGCAGAACTCGTGACATCTGCCAAAAACTGGTCAAAAAGGGCAAACACCCACAAGCTGAATTACAGGTCACAGATTTAGCTAGTAGAACCTTTGAAAAGATCTCTGTCGACATTGTAGGCCCTCTAAACCATGTAACATTAAGAGGAAATAAGTTCATAATAACTATCATTGATCTCTGTAGCCGCTTCCCTGAAGCTATTCCACTTAAGAACATGACTGCCAAAGACCTGATGGAAGTTTTCTTCCATATATTTGCTAGAGTAGGGTTTCCTTATACCATCCTCTCAGATCGAGGAAGTCAATTTATAGCTGCAGCCACTCAAGTTGTTACCAGAATGTTAGGTGTAAAGCAATGTTTCAACAGCCCGTATCACCCTCACTCAACGGGAATTATAGAAAAAATAAATGGGGATCTCAAGCATATGCTTTCTAAAGTTACCCAGGAACATCCTGAAGACTGAGATACTTATTTGCTTTCCATATTATTCGCATATCGCGAAGTACCTCATTCCAGCACAGGTTTCTCACCATTTGAACTTGTATATGGCGCCAAACCACGCGGCCCATTGTATATATACCATTCCATGTTAACTGGAACGGTACCCGTACATAAACCAATATCATCATTTGAACATGTAACATCATTGCGTGAAAGGATAATGAGATCTTGTATCATTGCTAAAGAAGCACTTAAACAGTCTGGTGCTATTTACAGACAGTACGCAAACAGAGGAAATAGGACGATAACACTGACACCTGGACAAGACGTTTTACTTCTTCTACCTAGCGACCGACATCTACTGACAGACTCATGGCAAGGACCATTCAAGGTACTCAGACAGATCTCGACTGTTGACTATGAGATTGCAGTCAAAGACAAACATAAAATATTCCACATTAACATGCTAAAGCCATATTACAACAGAGACGAAGACCAAGACGAAACAGCAGCCAGCACGACGATAGTTGACCATGAAGACGACGAAGAGACCGACGAAATACCGACGCCATCACTTGACACGACAAACAATTTGCAAGACATTAAAATTAACCCTCATCTGACGCAAACAGAGACCGACAGTTGCAGACAACTGGTACAAGACTACAGGACCATCTTCTCTAACCACCCAGGACAAACAGACTTAGTGCATCAACACATTACTTTAACATCCAACACACCAATAAAATGCAGACCATACTCCATTCCCATACATTACAAAGAAAAACTACACCAAGAAATTATAGACTTAGAAAAGAACCACATCATCAGACGATCACAGTCACATTTTTGTTCTCCTATAGTAATTGTGAGAAAAAAGGACAACACAATAAGACTCTGTGTTGACTATAGGGAACTGAACAAAATCACACAGTTGGATTTAGAACCAATGACCAACTGTGAAGACATACTGACTGAACTGACAGACTCTAGATACTTTACGAAACTGGACATGACAAAAGGTTACTGGCAAATACCGGTAGACGAACAGAGCAGACACCTGACAGCATTTGCCACACCTTGGGGACTGTACGAATGGTGCAAACTACCATTCGGGCTAGTAAATGCGCCCGCAACATTCGTACGTATGACAAGACTTCTGTTGACAGACATATCTAATATTATCTCTTACATGGACGACATTTGTGTACACACAAACACAATGGCAGACCATATAACGACATTACAGCAGATATTTGACCGCATCAGACAGCACGGACTGACAGTTAAACCTTCTAAAGTTTACATAGCCTACAAAGAAATCTCCTTTTTGGGCTATAAAATCTCTAACGGCTTTGTCACGACCGACGACAACATCGTGTCAAAAATTCTAAAACTATCGCTTCCGACTACAAAGAAAGAAGTCCGAAGTGTCCTAGGTCTGTTGAACTACTACAGACAGTTCATGCAAAATTTTGCTGAGCTGACAGAATGTTTTACTAACCTATTAACCAAAGACCAACCAAATAAAATTGTGAACAGCGAATGCCTAAGACCTGCATTTGCAAAAGTATTATCTTATTTTTCTGCAAATCCAATTCTTAAGTTGCCAAATTTGGATATTATTTTCGTATTACTTTCAGATGCGAGCTCCGTGGCGGTTTGAGCAGTATTACTACAGGAATATGACCATATTCTTCATCCTGTATACTACCTGAGCCGCAAACTAAAACAGAGAGAACGAAATTGGTCCACCCCTCAAATCTAGACCCTTGCTCTTGTATATGCAATTACGAAATTGTCCAGATTCCTCATTGGGAGACACTTTATAGTTGAAACCGACAATAGTCCGTTAACTATCGTCACATCGGGAGCTCCGACCAACCACATGATTGCACGTTGGTCACTGTTGCTCCAAGATTACAGTTTCGAGGTCAGACATATTCCGGGAAATCAGAATACGTTAGCTGATCTTCTATCCCGATGTCCTGACGACACCCAGTAGCCTAACTACGTCTGAGTGCAATGTGTCAGAGCACTCAAATCACACAGCCATTAATGAAAGTGTTTCAGATAAGCTGTGCGAAATGTGTGATAGGGACGTGGTCCCATTGTAAATATAGTTAATATTTTAGAAATTAGTGTGATAATTGTAATGTATACATGTGTAGAATGTGTTAGAAAGGAAACATTATTTATTGTAAATATTATGAACAATAACAAACAGTGCCACATGAGTTCAAAACTTACTTCAGTTGAACGATCTGATTTATCCGTGGTACCTGCCAACCGGAGATGTTCCGATATATTTTAATCCGTGTGAAAGAAACTGTGACATTTAAATTTCTACAGAACACTTAATCCATATGTTCCAACGAAATATTGAACTCACCAGCTATGTCTAAGAACTGTGTATTCCGATCATTGTTACAACATCGATGCGGAACAACACTGTGTTAGTAACATCCGACCACATCAGCTGTTTGTGTACTTCCGGTAGTTAGAAATTTATTCAAAAAGTTAGCAGACGACAAACAAATGTTCACAAAGAAATGACTAATGTAAGACACTTTGTGAACGCAAATTTATAATACACGAATTGTGTGTGAGGATTTTTCATTATTGTGATCTTAGAATCATAACTTGATTAACTTGTTCACAATAGCGACATCTAGTTCACTATTGTAAAGAAGCATCAATTTATGACGCTTAGAAATAAAGTAACAAATGTAATTTATTATTTTGAAAGTATGTTGAAAATTATCTCCCATGAATTTTGAATTGTTTCACAGATTACATCAAAGGGAAACAATTGTAATAGGTAATAATATGTAAGAGATAAAAACCACCTTCATGCTGCCAGATTGTCAACACTCCAAGATGACGTCAGCTAGGTATGGAAGAGATTACCGAAGTTGTAGACCAACATGAGATGTTCATACCAAGCCTGGGTGGGACTCAAATGTTGGAGTCGCCTCATATCGGGACAGCTCGCAGTCTAACCTGACGTTTTCGGACGTGTTTGTAATTTTTGTTTATTGGTTGCGAGGTAGTTGCGTGTGTCGCTGTTGCTACCGGTCTGACTGTGTCATATTACAACTGACGTGATAATCCATCGAGAGGATTGTACTTGGGAGGTGTTACTTCTTGACATCATGTGAAAGTGTGTGGATATAACTTGCAATGCCTACGTATTTCAATGAAACCTAAGTCAAGTCACATGACAACTAATGGGAAGATTCTGACAGGGTTAAGATATTAACCCAAATTTACAGAGAGCACACATGAAAAGTTTCACCTTTCATGAATGGAAGGCGGGGAGAGTGTCATAATCTCCCCTGTAGTTGTGCCGCGGCGTCGTTATCGGCGCCAGGCGAATACCATCCACCTGTCCACAGGTTCGCCGGTGAGCGGGACTAACCAGGCAGCGGTCAAGCCAGTACATGCGTGACGCAGGAAATCCACGCAGGGACACGATCCCGCTTGGCAAGTGCTCACAGCGAGATACGCCAGACAGGCTAGGGATTGTCGGACAGTACGGACGGGTCTGAGAGAAGCTCGTATGACTGAGGTGTTTGAATGCCGATTGCTTGTAAACCTTGTGAGAGGATAGGAGACTGTGCGGCTGTGGTATAGGTCTGTGAGTGCATCTATTGTATTGATTCATTGACTAATTGTATTGTTGTATCGACATTGTAATGGCGAGATGCCTGATCTGATTGTGTTGCGTGTGAAGTGTAAATAAAGTGTTTAACTTAGTGTTGCAGTGTGTCACGTCAAGTCATTCCGTCACTGTGTTTGTCTCACATGTGTTAGGTCACACGAGCCTTAAGTACTGTTAAATGTAAGAACCTGACAGTTTCGAGTCCGGTATGTGGGATTACAAATTGCGCAGGTAACCCCTTCGCAACCGCGCCGGCTAACTGACAGAGCGAACTGGACAAAGCCAGTGACTTGTGTATTCCATTTGTTACTGTCCACCTAGTGGTCATCCAGTGCCTTGTGTATTCCATTTGTTACTGTCGACCTAGTGGTCATGTCTAAATCTGAGGAACTTAGTGACCGATAGTAATTGTGCGCCCTGAAAACTGAGATCAGCAGAAACAGAGATGAGAGTGGTAGGAATAATTGTTATCAATATCGCTTGTTGTGTTATCCGACGGTGAGTCAATAAGTTATTCACACAGTTCCGTGGGATGGCAGGCACATGTAGTTGGTGTTTTCTACAGGTGTAATTAGGTGACAGCAACATCGGACTTTATATTCCCGTTCGTCAGGTGGCCCTAGGTGTTTCATGCGCATGCGCAGCGCATAAACAAAATGGCGGCTGTACTTACGGAGTGTACAACCAAAGAACAACGTGCAGTTGTGCGTTTTTTTTTAAATGGGAAAATGACTGCCTGCGAAGGACATTCATAAGAAAGTGATCCCTGTTTATGCTGACAAATGTGTGTCCATTAATGTGGTGCATAGCTTGGTAGAAAAGTTTCCTCAGGGATGAAAATGACGCCGCAGTTGAATGTTAAGTGAAAACGTAGTTTAGAAAACAGAACACGCAGTTCTATGCGGCCGGTTTGGGTGGACTCATAAAACGATGGGGTAAGTGCATCAATGTTGCTGTGCATTATGCTGAGAAATAAAGGGACAATGTATGTATAAAAATAAACTCGTTTCAAGTTGTTATCATATTTAGTTATGTTTCTACAGCCACAGTGATTTACTTATTGACTTCCACTCGCATGTATGGCGGATTATATTTTTGGTAAGTAAGAAAAGAACCATGTTATACGCCAACAGGCTCACTGAGCATGTGGTGCTACACCCATATTTTTATAGCTCAAATACGCATGGTGATGTGGCCATTATTACTTCGTCCAACTTTACTTTCTAAAAGATGTCTTACTTCTCGTCTTAGTCTAGGCAAACCTAGTCAACTTAAACAATGCGTCCTTTTGTGGATATGTACCTATGACAACCGGTCCAGGAGGCGAACGTCTATGCTTTATATAAATTGCTTAAATGTAAACATTCTTACTTCATTTACATAAGGGTCGTTCATTTGAAACCCGTTGCAATGGCTTTAATACAAACGCATCAAAGAAACATTATCATGTGTGGTAGAATTAAACAAAGCATTCATTTTGAATGAATTATGCACCATGGGTTGGTCAGAAGAAGTCGCCGTAGGCATTCAGGCAAGCATCCTATTACTTAGATAGGCGGCGAATGCCGTCCGCAAAAAAATTATTGTGGTTGCTCACTGAGCCAACTGTTTACCGCGTTCGTAAAGTCTGCATCTGTGTGAAATCGTTACCCCTTGAGAGCTTTTCTTAGAGGTCCGAACAAATGAAAATCATATGGTGACAAATCAGGACTATAGGCTGGATGTTGCAGAATTTCCCACTTCTTCCAATCTAATGCTTCTTGCACAATCTTTGCAACATGCGGACTAGCATTATCGTGCAACAAAATCACACAGAGAGAAAGCATGCCGGGTTGTTTATTCTTGATGGCTTTTTGCAGCTTGTCTAGTGTTTCCAAGTAAAGGGCAGAGTTGATGTTGACACCAAGTTCTTTAAAGTCGGCTAACAATAGCATTTCATGGTAAAAAAAAAAATGCCCTCTGTATAGCCTTACCAGCGGAAACATGTAACTTCAATTTGTTGGCTTTTGGTGATCCAGCATGCTTCCATTGCATGCTCTCTATTTTGCTGCTCGGCTCAAAGTGGTGACACCATGATTCATTGTGTGCCACTATGCGGAAGAGAAATGCATCACCCTCCACTCTGTAACTCAGCAAGTGTTTCAAACACCATCCCATGCGTTCCTCTGTTTGGTGGTCGGTCAACATCCGTGGTAATCACTGTGAACACACCTTCCGATATTGCAGTTTCTTACAAACGACATTTTGAATTGTCCCAATTAACACATCAAATTCTTTCACTAGCAAACGTATGCTTCGACACCGGTTCATCTGTATGGTTGCGTCGATTATGGCGATGGTTTTTTTCTGTTGCAACAATATGCGCTTGACCCGACCAGTCGAAGATCTGTCGTGAACCGACGTCCTTTCCGAAACATTCCTGCCCAGTCTGTCACTGTTGTCTTCGACACGCATTTTTTTCATCGTACGCTGCCTGCATTCTTCGATGAATGTCCACTGGTCGACATCCTTCAAATGAAAGAAACTGAATCACCGCTCTTTGAGCTTCTTTGGGGGGATTTTGGATCAACCCGGCCGTTTTCTCAACGATCAGAAACAGAACCTATGCATCATGGGACGTTAAGCATGTGTTCTTTTATTCATTGGACAGTACTTATCACATGACTATGACATGATCATGTTCAACGTACGCCAATTACGTGCTGTGCGGCACGGACGGATTTCAAATTAACGGTCATAGTAATTTTAAAAAGGAAAATAATGTAAAGAAAATTTAATCTTAACCGATTTGGCAATCTTTAACATGCAATTAAAGACAACGGTTGTTAACAATATATTAAAACTTCGATAATTTCTAAAAACACATACTGAAACAGGCTATAAGGAAAACATAATGTTAGTAATTTCTTGACGCTTTAGAACTGATGCAATGGAAGTGATTCAGAAGACCACTTGATCACTTGAAACAAAGAAACGCGAGAAGTTAAGAATGCATATTAAACCTTATTTTAATGTTTGTTAATTCATGCTTGATATACTTCTTCCTTCGCACTTTTTTCTATGGAAAGTCTCTGATGGTGAAGTGGGAAAGCAGTCTGACTCGGGGTTCGAAGGTTGTGGATTCGATTCCGGGCCGCATCCTTCGGTTCACTAGTGCATTTTTCGGAGACTCCTGAGGGTCGTCGTTGGAGCTACGGAGTTCGGACTTTATGCGACGCTTTCCGCTCTGAGGAAAGAGACTGAGCCATATGGGGTACAAACCAGACGCAACTGTTTTTAAAGCTACTTTATTCTATACTGGGGCATAGGCCCTCAATCGACTCATCCCAAGACGTCTTATTGTTAGGGATCTCATGGATGTGCACAGCGTCTCATTCAACTTTGAGGTTGCCTCGGACATTTTTCAAAGAGTTATGTATTGTTGCTTTCATAATTGTGTAACATTGTGTGGTGTTATTTGTCCATCAAGAATGATGACGACCCTTCATTTCATTCAGTGGGGTTGAAAGTTTGGAGCCGTGAATTCTACGATGGCAGGTAAGGCCTATTTTGGCTCGACATGTTCTTTGACAATGTGGGTGAAGAATCTTTGTCGTTCCATAAGGAGGATCTAATCCAGTGGTATTTTTGACCTGCCTTATGTTCCAGCTTTTCAGTCATGTTCACTTCAGTAATGACGTACGCCACGAATGGCTGTCTTTGTCAGCAGTCTCCAAAGTGTCGTGATGTATTCCAAACGGTTTTAGTGCGATCTACAGTTTCTTTAAAGCGTTTCCTCTGGCCGCCTTAGTTGCGTTTACCACAGCGCAGTTAACCGTAAAAAATATGTGTGCATGATATTCCATCATACTTTACTCTCTCATCACATACCACC
The DNA here is from genome assembly GCA_014155875.1 of Cepaea nemoralis. Lineage (NCBI taxonomy): Eukaryota > Metazoa > Mollusca > Gastropoda > Stylommatophora > Helicidae > Cepaea > Cepaea nemoralis. The sequence continues at coordinate 160,390 of JACEFZ010026878.1, read as the reverse complement.
AGCATATCAACATATCAATTAGAAAATCATCATCATAATACCTGTTTCAACAACACGTTTGATTTATTAATATCAACTGTCCTGTCGAACGATCATGAATATCTGATAAACAATGGTAGTTTGGTTAGCTCATAGTTCTACCATATTTCTAATTGTATGTACATATTTATGTCAAGCTTAAGTGCTTGGAAACGTCTGCAGATTATAGTTAGTCGTGACGAAAAGAAATAACTGTTCAAGAAGGGATAGAACTATTCAAGAGGGGATAACTCAGGGAGGTAACTTACCATATGTATTTGGTATGCAACACAACTTATTATACGTGTCGAAATTACTCTGACTCACTCTCAGGGGGAACCAAGAGCAGCTACATCTACCCCCTGTCTCATTCTTGGGGGTACCACGAACAGCTACATCTAAACTATATCTAGATTTACAACTAAAGTCTTTCTTCACAATGGGGAGACAAGCCCAATACAAAAACCTCGTTAATCACCTCTTACGTCACATATGGTAGGTTACAGAGTGTAAATATTTCTTGCTTCTCTTATCTATACCAATGGCTCTGTGTTAAAAGGCAAAAAAGTGCACGGGAATTCATAGCAAAAGCCAATGGCCAATGGTTAGTGAAGGAGTGCTCGGCAGATGACACCGCAACCTCATGTCTGAGAATGGAGGTGGATGCGGTTACTGCAGCTTTCCACTGGCTGGAGAACAAACTGTATACGCATGTAGTGATTGTGACTGATTCATAATGCATGCTTTCAAGGGTGAAGACCAGTATGGTTCATGCTTAATGTTTTGCATCAATTCAGAAGTCGTGGGTTGTAAGCATTCGCTGGATCTTTTCTAAAGGGCACTCTGGGGTGGTTGGAAATGAACAAGCATACATATTCGCTGGTGCTGCATCCTTGAGGGGTGATTTGGAGCGTGATAAGGCAGATATGTTGAAGGCCTTATGGGAGCACGTGAATAATGCAGACGAAGAGATAGACTATCATGGTCTAGAGAGAATGTGGCAGCAGGGGGTGGGCAGCGGATCTGGTAAACAGTCGTCACTCATTGTGACGATGTGGGGCCTAGATAGCTATGGAAATCTCCCACTAACTATGGTACCTGATTTTCTAACTACATTCTCATCGGAAATCCAGCCTAATTCTTGCTGATTATCTTACAGTATGTCTAATTTATGCACTAGACTGGGGGAGATTTGTTGCTGATACTGCTAAACATAGAACTGGTGGACGGTTATCGAAAAGCAGGTTCACAAACTAGTGGAGATGGAACCTTGAATCCGGAGGAGCATCGAATAGCTGCTAAGATCTGCAACAAGACACAATCAGGACTAAAGTCAGCGCTAGCATTAAATGGGATCAGGCCGTCCAAGGTGACTTTGTATCGACCAATTGTCTGACGAGTGTCGATCTCTGTACCGTGTGAGAGTGATGATAAGCAACTGAGCTAAGCATCATAATTCTTTATGTACCAAAAACTGTAAGGTAACTTTTTAATGTCCTAGTTCACCAGTTGAACGAATATTTTATTTAACTATCTCTCTTACTATTAAAGAGTATATTTTTTGTACTTGCAACCATTTCCCCCACCCTTGATTCTTTGAAAGCAAGGAGTGTGAGTAAGTGAGTGAAAGTGTAACACAAAAAAGGGGCTCAAACATATCGACAAAGGAACACTGCCAGATAAACTAAACATTCGTGTTAGATCTTCTTTCACACACGGGTATTCTTCATCTCCTGCCTTTGTTTCCCAAGTGAATCCCCGTCTCTTTTGCATTTAGACATCCTTCTTAAACGAGCCACAATTTAAAGAGACTGTCTCGGAGATTCCTGGGGGTCGTCGTTGGAGCTACGGAGTTAGTTCTTAGCGCGACTCATTCGGTAGGCCGCTTTGTGGACAGAGACCGAAAGAGATAAAATGAAGTCTACCCGCTCGACTTTTAAGATTTTTTATACTGAAAGAAAAAAATATAGAGAAACCGTCAGTTTAGGCCCCATTGAACAAATGCAACTAGGTTACCAACTAACAGTATACCACAACAAGCAATGATGTATAGACCAGATGGAAACAGAGCGAAAATCGACCACGTAAACGATGGACGGAGGGAATAGCAGAGTCCTTTGGTATATCATACAATAAGAGGGCGCGCTCTCGCTGTTTATACGTCGCCTCGACACCGCAAGGTACAAGAGAAACAACATGAGATGCGATGACAGACATAGAACCAAGTTTAGCATAGAGCTGTGAATCCTGGACAGTTAGTCAAAAGGAAGAGAAACTATTGAAACCATGTCAATGCGATTGTACATAAGAATGCTAAAAATGCACGGACAACCAAAATAAAAACACAATCTAACTAAACCAACCGAGGCTAAGACATAAATTGGACTTTCCACAAATGTAAAGACGCAGCAGTCAGAATTGTGGCGTTATTGTGAGTAGAGAACAACTGTAGCAAAGTGTAATAACATGGACATTTATGGCAAAATACAGAGGTATCGAGAGATGATTTGTAACAGCGATTGATGTTATGGGAAATGTACGTTCATAAAACAATACATTATACTGGAGATCCAGAGGTTTGAAGAAACGTGGTCGTCATGGCAGTTGATGATGATGATGATATTATGATAAAGGAGGTTGCAATTTAAAAACACACACAAACGTACGTCGTTCCTTTAACGTGTTCTCCGCATTACCCAATGCATCTTTGGTACAGATATAACGGCTGCATCCATTCATATAGTACTCAGCGCCCTCGGGTTCGCATTTGCTCCCAGTATCGCAGTCTAGGTGAAGAAATACAGAGAAATGAATGCAGGTTTTAATTTAATCATCAGCAGCATCATCATACCAATACATTGCTCCACGTTGCAGAAACATATCGATGTAATTAAGTATTTTGATACTCAATAACATCATATGGAAGATGATTTAAACACGTTGAATGTAGAGAAGTGCAAGAAATAGCAGCATTTCACACGATGAAGAATCATCTCTCTGACTTATCATTAGAAATCGAGGTGAGAAAGAGACCTCTTAAGAGGTAAAAGCTAAAGTTAGTTGCATATCCTTTACAGGACTTCGCAGTCAACACCAGCCTTTATTTGCTGTTGTGATCTTTTGGCAAATTTACGTTCACTAGTTTGCCATTTCTTTCTGAACTACCGGCACCCATACTATCTCGTAAAAAACAAATCAACGCTAGACGGTCTGCTGCCAAATCGCCTACAGCTGTGTTTTCTTAAGAGATAACTGTTTATGGTGTGCAGAAACGAATCATCGACATTAGCAGGCAAGTGAGGATTTATGTGTGTGTAGCAGAGTTTTGATTTTTCAGAAGAATGATGACAACACCGCAGTCGGATAGAAATTATAGTTAATATATTAAGGAAGTTAAGTGACAAAGTAAACTTGCATCAGAAGCAGACAATTCACGTCCCGTTGGCGTGTCACTAGAAGGGGAAAGCCAGAGAACATCGTAACTACGGGTTGAGCTGAGTTAAGCTGAGAACCAACATCACAGCACTCAAGACATTCCAACACGTGCTCCGTCCCCTGGTTCAACATCCAGCGAATAGTCATACTGCTAGTCTTTCCAACTACCATCTGTTTGAATGTTCTCCTGGTCTTCTCTCTCAGTTTTGTGATTCATCCAGAATCCCTGCCAACCCATCGCCATATCAATCTCTCCACAGTCTGTCTCCCCCCCCCCCCTTTCCGCCAGCATTCCCCACCTAGTCTCATAGGCTCCCGACCACCTCTTCCTTGTATGACACAGATCATATAGACAGCTTTCGTGACACCGGCAATGTTGGGGAAGGAGATGGATGCCTTAGAGTGATAACAAGAGAGAAGGTGCGTGTTAGTCTGACATCATGCTATGGAGGAACATCAGTAGCAAATATGACTGGTGAGATAAGAAGGCATGAGTCATAAGACAAAGGAGAAGCGACAAGACAGAGAACCATTCAAAGCTACATGAATTACCAGGTGATTGATATCAGCTTAAATCAAGATACAATTGTAATTGCCCCCTTTTGAGTGCTGCAATCAATGGTCTCCCCGATTATTTCATCATCATGTCATGTTTTACTGTAAACGACAACGTTTCTTTTTTTACTTGATACCTATCGGTAATCTATAATACACACAATGAGATGTTATGCCTAGGGTTGTACAGGGTACAAAGACAGAGTAATCAATCAATCAAACATGTGCCGTCTTCACAGTGAAGGTTGGCTGCAATGGATCTCCAAGACTGTCTGTCTCTCGCCCTGACTGTACATTCTGTCAGGATGATGTTCGTCAGTCTCTCGGTGTTATTTTCCCACGTGCATCGGTGTCTACCTCTTGCTCGATTGCCCCTAACCCTGCCCTCCAGTGTGGTTTTTATAAGAGTATCAAGTTATTTAACGTGGCCTAAATATTTCACTTGCCTCATCTTTGTTTCTTTCATCAACTCTCTTTTCATTCCCAGTTTTTCTAGAACCTCTGCTTTTGATTGTTTTTGTTTCCATGAAATACGACATTTTCATCTGTTAATCCGCATCTCCAGGGCTTCTATGCGACTTTCTAGTTGCTTGTTCAATGTCCAGGCTTCCGCGCTATACAGTAGCGTTGAATATACGTAGCATTGGATAATTCTCATTTTTAATGCATAGTTAATCTCTTTAGATATTAATACTGATTTCATATCGTTGAAAGCATCTTTGGCCTGTCCTATTTTCTTTTTGCATTTATTTTTTCACTTCTGTCGTCATCTGTTATTATATGTCCAAGATAGGAGAAATTTGTTACTTATTTTAGTATCTCCCGGTTTACTGTGATTTTCATCGATGGCCTTTCCTTTCCACTGCTAATTATCATAGTTGTGTTTGCTTTTTGGTTTTATTATTATTAATATTATTATTATTATTATTATTATTATTATTATTACTATTATTAAGGGGGAAGGTAATCCGTACTGAGATAGTTCTTCTTCAGCGTTCCGAGCCATTGAGGTTCTTTGCTGCAAATACAATCTGTCTCCATTCGTCTCTCTGGTGGACCTTCTCTTGCCAGTCGTTGATTCCAAGTGCTTGTAGGTCTGTATGTATATTATCTCTCCACCGCCTTCTTGGTCTACCTCGGGGTCTACGGTCATTTACTTCCTGAGTGTAAGCGAGTTTTGTTTCCCTATTATCTTCCATTCTTTCTATATGCCCCAGCCATTGTAGTCTATTAGCCCTCATGATACCAGTGATTAGCGGGGACTTAAACAAATCATAAATGTCTTTGTCACTTTTTCTTTTCCACTCTCCACTTTGTGTATCCCTAATGGGTCCAAAGATGCGTCTTAAAATTTTGTTCTCAAAGGTTTGTAACAAGGCTTCGTCTCCTTTCGTTGTACTCCAGGTTTCAGAGCCATACAGCACAACTGGTCTGATCAGTGTCTTGTATATTGTGATTTTGGTGTTACGAGATAGCGCCTTTGATTTTAGTAGATGTTGTAGTGCATAGTATATCTTATTTCCAGAGTTGATTCTAGTTTGTATTTCTTCCCTTATGATGTTGGAGCAGTACTGAGATAGTGTTCAAATAATTTGCGATTATATGTATACGGATTGGTGATGTCTTTTATTTCATGTGGAAGATTGTTCCACAGCTGAGCTGCAGAGTACTTTAAACTTGTTTTGTATAAATCTATCCTAGGCTTTGGAATGAGTATTATATTTAATTGTTTACTGTGTCTAGCATTATATTCAAACAATTGCCAAAGATAATTTGGGGCATTCCGATGTAAGATTTTGTGAATTCGTTTGGCCTCATTGAAAAGCAGACGTTTGCGGAGTGGTAGTAACTGGAGGTGTTTATGCACACTTGGATTGTCAGTTGAATGTTTGCTATAAATTAAACGTATGGTCCGTTTCTGGAGCAAGTAAAGTCGTTTGGTGCTTGAATTGGAACAACCGTCCCAGATTGTAGAGCAGTAGTCAAAATGTGTCTGTATGTGAGAAGCATAGAATATTGTCCTACGGACGGACGGACGGACGGACAGACAGACAGGCAGACAGACAGACAGACAGATAGACAGATAGATAGATAGATAGATTAGATAGATAGATAGATAGATAGATAGATAGATAGATAGATAGATAGATAGACAGATAGATAGGTAGGTAGGTAGGTAGGTAGGTAGGTAGGTAGATAGATAGATAGATAGATAGATAGATAGATAGATGGATGGATGGATGGATAGATAGATAGATAGATAGATAGATAGATAGATAGATAGATAGATAGATAGATAGATAGATAGATAGATAGATAGATAGATAGATAGATAGATAGATAGATAGATAGATAGATAGATAGATAGATAGATAGATAGATAGATAGATAGATAGATGGATGGATGGATGGTTGGATAGATAGATAGATAGATAGATAGATAGATAGATAGATAGATAGATAGATAGATAGATAGATAGATAGATAGATAGATAGATAGATAGATAGATAGATAGATAGATAGATAGATAGATAGATAGATAGATAGATAGATAGATAGATAGATAGATAGATAGAGTAATTAAGTATGTAAATCTTTATTTTCCACAAGGGTTGAGAATTGGGCACGCAGGCCCGTCTGACATTCTGCCCTTCTTCTCTATTTCCTCTCATACATTCTTTCATTCAACATCTCTTATGAAGTAATTCCTTGACAACAAAAGAACAACAAGCATTAAAACACACCTCAACCTGAACACAAAAGTAAGCTTTAAAAAAAAAAACAAGAAAAAAAGAAAACCTGGTTAAGGTGGTTAAAAGTGAAAAATGGCAGAGGTATGTCAAAGAGTAAGCACAGACAAGTCATTGAAATTGTTCTGGCAACTACATAAAAGCATGCGTGGGGTAGCCAAGAATAAGGAAAATTATGACTTCCAAGGAGCTGACCTCATCTGGCAGAGGACTGACAAAAAAAAAAGGGAAAAGCACTCTTCGAACGCTATCTAGAGCAGAGCAAACAGACAGACATGAGAGGCCGAAATCTTGCCAAGGAGGTCACTTCAGACAGGTGCAAGGCCCAGTACATTTCGGATGAAGACAGTGACAGTGAAAGAAATCAATGCTTATCTTCGACGATCAAAAAAGAGCGCTCCAGGGCCAGATGGCATAAGATATGATGACATCAACAGGTGTACCGACAACGAGCTATAGAAACTAACAGACATTTATAATAACAGTATAGGGAGCGCTAACATAAAGAAGGAGTGGATACACAGCAATCTGATTTCCTTGCTGAACCCTGGCAAAGACCACAAATATTTAGTGATATTGAGTAATAACCATGCAGATTACAATAGGCAAGCTGCTGGAGAAGTTAATTGCCAGAAAAATATCAAGCCAGCTAGAGAGACAAGGTGTTTTCCCACCTACACCGTCCAAAACGAGAAACCTGGACCAATGCAGCAGCTTTTGCCATGACGTCTATGAAGGTTTGCACTCCGGCATTGAAAACTTTTAGGAGTGATTAATCTTGAGGATGCGTACAACAGAGTACCATTGGATTTTTTAATGCTTCAGATTCTTGAACTCAAAATAGGTCCTTTCTTCCTCAGTTGGATCGGCTCAGCCCTCTTCCAACGGAGAGTAGTTTTCAGATGTGGCAACTGGACTATAATATCCCGGCCAACCACAGGGATCACCATTATCTCCGGTGCTGTTCAACGCCTATACTGTGAGAATCACCAGCGAAATTATCACTGGCCCGGGGAGGACACTGCCATACGCCGACGATGTTCTAGTGCATCGTCAGGGTAAGGATAGAGATCAGGTTGCTGTGGAACTACAAACTGAACTCAGTCGCATAAGTAATTAGTGTGTTGAAGCTGAGGAAATGGTCAACCCAACAATGGCAACAGTGACATGGTTCTCGTTGAATTAATCATACTGTCAACACTTCAACACCAACGATAAATCTGTGTTCAGAGACTGTGGAAAGAATGAAGGCAATGAATTACCTGGGGATACGTTTTGGATCGAAGCCTTGCTTATAATGAGTATATAGACCATGTGATAACAAAGGTCAAGCGGAGTTTGGCTGCGATGCGGGTGATGGCGGCAGCAAACTGTGAGCAGCGCCATCTATGTCTTCTATACGAGGGGCTGGTCATGTCTGTTTTGGAGTATGAGAATTCGATCCTTACTCTCAGCCGTAGGCAGATAGAAATGTTGGCAAGGATACAGAACGATGCTTTGCGCATTATTCTTGGATGTACAAGAGATACAGCATACGGGTCGATGCGCTACTTTCTTGATTTTCCAAATATTAAGGACAGAATACAAATTTGCAGAGCACGTGCCTACCTCAGAGTTAAAGCAAACACACAACATCCACTGTATAGTGAAATTAGGAATATGAAGGGCAGCAGATTGGAAATAGGAAGGTCGTGGATGGGTCAAGCCGAAGACATTCTTCAACAAGTATGTGCACTTGAGGAATTAGACCCGAGCGAGGAGTGGTCACAAGCGCCAACAGATTTCTGTACGTCTCTTTCAGTCTGCATTCAACTAGACAGAAAATGCAGACAATAAAATGCGGCTGCTGTGGAGGCGGAAGTACAAGTGTTGATTTTAGAGAATTCGTTAGACGATGATGCTGTCATCTACACAGATGGGTCGGTCGTCCGACATGTGAGAAGCTCATGGGCCTTTACAGCTCAGGCCGGAGGAAGAATTGTGAAGGACTCTGGTGCTTTTGTTGAGACCACAAGTAGCCTGACTATGGAAGTCATGGCAGTAAGTAAAGCATGACTCGAGACACAGACATTCACTAGGGCATGTTTCTTTAGCGACACAATGAGCATGCTCAAGAGGATTGAGATGAGGTGGATTCAAAGAGAGTTGTTGCTGTCTCTGGAGCGGTCTCAGCTGGCAAAGATTAGTTTCATCTTCGTGCCAGGGCGTGCGGGAGTACAAGAAAACGAGCAGCCTGACAAGCTCGCAGGTAAGGCTACTGTGGAGGGCGGACGAGCCATGGACCAGGCTGACATTCTGAATGCTCTACGAGAAGTAAGACTTTGCGAAAACCAAGTGATGACTGTGAATCTATAACCATGGTCAGACTGCGAGAACAGCAAATTAAAAGAGGTGGGGCCAAACAAGAACACTACGCAGGAAGCCAAAGAAGATTGATAAACCAACAGAGAAATGGTGTCGTTAGCCGCTACTCACTACGAGATCTGATGAAGTGGGGATCCGAGCACTTATAGACTGAATGGTTCGATGTGCAATGAGGATGATCTGTCAACTAACTAACTAACTAACTAACTACCTAACTAACTAACTAACTAACTAACTAACTAACGGGCCGCTACACCCTCAGTAAGCTGATAAGCATGTTAACACCGTACCATCTAACAATGTTCATCATACATAAAGAGAGCATGTGTGAGAAAAATAATGCTAAGGGTGTCCTCTTATGTCAGGTAGCCCCTTGATCAGCTTCGTCTTGGAAGGCCTATTGTACAGATCCGGTCTTCAGAGTACAGATGACATCCAGAACCTATCGGCACGCCATTCCTTCTTTCTTCCTCTCTCCATTCATCAAAGTTTGTTTTCCATTTGGTTCTCAGCCCCAGATCAATCGCAACAGCTGACATCCCAGCCAGCTCCTTCACGTAACCGAGCATGGCTTGAGAGTTCCTATTAATTTCTTGAATAAAAGGTAAGTCTATTACATAAACATGGGGTATTCCCCTTGTAGCAGGTAAGTAGAAATAAGTGTATACATTTCGCCTTCCAGATGTAGAAGGTAGTCATCAAATCCCCGTTCGTTTGCCCCCTTTCGGGTGACGTAACCATGTCGAACAGGTATGCTGGTCGTCTGGATCAGCTACAATATTCGTGTACTGCACTCTGCAACATCTATATATCTGCTCCTCTCTTTCCGCCTCTCACTTTAAGAAAATACCATGTGTTGTCTATACATACATTTCATTTAACTATAAGAATTAAAGAGAAGAGTATAGAGAAGGCGTATCCAGATCGAGACTGGGACCCATTTACCTGCACCATAGTTATCGAACAATCGTATAATGTAACGAGGCAACCCCGCCGGAACTCTTTCTCTCCTGGTCGACGTCGTTCGCTGCGATACATAGTAATCCCTCCTAACGTGGCGTTCCATCCCTTTTCACCGACTGGGACACGACTTCACTCGCCGGACGTAACCACGGAACAACGCATCTCTTTGCCGCTGCGCCACTGGTCACTTCGCCTGATTCCTTCACGTAAATAAGGCATGCTTATATTCGTATGAAAGCCGAGAACGTTGTGAGTCAAATAAAGACATCGGTTAATGTCTAACAGATATAAATATTCATTGCCGCGGCATTTTAAGAGAGAATTTAAATCGCACGGCTTTCCAACGCACGGCTGCAGCCGCTTGATCAATAACAGCTAATTAGCTATGCATGACCTGCCCTACACGCGGCCCACGAATCTCGGTCAGCCTAACGCAGGTAATCGGTTCATTCGTTTGTAGGCGGTGACACAAAAATATAATTTCCTATTACCGTTATCAACGAAACCATCATCCTAGCTCGCAAAGTATCTGTCGAAAGTCTTCAAACTCTATGAAGACAGGCCGGCCTTTCCACAAAATGGTCCTTCCAGTCGAATAACAATCATACAATGTCCCTAGTTAACAACACAACATTGGCCCCCGTAGCAAGGTCAATCGAGGTCAAAGTGATTTGCAATTTTCACGTGGGCATCGACTTTCTCTGTGATTTCGTAATCTCCTCACGAGAAAGTCGAATTCCTCTAGTTCTTATCATTCAAACTAGAAAAGAAGTCCATAGACAAGACCTTCTAGAAGATACTAGAAATATACTGAAAGGGAACTCCCTTTGGGGTTTCTCCGGCTAAATATAGCCTGGCTATTCCCCGTCATAAATAAGACACTAGGCCAGCCTACTGGCTATCATGTGACAATCAGTTTAGTGTTCCTGTCTCGACAATGCGACGCGGTCAACCACTCCAGGTATTTACTTCTCTGTCGTCCCCTTGATATCGTTCCCTCGATCTTGCCAGTTGTCACCAAGCTCTCCAATTTATTTTTTCTCATAACATGTCGAAAAACATCTTGACTGTGTATGTCTAATTTCTCTAATCAGTGTACGGTTTTCATTTGTTTCTTGGGGGACTTCGTCAATGGTTTTTCTGTCTATCCATGGTATTCTTTGCATTCCCCTCAGAAACTACATTTCCACAGCCAAGAGGTGTTTTTCAGCTTGACTGCTCATTGTCCGCATTGCACATCCATACAGAAGTATAGGTTCTATGTTGAAAATCAACACTCTTTTTCTCGTTTCAGTTGACATCTTTTTATTGGTCAGTATGTTTTTCAACTTGCTTGCTTGCTTGCTTGTGTTCGTTGGCTTGAGCTCCAACGTGAAGTCCTGTATGTCGGATGAAGACATCCTGTTGTCCAACATCAGTCTGATGTCATACAGGACCTGAGTTTTGCGTGAGTATCCGTTGTCCCATGTCTGGCTTATTGGTGTGCAGACTGGTGGTTCCTCGCCGTACAGGCAGACACTCTCCGACTTCGGAGGAATCGGCGATCCTACTGACCTTAGGCAGGACCCCAAAGGGACCTGTTGCCCAGGACGCTCGACGAGGACGCGTCAATAGGTCTTGGCCAGTATAGTAACCCGGCCCTGGTGCCTTGGAAACACCTCTGCGTCCCGTTTTTCAACTTGATAAAGGCTATTTTCGCCATGGAGATTCTTGTTCTTAACTCTTCAAGGCATCTCCGATAAGATGTCATTACTGTTCCAAGATAACTTCAACGATTCACTTGTTTAAGAATAGTCACATTTACTTGTATATTACATTGTATTATTTCGTTCTTCCTAGTGGCGAACATAATCTGTGTCTTTTTACAATTTAATTCTAACCCCAGTTGTTCACTTTGTGCAATAACCTCATCTACTAATTGTTGCAGGTCCTGCTCATTGTCTGAAATCAATACTGTGCTATCTGCATATCTATTGTTATTGATGTTTCATCCTCCGATGAGTATTCCATTTATATCTTCTACATCGAATGGGGAAAACAGTATGGAGACATTACACATCCTTGTCTCACACCTCTCTTAATAGGCTGATATTGTCCCACTTTATAATCAATCCTTATGGTAGATTGTTATTTCCAATATATGTTTTTTATAAGTATAATGTCCTTTCCATCAATGTGTAGAGCTGCTAGCATCTTTACCATGTTGACATGTCTTACTCTATCAAAAGCCTTTGTGTAGTCTATAAAGCAAAGATGTATATCTTTGCTTACTTCTATAGAACGTTCAATTACAGTTCGCAATATGCACACAGCATTTACTGTAGCATTACTTCTACTATTCAAACCATGTAATTGCGATTATAAAGAAAAATAATAAAAATGCCATGGTCAGGCAAAATACAAACAACATATAAATAACTTAAAAGAGACTTAAGACACAAACTGAACTTACCACAAACATAAACTCTAGGCCGTCAACATTTTGGCTATGTTGTCAGTACAGAAAAACTATAACCTATTGTAACAACGGACAACTTATGACGAAATGCATAGAGATACTCAGCGAGGGAGGATTCGTAACGGACATTGGTGGCATGGGAACATTACGTTAATAACATAATACATTATACAGGAGATCAAGCGATTTGAAGAAACATTTTCGCCATCCTAGTAAATTAATCAGGAGATGATGGCAATGCTGATGATAATGAAGGATGTTGCAATATAATAACACACATTAACGTACGTTGTTCCAAAAACTCGTGATTCCAAGCGCCCGATGAATTTCTGGTACAGATGTAAAGATCGCAGCCATTCATATAGTACTCAGAGCCAATAACATGGCATGTGCCATCATCCTCAATGCAATCTAGATGACAGAAATATGGCTAAATCAACTTAGTTTTTAAAGTAGTCATACTCAACAGCACGTGCCAATACAATGTTGCAGGCATAATTCAATGCACTCAAATATTGTGGGTACTTTAATCACAGCAGCAGCAGAAACAACATCAACAACAACAACAACAACAACAACAACAACAACAACAACAACAACACAATAAAAAATCCCACACCCTACCGAGGATTCGAACTCCAGTCTCTCAAAGGAGAATCCGGTGATTATTCCATACGATGAAGAATATTCTCTTGAATTTATCTGTGTCAGTTAAGGTGTAAAAAAGGGTTCGTAAGAGCTATATTGGGAGATTCTTGATTTACGGAAACGAATCAGTGACAAGCGTAGAGTTATGTGAAAATTGTGTAGATCTGTTTTCCAAAGAATGATGAGACCACCGTGGAAAGATAGAAACAGTTGTGAAGTTATATTAGTTAGTTAGTTAGTCTTTCCTCTTGAGCCTAAGGCGGCGCATAGGGCATAAGTCGTGACTCTCCATGCTTGGCGGTTCGCTGCTACCTGTTGTAGATCTTGGATATTTACTTGGCCATTGAATGAGACTTCTCTAATGATGGTTCTACGCAGGGTCTCTCTTGGTCTTCTCCGATTTCTTTTCCCTACTGGTGACCATATGAGGGCTTGGTAGGGGAGTCTTGTCTTGCCAATTCTGAGTACATGGCCGATGTAGTTCCAACGGCGTCTTCTTATGAAATTGGATACTGTATCTTGCTTAGTCTCTTGTCTTATGTGTTTGCGAAGATATATTAAAGAAAGTTAACTCTTAAAGGGAACAGGTTCCTGACATCATAAGATAACAGTCCACGTTCTTTGGGCATGTTATGAGAAGGGTGAGGCTGGAGTATATCGTGACATTCGGAATGTTGGTGGAGGATAGACACAGGGGACATGTTATGAGAAGGGTGAGGCTGGAGTATATCGTGACATTCGGAATGTTGGTGGAGGATAGACACAGGGGACATGTTATGAGAAGAATGAGGCTGGAGTATATCGTGACATTCGGAATGTTGGTGGAGGATAGACACAGGGGACATGTTATGAGAAGGGTGAGCTGGAGTATATTGTGTCATTCGAAATGTTGGTGGAGGATAGACACAGGGGACATGTTATGAGATGGGTGAGGCTGGAGTATTTCGTGACATTCGGAATGTTGGTTGAGGATAGACACAGGGGACATGTTATGAGAAGGGTGAGGCTGGAGTATATCGTGACATTCGGAATGTTGGTGGAGGATAGACACAGGGGACATGTTATGAGAAGGGCGAGGCTGGAGTATATCGTGACATTCGGAATGAGGGTGGAGGATAGACACAGGGGACATGTTATGAGAAGGGTAAGGCTGGAGTATATCGTGACATTCGGAATGTTGGTGGAGGATAGACACAGGGGACATGTTATGAGAAAGGGTGATGCTGGAGTAATCGTGACATTCGGATGTTAGTGGAAGATAGACACAGGGACATGTTATGATAGGGTGAGGTCTGGAGTATATTCGTGACATTCGGAATTGGTGGAGATAGACCAGGGGACATGTTATGAGAAGGGTGAGGCTGGAGTATATCGTGACATTCGGAATGTTGGTGGATGATTGACACAGGGGACATGTTATGAGAAGGTGAGGCTTGGAGTATATCTAGTGACATTTTTGTCGGAAAAAAATAATTGTTTGGTGGAGGATGGACCACAGGGGACATGTTTGATAAGGGTGGAGGCTGGAGTATTATGAGAAGGGTAAGGCTGGAGTATATCGTGACAATCGGAATGTTGGTGGAGGATAGACACAGGGACATGTTATGAGAAGGGTGATGCTGGAGTATATCGTGACATTCGAAATGTTGGTGGAGGATAGACACAGGGGACATGTTATGAGAAGGGTGAGGCTGGAGTATATCGTGTCATTCGGAATGTTGGTGGAGGATAGACACAAGGGACATGTTATGAGAAGGGTGAGGCTGGAGTATATCATGACATTCGGAATGTTGGTGGAGGATAGACACAGGGGACATGTTATGAGAAGGGCGAGGCTAGAGTATATCGTGACATTCGAATGTTGTTGGAGGATAGACACAGGGGACATGTTATGAGAAGGGTGAGGCTGGAGTATATCGTGACATTCGGAATGTTGTTGGAGGATAGACACAGGGGACATTTTATGAGAAGGGTGAGGCTGGAGTATATCGTGGCATTCGTAATGGTGGTGGAGGATAGACACAGGGGACATGTTATGAGAAGGGTGAGGCTGGAGTATATCGTGACATTCGGAATGTTGAGTCTAGGATAGACACAGGGGACATTTTATGAGAAGGGTGAGGCTGGAGTATATCGATGACATTCGTAATGTTGGTGGAGGATAGACACAGGGGACATGTTATGAGAAGGGTGAGGCTGGAGTATATCGTGACATTCGGAATGTTGATCTAGGATAGACACAGGGGACATTTTATGAGAAGGGTGAGGCTGGAGTATATCATGACATTCGGAATGTTGGTGGAGGATAGACACAGGGGACATGTTATGAGAAGGGCGAGGCTAGAGTATATCGTGACATTCGGAATGTTGGTGGAGGATAGACACAGGGGACATGTTATGAGAAGGGTGAGGCTGGAGTATATCGTGACATTCGGAATGTTGTTGGAGGATAGACACAGGGGACATTTTATGAGAAGGGTGAGGCTGGAGTATATCGTGGCATTCGTAATGGTGGTGGAGGATAGACACAGGGGGACATGTTATGAGAAGGGTGAGGCTGGAGTATATCGTGACATTCGGAATCTTGAGTCGAGGATAGACACAGGGGACATTTTATGAGAAGGGTGAGGCTGGAGTATATCGATGACATTCGGAATGTTGGTGGAGGATAGACACAGGGGACATGTTATGAGAAGGGTGAGGCTGGAGTATATCGTGACATTCGGAATGTTGAGCTGAGGATAGACACAGGGACATTTTATGAGAAGGGTGAGGCTGGAGTATATCGTGACATTCGGAATGTTGGTGGAGGATAGACACAGGGGACATGTTATGAGAAGGGTGAGGCTGGAGTATATCATGACATTCGGAATGTTGGTGGAGGATAGACACAGGGGACATGTTATGAGAAGGGCGAGGCTAGAGTATATCGTGACATTCGGAATGTTGGTGGAGGATAGACACAGGGGACATGTTATGAGAAGGGTGAGGCTGGAGTATATCGTGACATTCGGAATGTTGTTGGAGGATAGACACAGGGGACATTTTATGAGAAGGGTGAGGCTGGAGTATATCGTGGCATTCGTAATGGTGGTGGAGGATAGACACAGGGGACATGTTATGAGAAGGGGGAGGCTGGAGTATATCGTGACATTCGGAATGTTGATCTAGGATAGACACAGGGGACATTTTATGAGAAGGGTGAGGCTGGAGTATATCGAGACATTCGTAATGTTGGTGGAGGATAGACACAGGGGACATGTTATGAGAAGGGTGAGGCTGGAGTATATCGTGACATTCGGAATGTTGATCTAGGATAGACACAGGGGACATTTTATGAGAAGGGTGAGGCTGGAGTATATCATGACATTCGGAATGTTGGTGGAGGATAGACACAGGGGACATGTTATGAGAAGGGTGAGGCTGGAGTATATCGTGACATTCGGAATGTTGGTGGAGGATAGACACAGCGGACATGTTATGAGAAGGGTGAGGCTGGAGTATATCGTGACATTCGGAATGTTGGTGGAGGATGGACACAGGGGGAGAACGAGGAAGATGATGCGAGACAGTTTGACATGGTGACATATAAGAATATCTTTATAAGAAATACCTGACAGCACACAAGACAGAAGGCTGTAGACAGACATGATCACTAACGACCAAGGCATGGTCTATTAGAAATGGAAGAAACGACTAGACAACGTAAACCAGTCAAAAATTATTCAATGTTTGTCAAATACAATAGTTATCAGGTGAATGATGTCCTCCCGATTCGACATACATTCACAACTGCCAGTTTTGACAGCAACAATCATTTATCTCCCCGATGATGAGTTCATGGAAATATGTTTTGTTGTAACTGAAAACCTGTCCTTACTCGACTCCTATGGAGAATCTATTTAATATATTTAGTGAGAAGTCACGCCTGTGTTGTAAATAAGTGCACAGAAGGTTAAATAAAAGGACCTGAAAATATACTGGTCATGGATTGCATCGGCTTCGTGAAAATATGAACGTTTGGCGACATACA
Source organism: Cepaea nemoralis (assembly GCA_014155875.1). NCBI lineage: Eukaryota > Metazoa > Mollusca > Gastropoda > Stylommatophora > Helicidae > Cepaea > Cepaea nemoralis. The sequence continues at coordinate 143,165 of JACEFZ010026878.1, read as the reverse complement.
TCACATTGCCTGGAGGAACAGTCTCTTCTGAACTAATATTATCTTGTTTACTTGTATATGATGAGAACATTAATTGAACTTTCTATAGAAACAGGAGAGCCTGACGTATGATACCACAATATCTAGCTTAAGAATGGAGGCGGAGGCGGTCAGTGTAGCTTTCCGCTGGATGGAGAACACGACACATACACACATCATGATTGTAACTGATTCAGAAAGCATGCTGAGGAAGGTGAGGACAGGCAGGTTTCGTGCAGAGTGCATCCATCATCAGTATTCCTTGTGTACCCTACTCAGCACGTTTTCTGGGTGATTGTCGATATACTGTTGTTAACTCTCCTCTACTCCTGTTGATTGTTAGCTGTACCGCTATATACTCTATTAGTACATAGCAATGGTACTGTATGCTCGCTCATTGCTACATGGCACTACACAAAGGCTTTCGATACAGTAAGACATGTCAACATGATGTAGATAATTGCAGATCTACAAATCGATGCGAAAAACCTTAGACATAAAAAACATATATTGGAATCAACAATGAATAGGTCAATATCAGCCTCTTAAAATAGGTGTTCATCTTTCCCTATACAGTGAAAATATTGTCAGAAATGTAGCAGATATGAAATAATTCATCATTGGAGGGCGTAGCATCAACAACATTAGATATGCGGAGGATAACACAGTATAGTTTGCAGACAATGAGCAGGATCTGCAGCATTTAGTAGATGATGTTGTTGCACACAATGAACAACGGGGTTATAATTCATTTGTATTAAGATACACATTGTGCTCATCACCAGGAAGAATGAAATACCACAATATAATATACGAGAGTACGTAAATGGGAATATTGCAATTATCTCGTAGAATTCATAACATCTGATAGACGATATCTTAAAGAGATTATAAAAGGAATCGTCATGCCAATGATAACCTTTAGCAAGATGGAAAACATATTGACCAATAAAAAAGATGTCATTTGCTACAAGAAAAGAGTTTTGAAGTGTACGTTAGTATAGATGTGAAGCGTGGGCAAGGAGCAGACAAGCTGAAAACCATCTGATGGCAGTGGAAATGTGGTTCCTAAGGAAAAACAAAGAATACCAAGGATAGACAGGAAGATCAATGACCACAGCCTACAAGAAACAGAATAAAATAACGTAAACTATGCACCGCTTTACGGGAGAGAGGGGAAGTCCACTGAAAACCCACCTTGGCGGGAGACATTTCGCGAATGACGCCGAAGTTGAATGCGAAGTGAAAACATGGTTTAGAAAACAGGGCACGCAGTTATATGCAGCCGGTTTGGGTAGACTGATAAAAGGATGGGATAAGTGCATCGATTTTCGTGGAAATTATGTTTGGAAATAAAGGGACAATGTATGTATAAAAATAAACTGGTCTCAAGTTGTTACCATAGTTAGTTATTTTTCTACAGCCATTTGTGACTTACTTATTAACTTACCCTCATAGGTAGGTTACTATCTTCTTAAGTCGTTCCTCCTCTTTCCTTGGGTTATACTCTGTTCTCTCTAGTGTATTCTCGAATATGCAACAATATATTGATACGCCATTGTTTAGTTTTTCCTCTTCTATCAAAGTAGCGAAAGGTATCTTATAGTTTTATCAGATCGTCACAAAGTAGATTAAAAGCTCACACATAAACACAATATATACACAGTCGAAAATGATGGAGAGAGACAGGCAGACAGACAGACAGACAGACTGTCTGACTGACAGACAAAAAGACATACAGGCAGAGGCAGAAACGGCGAGACAGAGAATGACAGAGACAGTCAGAGAGATTGTATGAGCGAGATACACGCATATATACATATATTTATTGGAGTAAGATATCACAGAAGCTTCTGGCAGATCAAACAAACTACTTTCCACATTACAACCAAGAATGAGTGAACAAAAGAAAAACGACATTTAATCAAACAATCAGGCTGGAATAGTAGCTGCCTACTGCTTTCGTTGAGCCTCCAATTTCCCTCGACACATTCTGTTGTGTAACACAGCCAAAAGTTAGGAATGAGGTAGAGTTTCCCGTCTTCATAATCATTTTTCCCCTCCCAGCTGCAGCCTAGTGTGTAAAGAAATATGTATCTGTCATTGATATCATTGGCACGTGAATAGATGTATTGCATTCGATAATGCATAGATATAAAGTGATATATGTATATATACATATATATATATATATACACACCCACCCACACACACACACACACACACACACACACACATACTGTTAGATGGAAGATGCACAGCGGAGATTAAAAAGAGAATAGTTCAAGCAAACGCAGCGTTCCCTCTCCTCCCCTCCTCCCCCAATAAATAAATAAATAAATAAATAAATAAATAAATACACAAACAAATAAAAATAAAAACATCGTATGCAAAATAAGACAATAATATTGAAATTAAGAAAGATACTGTTTAAGTATTCTATAGAAGCAGTTATGCTGTATGGCAGCGAATCTTATAATGTTAATGGATAAATTTCGAGAAGCGTAAAACAATGGAAATGTTTCCGGAGACGAATGTTTCGAATTCTTTGTACTGGCAGAGTAACTAACACTGATTACTTGGAAGAGACTATTGAAAACATAACATTATATACATCTATAAAAAAAAAAGTGAAACAACATTCTTTGGTCATATAAGGAGAAGAGATGCTATTGCGAAACATATTGCGAAAACAGAAAATGTCGGTGGTAAATGAGACAGAGGCACGCTAAGAGAAAGGATGCTGAATGGACTAGAGCGGTGGCAGGAAGCAGAGATAGTCAAGATCACCGAAGAAAACAATATGTGGAACTATATGAGTGCCTAAGCCAGCCGGCAAGGCACGTGCTGACGAGGATATGTACATGTGACATCCAAGATATATTAAACCTTATGTGTTGCTCAGAAATACTCCTGGAGCTCGATCGCTTTCAACTCAAGCGTAGTCAATAGTAGTCAAGAACGCGCATAATGGTTAGTATTTCTGGTGGATTTATGTGACAGCCACATAGTACATCCTTCTATGTTGAATGTGACGTTACAGGCCGCCAAATAGAAAACGGATCTTATTTGATCTAGTTTTTCAAATCTCGCGCGCTTTGGTGAAGTAGTTCGTTAAAATGACGACTGAGTACAGCACGAATCACGCATGATGAGCTATGATTTTATTCAGTCTATTCGCTTAGTGAATATATACAAACGCGGTCATTTTCAATATGTTGCACATTGTATTGTTCGGCATATGTCGTTGCCTTCCGTTAGTTTCATACTACAGAGTTATATATTATATGTAGTGAATGGATGCATTGTTTTCGGCTGATAAAGCAGTGCACTAGTTTTTCACTTGTAATGCTTGGATGTGGACTGTGTAGAATTTGTTATCGCACGATAATCGCAGACCCACTAATAGCTTTTTCTGTCATCACTACAGGGGATTTAGACACACAATGGCGAAAGCTTCAACACATCGAGTATACTTTTATTGTTCGTCGTTTACAATGCACGACACACCGTAGCTTTGTTGACGATATGACCACAATCTAACAAGCGTTGAGTGACAGATCAAGTTGGGATTTTAAAAGCATGTGTCTGAATTGACACCCTAAACAATTAATTTCATGCTGCCCCTCGCATTTCACAATATATTCAAGTTTTCAGTTTGCCAGTGTTCGTTCTCTTCTACCTATGCAAGTAAGTTGCTTAGTTGATCTACCTCTCCATACAATTTGTTAGTTGATCTACCTCTCCATACAGTGTGTTATGTCATGTAACATGCTATTTCATATTTTAGTAATAAAATTTGGTGAAACTGCGGTAAAGCTGTGGAAATGTAAACAATATAAAATAACACAAAGTAATGCAGCTTTACAAAACAGAATTACAAAACATACAAGACGTTGCGGCAAGTAGCCTTCATCAGCAAACAAATACATGCACGAAACACAACATATAATACACGAGAAGACCCTCCGATGACTTCATTAGGACATAAGGACGTCCCGTCCTTGTAAAGCTGGATTAATTTGTATTATTTTATATTATTTAATATTTTGTGTATATCCTCATCTTTCATATTATCATCTGTACTTGATTTTAACATGTAACATGTGAAAACGTGTACATTATTGTAGAGTGAGTGAGTGTCTGCGAGAGAGAGAGAGAGAGAGAGAGAGAGAGAGAGAGAGAGAGAGAGAGAGAGACAGAGAGAAGAGAGTAAGAGAGCAAGCGAGTGAGTGAAAGATTGAGTGAGTGAGTGAGGGAGAGAGTGATTGAGGGAGAGAGGGATTGAGGGAGAGAGATAGTAAGTAGGTCAGTGAGAGACAGTGAGTGAGTGTGTGTGTATTTACCTGTATGTTTGTAATTGAGAGCGTGAGTGAGAGTGAGTGAGTGTGCGTGAGTGAGTGAGAGTATGTGAATGATAGAGTGAAAAGACTGTGTGTGTGGGGATACGCGTGTATATGTGAGAGCGAGAGAGTAAACGAGGGATTGAGTGAGAGAGTGACTGTCTGAGTGGAAGTGAGTGAGAGATTAATTGGTTCAGTGAAGGTGAGTGGTTTTGTGTATGTGAGTGAGATAGTGAGCGAGAGAGTGAATGAGAGAAGGAGAGTGTGAGTGAGAGAGTGATTGTGAGTGAGAGAGAGAGAGAAGAGAGAGAGAGAGAGAGAGAGAGAGAGAGAGAGAGAGGGGCAATGAGAGAGTGAGTGAGTTAGTGAGTTAGTGAGATAGTGTGTGTGAGTGTGTGCGTGTGTATGTGTATGTGTGTGTGCGTATGATTGTGTGTGTGTGTGTGTGTGTGTGTGTGTGTGTGTAGGGCACACAGTCGATTATACATAATCAAATAACATGATATTCCATATAAGTGAAGTATTTTCATCATTCATATGATTATTTTTCATGCTACTTGATTTCACAATGTCGTATTAAAACTAGTGCAATGCTTTATCAGTTTTAGCTAACATTATTCATATTGCACTGCATTAATATACTTTCAGATACGCAATGTGCAGTGTGGAATATTTTCCATCTTTTGTAAGGAAGCTCATGGCAGCTGCTTATGTACGTAAGTGAAAGTGTGGAGTCTGTGCATATTGATTAGGTTGACTATGTCAAGCGTAGTGTGTATGCGTGGGTGATTCAGTATGACTGAATATACAGAGTGCGCCAGAAAAATATATACATAGTAATCGTCTACCAGTTTAAATGTAATCGCATTTCAATTGAGTATATTATTTTAATAACGTTATCAAAAAATTATTTTATAAACCTCTTGAGAAAAGATTACGAACTATTATAGAACACCAGCTAAGCGAAACATAACTTGAATTTAGGAAAAACAAGGGATACACAGATGCCATTTTGCTCTTAGACAACATAGAAAAATCAATCGAATTCAATGAATCACTCTACTTAGGCTTTGTCGACCAAGAAAAGGCATTTGATAGAGTAGACAGAAATAGGCTGTGGGAAATCCTTAAATAATATGGAGTGAGTACACATCTAACAAACCTATGTAGATGCTTATACAACAACAGTGTGCAATAAGGCAAACCTACTCATTGGACAAATGGCACCAATACTAAAGAACAAGCATGTAGCAATAACTACTAAGAAAGCACTTTACAACACTATCTTCCTACCAACTCTATGTTACCAATGCCAAACATGGACAATTAAAGAAAAAACAGAAAAGAAAAATCACAACAACAGAAATGAGATTCTTGCGAAGAATACTCAATGTATCAAGAAGAGATACGATCAGAAATGAAGAAATCAGGACTAAAGTGGGGGTTATAGCTGCACTAGATTTTATTAGAAGGCAGCAAGTCAAATGGTTTGGCTATGCAAGCATATTACCAACTAACTGTATACCACAACAAGCAATGATGTACAGACCGGAGGGAAGCAGAGGAAGAGGCCGATCACGTAAACTATGGACGCAGCGAATAACAAAGTCAATGGGAATATCGATACTTGAAGCCCATACCCAGGCATTCTCCCGCTGTTGATTCTTCACCTCGACACGCAAGATACAAGAGGAAAATGATGAGAAGTGATGAGATGAGATAAGATGAGAAACTTGTCATGTTAAACCATTTGCAGAAAGCATTACCGTAGCAATGTTTTGCATGACATCTTTAAAATGATGACGTAAGCAGCATGTTCAAAGATCGAATCTGCTACTACATTTAGACTAGTGCCCGATTACTGTGTATACTTTTTTCTGGAGAAACTCAGTATATATTATATTGGCATGAGAGATTGAGGGAAGGAGAGAGAGAGAGAGAGAGAGAGAGAGAGAGAGAGAGAGAGAGAGAGAGAGAGAGAGAGAGACAGAGACAGAGACAGAGACAGAGACAGAGACAGAGAGCGCACGAGTATGACTGCGTGAAAGATTTAGTGTTTATGTTTGTGAGTGGGTATATGTGTGAGTATGTAAGGAAGTGTGTATTGGTGTGTGACTGTGTGGATGTGCGACTGTGTGAGTATATGTGTAATTGTTTGTGTGACAGTGCGTATGTGTCGATTGTATGTGTATGTGAAGAAGCGCAGTGTATGTGTGTGCCATTATGTATGTATGTATGAGAGAGAGAAAGAGAGAAAGAGAGAGAATGTGTGTTTGTGTGTGTGTGTGTGTGTGTGTGTGTGTGTGTGTGTGTGTGTGTGCAGGCGTGTGTATGTGCGTATAAAATAGTAAGTAAGTAAATTATTTTTAGTGAGTTTGTGAATGTGAGAAAGTAGATGTGTATGCGAAGGAGTGTGTATTTGCGTGTCAGTGATTAGGTGCATAACTGTGTGAGACTTGATAAATGATATACGTGTGTATGCAGGATTGCATGTATGTTTTATGTATGTGCTTTTTACGTGTGTCTGTCTGCCTGCCTCTCTCATAATATTGTTAAATGCATTGCTTATGTTTGCAACATTCATTTCACAATGTGTGTTTTTTCCCCTATGTTAATGTATCATGTACAATGATAAACAAAAGATGAGATATTGGAAAGACCGAATGGAAGACGGGTCTGTGTGCCCAATTTGTGACCCTTTGATATAAAATGTGATCTTTCGTTCGTTCGTATTAGTTGATTTATATCTCTATACAATGTGTTAGTTGTTTTATATTTCCAATACAGTGTGATAGCTGATCTATTTATCCATACAATATGTTAGTTAATCCATCTCTCCTTACATTGTGTTACTTTTTATATCCCTCCATACAGTGTGTTAGTTGTTCCATCTCTCCATACAAGCGTTGATTTTCGATAATACGCTAGACAGTGACGCTGTCATCTTCACAGATGGGTCGGTCGTTCGACATGTGAGAAGCTCATGGGCCTTTACAGCTCGGGCCGGAGGGAGAATTGTGAAGGAGGACTCTGGTGCTTTCACTGAAACCACAAGTAGCCTGACCATGGAAGTCATGGCAGTAAGTAAAGCAATAACATGGCTCGAGACACAGACATTCACTAGGGCTTGTTTCCTTAGCGACTCAATGAACATGATCAAGAGGATAGAGGAGGGGTCGATCCGAAGAGAATGGTTGCTGCCTCTGGAGCGGTCTCGGCTGGCAAAGATTAGTTTCATCTTCGTGCCAGGGCATGAGGGAGTACAAGGAAATGAGCGGGCTGACGAGCTCGCAGGTGAGGCTACTGTGGAGGGCGGACGCGCCATGGACCAGGCTGACATTCTGAATGCTCTACGAGAAAAAAGACTTTTGCGAGAACCAAGTGATAACTGTGAATCTACAACCATGGCCAGACTGCTAGAGCAGCAAATTAAAAGAGGGATGGCAAAACAAGAACACTACGCAGGAAGCCAAAGAAGATTGATAAACCAACACAGAACTGGCGTCGTTAGCGGCTACACGCTGCAGGATTTGCTGAGGAGGGGATCCGAGCACTTATGGACTGAATGGTTCGATGTGCAATGAGGATGATCTTTCGACTAACTAACTAACTAACTAACTACTTCCATCTCTCCATACAATATGCTAGTTGTTCTATTATATTTCTCCATGCAGTGTGTTTGTTGCTCCATCTCTCCATACAATACGATAGTTGTTCTATCTCTCCATACAATGTGTTAATTGTTCTATCTCTTCGTATAATTTGTTAGTTGTTCTATCTTTCTATACACTGTTTTAATTGCTCTATCTTTAGGTTTTACTTTTGAATATAAACAGCAGAGCATCCATTGCCTGGAACGATTGAACAAAGGAAGATGGATGGGGCGGTTATTCTTTTTGTGGTGTAGAGCTGCAAAAGATGCACGTTTAACGTTCTGCTCTTCTCATCTTCTTCCGGTTATACAATATATAATATATTGACCTTTAATTCTAGCGTAGACGTACATCAGAGTTGTTTTGATAAATATTGTGTTGTTGGTGTCTTCATATTTTCTTTTACACATGTTACAGTCAATGAGAGAGAGAAAGAGAGAGAGAGAGAGAGAGAGAGAGAGAGAGAGAGAGAGAGAGAGAGAGAGAGAGAGAGAGAGAGAGAGAGAGAGAGAGAGAGAGAGAGAGAGAGAGAATGAAACAATCAGAAAGACTGACAGCAGGACGGGAAAAGATATATAGAGAACGAGAGTGACGCTAGAACTACAGTGACATTTATTATGTTTGCGCCACAACAACATTATTAATGCAGAGTGAGAACCGCTTCAACTTTTGGAAATATTAAGGCAAGCCACGCCTACATTCATAAATGTAACAAAATTACACCCCCTCAACTTTCAGAACATGACAAAGGTTAAAAATTGAATTCCCCTGTACTGTTGAAAAACAACACCTGCTGAACATCTGCTCGTCTGTCGCTAACGTTCTGACGAAATTATGGCTTGAAGCCAATCCCAGGAGATTGTGGAAAGTCTGTCACGTAGGTGATATTAGCAAACGATTATGTTGATTAGGAGATTGATGTAATGCGGAGAAAGATTTGAAAACTCCGGTGCAGTTGGCCGAGATTCTTTCAGGAGGAAGGATGTGTAGTTCAGTCAGGAGAATTTGTTTAGGTAATATCTAAGTACTGAAGACATCAGTAAGTTGGTGATCATAATAAATATACTTAGATTAGTAGATAGAATAGAAGGGATCAGAATCTATAGAAGGGCTTTATTTGTGATAATAGAAGTGGGAGTAGATTTAGAGAAATACTAAAAGTATATAAGTGACTCTTTCTTTGACAAAGACACTAATAAATGAATCTCTTGCTTGCTCAGTTCATGCACTTTATGAAGGATGCACTTGTCATTCACTATTCATTCAGAGTCTTCATGTATTGCGTACGATTAGGAAAAGAACTGCCATGATACATTTCTGAAATATCACTTATATTCTTTTATAGATGACACTTTTCTGAAATAACATTTATATAAAAAGAAGAGAATCAGTTTCTTTATATATGTATTGATGCATAAAGTATTTATGAATGCAATTCCGGGGCTGTGCAATGGTGTCATTCTTGCTAATAACCAACCAGATAATCACAGCAACTGGGCTTTGAGAAAAGAGGATGATTCACTCGCACAGTGCATATCTTGCCCATATGAGAGGTAATGGCAACATCAGATGTGACTGTAGGAAGATGAGTCCAATCCAATTGTTGGGGTGATGGTCCCCAACAGGGCAAGGCCCGGCTAGCCTGCCCCTAGTTAATAATTCCTTCATTTTCCCTCTTTCCTCTCTCTCCTTTATCCCCCTTTTGCATATATATATATATATATAATTCATTCATTGGCACCTTGCCGTCTTGACAGACGATAGTTTGTGCTTTAAAAAGGCATAATAACTTTTACCTATGGCGGTAGCGAGTGTGACTGATAAGGCCAATTTGCGCTGTAAATGTCCGTTCACAGTGGGTGCATGTGAACACGTGGTCATTTCCACCATCATGCACCATCTTACGTCTCAAACGCTTGGTGTGTGACTTTTCTGCAATAATTTTCTCCTTTGACTTTATTCCATTTCTGATATTTGCCCTCCATGCAACACGTTCAGCGGCGACTTGCTCCCAATGTGCATTGTCAATGCCTGTATCAATCATGTCCCGCTTACACACATCTTTGTATCGTAGTAGAGGCCGACCCTGAGATCTCTTACCCATCTGTAATTCACCAAAAAAGATATCCTTTGGTATTCTACCATCATCCATCCTCCTAAGATGTCCTATCCATCTAAGTCTACGAAGACTGAGCATGGAATAAACTGTCACGCAACCTGATCTTTCCAATACTTCAGTATTTGTGATTTTGTTTTGCCACTTAATACCAAGAATTCTTCGCAGACACCGCATATTAAAGCTGTTTAAGTTGTTCTCTTGGTGTGAGTAAGTTGTCCAGGTTTCACTGCCGTAGAGAAGAGTACTAAGGACACAGGATTGATAGACAAGGACTTTTGTTTTGGCAGTAAGCTTCCTGTTCTCCCAGACTCTTTTTCTTAACCTGTTCATTGTTGTTGCTGCCTTACCAATCCGGATGTTGATTTCCTGATCTAGGGATAATTTGCTATTTACCACTGATCCTAGATATGTAAAATGGTCTACTATCTCTAGTTCGGCGTCGTCAATAAAGATTGATGGTACCCCATGTGCACCTTGTGACATAATCTGTGTCTTCTTTTTGCTAATTGTTAAACCAAATTCAGAACAAGCAATGGAGAATGCAGATAGTAGACATTGCAATTCTTCCTCAGAGTGGGTCGTAACTGCAGCATCATCTGCAAAAAGCAACTCTCTGATCAGTACCCTCCTAATTTTGGTCTTAGCCTTCAATCTCTGAGCATTGTAGAGGCCGCCATCTGAGCGTGAGTGAATGTATATACCACCATCCTGATCATGAAATGCATATTTCAGTAGAAGTGAAAAGTATATTCCAAAGAGGGTGGGAGCTAGTACACAACCTTGCTTAACTCCACTCTTGATTTCAAATTCTTCAGAAGTTGCACCATCAAACTTGATTATAATCTTCATGCCTGTGTGGAACGATTCCACAATGGACAGAAGAGTTGGTGGGGAGCCAATCTTCTTTAGTGCCTTGAACAGACCCTCACGACTGACCAAATCAAATGCCTTTGTGAGGTCGATGAAGGCAATAAACAGTGGTTGATTCTGTTCACGGCATTTTTCTTGCATTTGTCGCAATGAGAATATCATATCAGTGGTAGACCGGTTCTGTCGAAAGCCACACTGTGATTCGGGGTAGACTTGATCTCCTAGGACTTGAAGTCTGCGCAGAACAATTCTGGCAAATACTTTTCCAACAATACACAGAAGTGAGATACCCCTATAGTTGTTGCAGTCGCTCCGATCGCCCTTGTTCTTGTACAGTGCTATGATGGTTGAATCTTTGAAATCCTGTGGGACTTGTCCTTCACGCCAGCATAGCTCTATTAGCTGGTGGATCTGTATAGTGAGTGTGTCTTGCCCACTCCTGATAACCTCTATTGGAATCCCATCCTTACCTGGAGCCTTGCCAGATGCAAGTTCATTTATAGCACACTTAACTTCTGTTATGGTGGGAAGTGTGTCCAGGTGGTCAAGAGTTGGTAGAGCCTCTATGGCGTTGAGGGCATCATCCGCTAGTTTGGTCTCACTTGAGTAAAGCTCCAAATAGTGCTCTACCCATCTGTCCATCTGCTGTTTCTTATCAGTGATGATTTCTCCAGTCAAGGTTTTCAATGGTGCACTTCTTTTGATCACTGGACCGCAGGCTTTCTTTATTCCTTCATACATGCTTCTTATGTCTCCCTTATCACTTGCGATTTGAATGGACTCACATAACTTGATCCAATAATCATTTGCACACTGCCTGGCAGCCTTTTGCACATCCTTCCTAGCTTGCCTAAGCTCACTCAGAGTGTTACGCGTTGGTCTTTCCTTGTTTCTTAAGAGAGCTTTCTTCTTCTTATCAATCAAGGGCTGCAGAGTCTCGCTGTTGGCCGCAAACCAGTCCTGCCTCTTATGATCCACAGTGCCGTAAACCCCTACGGCAGTTTTATAAAGAGTTTCCTTAATTTGACCCCACTTTTCATTTACTGTACAATTTTCTGGTGTATCAGTGAAAGCGTCTTCAAGTTGCTGTTGAAACTGAAAGCACTTTTCAGGATCATGAGTGTTAATAATATTAATCCTGAGACTAGATTTGTGTTTAGCTGTGTAGATTCTCTTTGGTCTCAGTCTAACCCTTGCAACAACCAAAGAATGATCCGTATCACAGTCAGCACTGTGGTAACTACGAGTCAATGATATTTGGTTCAGATGTTGTCTCCGTGTGATGATGAAGTCCAGCTGGTGCCAATGGCCGGATCTTGGATGTTTCCATGTGACCTTATGCATCTCTTTTGTTTTAAAAAAGGAGTTTGTAATACATAGGTCATTACTGGTGCAATGCTCCAGCAGCCTTTGCCCATTTCCATTCATGCGACCGATGTTGTATTTTCCAAGGCACACTGGCCATGAACTCGAGTCCTTGCCCACACGAGCATTTAAAATCACCGAGCATATAAATGTAGTCAGATTTTGGAACTGCCTTGATCACGGAGTCTAACTCCTCATAGAACGAATCCTTCACATAATCAGAGGAATCGAGTGTCGGTGCATATGCAGTAATAATGGTGGCAAACCCACAAGAGGTTGCCAAGCGCAGGGATAATAGTCTTTCATTTCCTCCTGCTAGAATTTCAATCATTCCCAGTAGCGAATTCTTCACTGCAAAGCCCACACCGTGTTGCTTTTTTTCTGCCTGCCCTCTACCCTTCCAGAAAAAGGTGTAGTTGTTTTCCCTGAGTGACCCTTCCTCAGCGAGGCGAGTCTCCTGCAGGCCAGCAATATAAATGTTTAGACGATTGAGTTCGGCATCAATCACAGCCGTTTTTCTCACATCGTCAATATTGGTCAAGTCAGTGGAAAATCCTGGACACATGGTTCTCACGTTCCAGGTTGCAAGCCGTAGCTTGAGGTTTCTATTTTTATTTTTGTTTGTACCTGGTGCATTGGTTTTACAGCCTGCGAATCAGATTTTGTCCTAGCCCCAAGCACCCATTGAAGCAGGCAGGCTGTGGCGGATCAGCACCCAATTGGCTGGGGGCTGCCCAGCTTGAGGCGGGCGGTAGCTGATCAGTGACACCTATAGGTATCTCCCACCGTCAGAGGCAACGCGTGGCGCCCCATGTCTACGCCAACTGACAAGGACTTATAACCCGTAACAGTTGCCTCTCGCTTTGATTCCGAGACCAGTTAAGACCAGGGATGGAGTTATTGCCTCTCCATAGCACAAAGCCTGGGCTAAAATATAGAGATCATGTGTTGCCCATGCAGCATGATCCCTCTCTCGGCCTGCCAAGTTTACTCCAGAGGAAAGGTAACACCCCTACATCTGGAACAAGACAAGCTGCAGAAGCTGCCGGATCAGCAAAGCAATGCTCTAACTGTCCGCCTGTCGGAGCTTCGATCCTAGACCAGTCGCCAACCAAGGCTTAGGGCCTGGTCTGCCCTGCCATGACATTTTGTCTTTAGCTTGCATTTCCTCGCACCAGGGTAAGGCTTGTACCCTCCCAATTGCGCTCTTCCGCCCGAAGCCGTTGGCACAATGTGGGGTGTCAGGTTTGGTAAGCGCCGCCCAACGTTCAGCGCTAACAGAAACCAGGTATATATATGTGTGTGTGTGTGTGTGTGTGTGTGTGTGTGTGTGTGTGTGTGTGTGTTGTTGAATGTCTCAACAGGGGATGGTGGTCTTTTGGCTTGCACTGGGGTATATTCCTGAATGCTGAATATGGTCTTCAGGAGGGTCAAAGTCATTAATGAAAGATGATGGGATTTACCTTGCTACTACTGGATGTGCGAAATTCCATTAAACAACATTGAGCTCCCTGATTGCAGAGCAATCCTAGCATTGTGGAAGTCAGTTAAGTACCCTATACATATCATCTATCATTCAATGGCCAACAACTATTATAACATTAACAACAGTACCAACAACTTTAGATCCTGATTTCATGGATTTCTATAAATTAACCTCATTGACATTTTTATTATAGTCTGTGGTGACCTAATGGGCATCTTTAGTCTAATTCGTGGTTACCTAATGGACAATGTTAGTTTAATATGTTGGTAAGCTCAAGGACAGTTATACCATATGCAGTGAGTGAACAGTGGTAATTTAGATACCATTTGTGAGGACATCGGAGCATTTTAACTAATTAATGGAGATAATTAGTGACCTTCTTAAGTCTTTTATTTGTTTGTTTTTTAGTTGTTTATATTTTTAAGATGCCAGTTGAACGCTCCCTCAAGTCATGTTATCCCATTATAATATCATAATTTATAGCCGAGGAGCGGCTGGCCGAGAGGCTAGAACGCCGGACTCTCATTCGGGAGGCCCGGGTTCGATCTCTCGGTAAGGTGTCGGATTTTTTTCTGTCGGGGGCAAAAAGAAAATCCTAACCTGCACAGTTCGCGGCGACTGCACTAGCCAGGCGGCCCTTATTCCTCAGGCTCAAAGACCCCTCTGCCATACACCGCAAGGTACTATATTGGCAGTAAATGACAGTTTTTATAGCCAGGAGTTGTTGTTGTTGTTGTTGTTTTTGTTGTTGTTATTTTTGTTGTTGTTTGTTTTTACTTGTGTCTTGGTTTATTGTGGTAAAAAGATGTTAGTAAATAATTAAACATCAGCTCTGGAGAGCAGATAGTGACAGGAGGACAACACGTCTTCAGTTACTCAAGAATGAGTTTCGTCCTCTCTGAAATGCGGTGACTTTCCTGGCTCACATGACTCTCTATCTGAAAAGCGTTCTTTATACCCATTAGACATCACCCTATGCGTCTCTCCCTATTCTAAATCTACTTTACCACAACTACAGTGCTAGAGGTTTACATCTATAATTAAAGAGCAAGAACTGTACATCCACAACAACGGGTGCAGAATTATAGAGTTAGAAGTACATATCTAAAAGAATAGAACTAATAGTACATAACTTGACCTACATGTCTAGAAGTAACGATCTGGAACTACACCTCTAGAACTAAAGGTACAGAGCTAGAGCTACACATCTAGGACAACTGGCTGTTGATTGGTTAGTTAGTTGATTGGTCACTTGGCAAGTTGATTTGTTGATTCATTGGACGATGGTTGAATTTTTCGTGTAATTAATGACTGATTGTGTCCTTTGTTGGCTGGTTGTTGTAGAGGTTGTTTGGTTGGTTGTTTATTGTTTAGTTGGTGTGTTGTTTACTTGATTAGTTGGTTTGTGGGTTAATTGACTGTTTTGTAAGTTGCTTTGTTGCTTGTTTGGTTTATTATGTGTTGTCTTGGATGGTTGGACGTGTAGTTGGTTGCTTGGATTGATGATTGGTTGGAGGGCTGTTTGGATGGTTGTTTCCGTTACTGGTTTGTTGGTCATTTGGTTGGTTGTTTAGTTGATTGGTTGGTTGTTTCGTTGAGTGGTTTGATGGTTCTTTTGATAGTTATCTGCTTTATTAGTTGGTTATTTAGTTAATTAGTTGGATGGTTGTTTAGATAGTTATTTAATTGATTGGTTAGTTGTTTCTTTGAATGGTTAGTTGTTTCTTTAATTGGATGAATGGATGTTTGGATATTTGTTCCCTTGATTGGTTATTTGATCATTTGATTGGTTGTTTCGTTGCAAGGGTTGTTGGTTGATTGTTTAGCTGACGGTATGATTGCTTGATTTGTAAGATCATTGGTTGGTTAAGTGAATGTTTGGTTTATTTTGTGGCTGATTGATTTTTTGTTGGTTAATTGTTTGTTTAGTTGAGCGTTCGATTAATTGGTTGGTTGATTTTATCGGTTGGTTAGATAGCTATCTGATTATTTGGTTCGTAAGTTCGTTCATTGTTCTCCCGACCTGGTATCTAAGAGACTCTCTCCACGGGAACTATGTTACAGATGTTTCCTTCCCCTCCGTAAGGCCGCAAACAGGGATGTGCAAGACCGCTACTGGAACCTCACTTCTTCACAGAAGCAGATTAGGATGTTACCAGGCCATGAAATAGTACAGTAGATTCGGCATGGCTGGGATTAGGCCAAGATCGACTGTGGATCCATCCCAGGTTTAGGAATGTCATTGCTAACAGATCCCAGTGTCCAGAGGAAGAAAGAAAAATGCACATTTAACATACATGTGTCTTGTTTAACTGGCCTAAAGGCGTATATGTACGGCTCCATCTGCTCGGTGCATTCGTATTTAGTACAGTTGATGTTGAAGGGGTCACCCATGAAGTAACACTTGCCATCTCTCAAACATCCTGCAAGATCAGAATAGTACCGTGTCAGTTATTTACTATCAGACATGAACATAATCATGAGCAACTTCATCATCCTTATCGCAATCGCCGTAATCATCATCATAATAATCACAATTATCATTGCTATTGTCATCATTATCCTAATCATAATAATAACCATTGTCATCGACAACATCCTTTCAAATATCAACATCATGATCAGCGTTAGCAGTATCACCATCATCTCATCGGGTTAGCCAGCCCCAAGACTGGCGTTGACAAAGTATGATCATGTTACCCAAAGTTCTTTATCATAACTGTGTGTACATCTGAGCCGCAGTATCCCACGCTCGTCTGTATATTGTAGTCATTTCCTGAACCCCACCCACATCTTCTTCCCACCAACAACCCCATTATTCTTATGCCCTGGATATTACCAGGCCATGAAATCCGGTATTTTCAACAATTCACGTCCTTGTTTCTATTTGGTCGTATGTGTCACTGGTTTATTTCCATTGAACTACATTGTCAAAATTCTAAATAATGCAATGGTAATTTACAAATGTTACTACATTAGTCAGGACAATGTGTATTAACAACTTCATAATCGTTGCTGTTTTATTCAACATCTCATGTGAGAATAGAATGTTATACGTGTAGATTATGCGGTCCCCTGAGTTGACACTGAAACTGGTGGGGCATTATAATAATTAGTTTAAAACAAAGCAAGATGACTGGCCATGAGTAATAACTGAACCGCGTTGGGAGCACACCAGTTGGCTGTAGCTGAACTGAACGTAGAATGACCTCTCTAGTCTTCCCTAGGTCAGTCATGGATTCAAAGATACCTTTATACATGGTTTAACGTTCCTTTTTCTATTCTTAGCTGTCTAGAAAATTGACTTCTTTAAAGTTCCCTTTCCACTCTTGGATGTGGAGAAAAGTGCCTTCGTGTGTTTTCTTTAGTATGTTGTACATGGTCAACAACTGGATGCATAAGTCTTAACATTTAAGTATCAAATTTAGAAATTGTTTAACGTTCAGCCCATATTTATTTTTGCGCGACTTGAAAAATGCAACACTTGATCATGTTTACCAATGTCTTGATCCAGAGGAAGCATTAGTGTCTGGACGAAGACAACCGCGTTATTAATAACCAGCCAAAGAAGGTGGAGCCAAAAATTAACATAAATCCCCATGTTTCACTGGTGAAGCTATATAAATCATGAAAGAGCGAGACAGAGCACACAAGACAACTAAAGACTTCACCAATTACCGCACGCTAATGAATAAAGTTAAGTATGCAATTTGTAGGATAAAGAAAAATCATTTAAAGTTATTTCAGTCGTTTCTTTGAATCATAAATAAAGAACTTGAAGCTCACAATACCATAATCTTCATGCTATTTAAGTTTACTGTTATCATTCTGCATAGGTTAATACATACATATATTCCTGCTGAGATTCCTGCCTGCTGCAGAGGTATATAAGTATCACTCAAATATCAGAGCAACAAATTAACTCGGTTAGATGGTGTCAGCAATAGAATTCTACGATGTGCTCTACCTGTCATTAGTTATTCCATACCTTTTATATATAACACAGCCGTAAACAATGTGTGTTTGTCTTGGTGCCAAACATTTTACACCTGATTTTGCATAAATGACGCCTGATAAATCCAAATATCACATTTATTTGTCTGTAGCTGCACTAGTTTTTGAGGTACATGCATATGTGTATTAAATTACTATTATTGTAGTATTTTCAGTATAATTCTCTGGGGGAAAAAACAACTACTGCAATCTAGTCCTTTACAAAACAAAACTGCTTGTTTGTTTACAGTTTCAATCTTCCAAGAATCTTCCAAGAATTTCCTGTTTTAGATTCTATTCCACTGAATCCATGTTATTATGCTAGTTATTTTCATACCTTCTTACACATAATGACATTATCTTCAAGGTGGGCATGCTTTCTTTCATTGGTTATATTTAGGTATATTCGTGGAGAGTACCATTTGAAGGAAGAACATATTACGCATATACTGTTTTTGCACGTGTGTGTGTGAAAGAGGCATACCTTGCTTACTTTAAAGTAAAACTAGGTGGCCAGGAAAGTCTTGGGCTCCTCATATTGTTTGCAAACCATACATTGAACCCTGCGACAGCAGACTTGTGGTTAAAGAAAATGTTAAAAAATGTGGAATTGCAGTGGTTTGGAGAGAACCCAAGAATCACCATGACATGTTATGTCTGTGTTGTCAGTATTAAGTGAATTAATGGAACAAATCACACAAATGGAAATATCAAAATTTGGAGCCTGCTAGACTACCTGTTCCACACGTTGATAACATACCTATTCCAACTCCTAGTCAGATTTCGTATTCTCTGCTAGAAGATGAGACAGCACTGGCATGCGGGTCGACAAAGGACAGTGATAGCAATTTTGAAAATGATTTTCCAGCCACTCAACACTTCGACCAACATGAACTGAATTATCTAATGCGAGGTCTATATCTCTACAAGGAATCGCCAAAGCTTGTGGCTTCAAGTTTGAAAGAATAAACATACGGACTGCTGAAATAAAGTTTATATTTAATGGCAATAGCTTATACAACAACAGTGAATGGATAGTGAGAACAACTGGGGGACACTCAGATCCCTTCACCGTAATATCCGGAGTACGACAAGGTTGTGTCCTGTCCCCTCTCTTTTTTATAACCTATATAGACAATTATGTAAAGAAACCAGCCAAACAGAGACTTGAAGAACACCGGATGACGAACATAACACAGACGAAGAACTATTTGCAAATTATACCATTAAAGAACTATTTGCTGACGATTAAACACTAATAACAAAATCAGAAGCTAAATTACAAAACCATTTGAATAGTCTAAACTAAACTTGTTAGGAACATAAGATGAAAATTAACACAAATAAACCACAGGTAATGATTATAATCAAAGAAGAAACAAAACGATTCACATAAACGAACACCCCCTGAAACAAGTAAAAAGCTCCAAGTACCTAGGAAGTTATATTATCATTAAATTGCAAATCATAAGACGAGAACGAAAATAGATGCAATAATGCAAACCAGCTCATTGGACAAATGGCACCAATACTAAAGAACAAACATGTATCCATAGTTACTCAAAAGCACTTTACAACACAATCTTTCTACGAACTATGTGACACAATCTTCCTACCAACTCTATGCTACCAATGCCAAGCCTCGACAATGACAGAAAAAGAGAAAAGAAAAATCACAACAACAGAAATGAGATTCCTGAGAAGAATACTCAATATATCAAGAAGAGAGAAGTTCAGAAATGAAGAAATCAGGACAAAAGTGAGGGTTTCATCAGCGCAAGATTTTATTAGAAGGCAGCAAATCAAATGGTTTGGCCATAAAACTAGGTTACCAGCTAACAAAATTACCACAACACGCAATGATGTACAGACCTGATGGAAGTAGAGGAAGAGGTCGACCTTGTAAACGATGAACGGAGGGAAAAGCTGAGTCCATGGGAATATTGATTCATGAAGCCCATAAGCGGGCACTCTCCCGCTGATTTACTTCACCATGACAGCGCACGGTAGAAGAGGAACAAGATGAAATGAGATGAAAGAAAAAGGTTATGTTCGATTCTTTTGTAAAGAAAACAACCTTGCGTTTTGTACTAATGTAAGCGCTCTTTTAAGCGAAATGGGTGTAAGTTACACACCTGATGAGGGGGGATTTTCATTTACAGTTAAGAAAGAAGTTTGAATAGTGTTCTCTTACACTATCATAACAATTATGGCTCAATTCCAATTAATCATTCCACTACAATGAATGAGGAGTATGCTACAATAAGCACAGTTCCTGAAAGATTGAAGTATTGTTTTATATGAAGGTAATAAATGCGCAGTAATTACATATAGTATTAATACAGATTACAGTCAAAATACCGGTGATCGCACCTAATTCTGGGCTTGTACATAACAAATGCCCTACTAAGAAGGTCTTTCTCAGTTATCTTAACTCTAGAGTTTAAAGAAAACTTGATTACATTTGTTGAATCAGGAACACAATACTACTCAAGAACAGCTATACAACTTAATGCACCAAAATATGTGTAGATCAGTGTTATCTTTTTTTTTTTCAATAACTAATTTTCACCTGCATTTACAAATACTACAGCTTATAACATACTTAACAATGGCTCAACACATACAAGCATCGACGGTAGCATTGTCGGTAACATGTTTACTATAAAGTAAACCCACAGTCATTTTCTGGAATGAGCAAAGTTTCTTTATGATTGAATTGAGGCACTCCAACACCAACTGTAAAGCTGTGTTCAGAGACTGTGGAAAGAACGCAGGCAATGAACTACCTGGGGGTCGTTTTGATTGAAGCCTTGCTCATATCGAGCACATAGACCAGGTGATAACAAAGGCCAAGCGGGGTTTGGCTTCGATGCGGGTGATGGCGGCAGCAAACTGTGAGCTGCGCAATCTATGTCTTCTGTACGAAGGGCTGGTCATATCTGTATTTGAGTATGCGATGGCTATCCTGACTATCAGCCGTAAGCAGTTAGAAAGGGTAGAAAGGATACAGAACGAAGCCATGCGCATTATTCTTGGATGTACAAGAGATACAACATGCAGGGCGATGCGCTACCTTCTTGATTTTCCAACCACTGAAGACAGAATACAAATCTTCAGAGCACGTGCCTCAATCAGAGTTAACGCAAACAAACATTATCCTCTGCATAGTGAAATTAGGAAGGTGAAGGGCAGTAGGTTAAAAAGAGGAAGGTCGTGGATGGGTCAAGCAGAGGACATTCTTCAACAGGTATGTTCACTTGAGGACTTAAAACCTGGCGAGGAATGGGTACAAGTGCCAACAGATTTCTGTACGTCTCTTTCAGTCTGCATCCAACTAGACAGAAAATGCAGACAAGAAAATTGGGCTGCTGTGGATGCGGAAGTACAAGCTTTGATTTTCGAGAATTCGTTAGACAGGGATGCTGTCATATACCCAGATGAGTCGGTCGTCCGACATGTGAGAAGATCATGGGCCTTTACGGCGCAGGCCGGAGGGAGAATTGTGAAGGAAGACTCTGGTGCTTTTGCTGAGACTACAAGTAGCCAGACTATGGAAGTCATGGCAGTAAGTAAAGCAATACTATGGCTCGAGACACAGACATTCACTAGGGCATGTTTCCTTAGCGACTCAATGAGTATGCTCAAGAGAATAGAGATGGGGTGGATCCGAAGAGAGTTGTTGCTGTCTCTGGAGCGGTCTCGGCTGGCAAAGATTAGTTTCATCTTCGTGCCAGGGCATGCGGGAGTACAAGGAAATGAGTGGGCTGACGAGCTCGCAGGTAAGGCTACTGTGGAGGGTGGACGCGCCATGGACCAGGCTGACATTCTGAATGCTCTACGAAAAGCTACGACTGTGAATCTACAACCATGGCCAGACTGCGAGAACAGCAAATTAAAAGAGGTGTTACCAAACAAGAACACTACGCAGGAAGCCAATGACGATTGATTAACCAACACAGAACTGGTGTCGTGAGCCGCTACACGCTGCGGGATTTGCTGAGGAGGGGATCCGAGCACTTATGGACTGAATGGTTCGATGTGCAATGAGGATGATCTGTCGACTAACTAACTAACTGGATTGAGGCAACGATTCGATTGTAGAATAATAGTCCATATACTATTTCGATGGTAGGCATGTGTAGGTATTAGGTATATTTGTGTGTGTGTGTATGTGTGTGTGTGTGTGAGAGAGAGAGAGAGAGAGAGAGAGAGAGAGAGAGAGAGAGAGAGAGAGAGAGAGGGGAGAGAGAGCCCGCTAGAGATATGCAAACATATGTACATATTATCGTGGTCTGTTGACCCCAGACCATTAAGATGCTACATGGGTACTCAAAGATCAGACTGATACCACTCTCCACAATAAAACCAAGGAAAAATGAACACAACAGTTAATAGAATAAGCAGACTGACCCGACTCATGGAGAATCCAGTTTCCGTGATCACACCAGAATTTCACGCATATGGAACCCATGTGAACGATAAATTGGTCTCCTTGTTGAAGGATAACTCCAAAACTGTAACAAGTGTCTGATAAGGAGAGAAATATGTGACCATCATTAGCACAGATAACAATGTGTTGTAACTCCATGATCGTAACATGTACCTGGTAAGGTAGAATTATGTACGTATGTGTGTATGCACGTATGTATGTATGTATGTATGTATGTATGTAAGTATATATATATATATATATATATATATATATATATATATATATATATATATATATATATATATATATATGTACGTATACATGTATTTACATATGTATGAATGTACGAATGAATGTATGTACAAATATATGTATGTACGTATATATGTATGTACGTATACATGTATATCCATATATACGTACATACGTACATTTGTGCATACACCCGATCACCAGAGTCATGGATCAGCTCAGTGTTCTTGTCTCGGCCATACCACGTGGCCAACTGCGTCCCGGTATTAACCTCTCTGCCATTCCCTTGCTATCTTTCATTCGATCTTGCCAGTTGTCATCAAGTTCTCCAATTGATTTCTTCTCATAACGTGACCAAACAATGTTTACTGTCTAGGTCTAATGACTCTAATCAATGTACGATTTTCATTTGTTTCTTGTAGGACTTCGTCATTGGTTTTTCTGTCTGTCTATGGTATTCTTTGCATTTTCATCAGAAACAACATTTCCACAGAAATCAGATGGTTTTCAGCTTGTCTGCTCATTGTCCACGCTTCACATCCATACAAAAGGAGAGGTTCTATGTAACACCTCAGCACTCTTTTTCACGTTGCAATTCCAATATTCTTGATTATTCATTCATCCATTCAATAGCATGTCCTTTGCAGAACCTCGCTCCCATAACAACCCTCCGGAAAACCCCTCGATCATAAGAAAGATGTCCCGCGTCCAATACACCCATCTGACGATCATACTCCACATCCTGCACCCATCTTCTTTTTGGCCTTCCTCTCTTCCCAGACATACACCCCTCCATTATTGTTCTCTCCAAACTTGCATGACGTTTCAAGTGACTAAAATATTCCAATTTTCTTTGTTTTATCGTCTTTAATAGCCAAACTTCTTCAATAATCAGCTCTTGACGTTTGGATGCATGTGTCCTTTTCTTTATCCAAGCTATTATTAGAACTCGTCTGTAACATTTATATTCAAAGGCAGTTATGCGCTGTTCAGCTTGTTTGGAATGTGTAGAGGTCTCACAGGAGTACTTTGCAATTGGAAAGATGCATGCTCTTAAAATTCTTATATTTTGTAGTTCTATCTGTCCCACTCCATAATTTATTCAGTTGGTTTCGTTCGTGAAGAGCAATATATATTCATCTTTTAATTACTTTCAGTTTGTGACAATAAGTAATCAATAACCCAAGATATTCGAAAATTTCCACCACCTCAAATTTTTCATCTGTAACATATATATCTTTCTCCATAGTAGTTTTTGTTAATGCATTAGTTTTTTATCTTTGATATGGTAAGATATAATGAAAGCTCATATTCCTCATGATTTCCAACAATTTCTGATGTTGTAAACAGTCAAATCCCTATGAATAATCCACAAAACATGAGAATAGGTTTACATTAAATTATCTGCACTTCTCTATTATTAAACGCATATTGAGTATGTGATCTCTTGTTCCTCCTCCTTATCTAAAGCCAGACAGACTGAACCACCTTAATCACTCCTTCAATTTTATTTATGAAGTATTTCTATTATGATTTTTAGTAGGATTTTACTTACATGACTAATCAGTGCAGCAGTTCTATAGTTGGTTAATAATTTCAGGTTGCCCTTTTTTGGTATTGGAATGAATATGGTCTTCTTCAGTCTTTTGGTCGTATCTTCTTATGTCCATATCTTCTTATACAATGCGTGATAGATTTGTATGTCTTCTGTTACTCCAGCTTTAATTAGTTCAGCTGATACCTCATCACATCCTGGTGATTTACCATTCTTCAGGTTCTGTATTGCCCATGCAATTTCATCTAATGCGGGTTCAGGATTCTGCCTCAGCTGTCATTGGTTTACGTATCGCATTCGTATCCCCTCAGTCATTCATATCATACATTCCACTGTAGTGATCCTGCGATCATTCTAGAATTTGTCTAGATTCTGTTAAAGTATTTCTCAACTTCTCAGAGATAACATTTAATTGAGGTTAAATATTTCTTGTAAATAATTTCATTTCTTTGAATATTTCGTAATCTCTTCCATTCATATGATATTACTCTATTGTAATACAACAATCATCTATATACTGATATTTGTCCTTTCTTGTGATCGTTCTTATTTCTTGAGTTAAAGATTTATATTTTCTCACGTGATTATAAAATCCTCTATACTATCTTTACTGCTTTCTCCTGATGGGGCATACATTTGAATGACGTATATGTTAAAAGGTATACTGATTAGTTTTATCAATAGACTCCTCTCTGAGACTGCTCAATATCCTTTAACATACGCTTATTTCGCAAAGATAAATGATAATTGATAAACCCTTTTGCTTATTTTCTCACTCAGAATAAATAATCTTAAACACCTCACCTATCTCAGTCCTTCACATCTCGTCTCGCAAATTCATAATATATTAATATTCTCTCTTCCCATTTCTTATTTGATGTTAACAAATTTTCCCTCTTCGCTTACAGTACGAACATTCTATGTCGCTAATTCCAGTGTTGCTGTCCTTTTCTTGAGACGTTCTGTGATTCGACAAATGATTATGAACTATGCATATTTGAAGAGTGGTTGAGAGGTCTCGAGATATGGTGTCCGCCTCGAGTGCTGGAGGTCCCGGGTTCAAGTCTCTGTGAGGGCCGGGATGTTTTTCACGTGGACTTCTAGTATAAAATTTCACCTGGTCTCTAGGTAGTGAGATCGGACGCCCTTGTGTATTGTTGATTGATTATTTGATTTAGGAACCGACATCACAGCATTCGGGGCATTCCCATAAGCGCTCCATCCCCATCCTCAGCAGCCAGCGAAGAGTTTCAACACCAATAGTACCAGTAGCAATCTGATTATATGTCCGTCTCACCTTTCCTCTGAACGTCGAAAAGGGCAAGATGTAGTGAGTAAAATAAGACGTGACAAGCGCAGAAAACTTCAGGGCAGAAAAAAAAGCTGGGAGCAACCACGTTGGTGGAATTTCGAGGTGGAGAAGGCTTGGGTGGAAAAGCGTAGTGCTGTAAGGAGATGGCAAAATGCCAAGAGGAACATAGCTGGCCATCCTAGTCCCTGCATGCACTTAGAAAGAGTAAGCTATTTAAAAAAAACTGGTCAAGGTGGTTAAAGGTGAAAAATGGGCAGAGGTGTGTCAAAGAGTAAGCACAGACAAGTCACTTAAATTGTTCTGGCGACTACATAAAAGCTTGAGTGGGGTAGTCAAGAATAAGAGAATTTCTGACTTCCAAGGTGCTGACCTCATCTGGCAGAGGACTGACGAGGACAAGAGCAAAGCCTTCATTGAACGCTATCTAGAGCAGAGCAACCAGACAGACATGGGAAGCCGAAATCTTGCCAAGGAGGTCACCTCAGACAGGTGCAAGGCCCAGAACACTTCGGATGAAGACACAGTGACAGTGAAAGAAATCAAGGCTGTGCTTCGACGATAAAAAAAACAGCGCTCCAGGGCCTGATGGCATAAGATACAACGACATCAATAGGTGTACCGACAACGAGCTAGAGGAACTAGCAGACATGTACAACAACAGTATAGGGAGTGCTAGCATCAAGGAGGACTGGTTACACAGCTATCTGATTCCCTTGCCGTAGCCTGGCAAAGACCACACAAAAATTCAGGGATATCGAGTTATAATCATGCAAGCTGCTGGAGAAGTTAATTGAAAGGAAACTATCAAGCCAGCTAGAGAGGTAAGGTGTTTTCCCACCTACCCTGGGTGGGTACCGTCCAAAAAGAGAAACCAGGACGAATGTAGCAGTTTTTGCCCATAATGTCTATGCAGCGATTGATATTGAGGACGCGTACAACAAAGTACCATTTGATGTTTTAATGCTTCAGCTTCTTGAACTCAATGCAAGTCCATTCCTCCTTAGTTGGATCGCTGCAGCCCTCTTCCAACGGAAAGTAGTTTTTAGATGTGGCAGTTGGACTTCGGAACCAACAACAATATATCCTGGCCTACCACAGGGATCCCATTATCTCCGGTTCTGTTCAACGTCTACACAGTGAGAATCACCAGTGAGCAGATCACTGGACCTGGTAGGGCATTGTCATATGCCAATGATGTTTTAGTGTATCGTCAGAGAAGGATAGAGATCAGATTGCCGTGGAACTACAAACCTAACTCAATCGCATAAGTACTTGGTGTGATGAAGCTGGGGCAATGGTCAACCTAACAAAGGCAGCAGTGATTTGGTTCTCGTTGAATAGTCAGATTGTCAACATTCCAACACCAACTGTAAAGCTGTGTTCAGAGACGGTGGAAACAACGCAGGCAATGAATTACCTGGGCATACGGTTTGATCGAAGCCTTGCTTATAATGGGCACATAGACCAGGTGATAACAAAGGCCAAGCCGGGTTTGGCTGCGATGCAGGTGATGGCGGCAGCAAACTGTGAGCAGCGCCATCTATGTCTTCTGTAAGAGGGGTTGGTCATGTCTGTTTTTGAGCATGCAATGGCAATCCTGACTCTCAGCCGTGAGCAGATAGAAAGATGGAAAAGATACATAATGAAGCTATGTGCATTATTCTTGGATGTACAAGAGATACAGCATGCAGGGCGATGCGCTACCTCTTGATTTTCCAACCATTGAAGAGAGAATGCAAGTTTGCAGGGCACGCGCCTACCTCAGAGTTAACGCAAACACACAACATCCACTGAACAGTGAAATTATGAAGGTGAAGGACAGCAGGTTAAAAAGAGGTCGGTCGTGGATGGGTCAAGCCGACTACATTCTTCAACAAGTGTGTTCACTTGAGGACTTAGAGCCTGTCGAGGAGTGGGTACAAGTGCCAACAGATTTCTGCACATCCTTTTCAGTTTGCATCCAACTAGATAGAAAATGCAGACAAGAAAATCCGGCTGCTGTATAAGCGTTGATAGAGGAGGGGTCGATCCGAAGAGAATGGTTGCTGTCTCTGGAGTGGTCTCGACTGGCAAAGATTAGTTTCATCTTCGTGCAAGGGCATGCGGGATTGCATGGAAATGAGCGGGCTGACAAGCTCGCAGGTGAGGCTACGATGAAGGGCGGACGCGCCATGGACCAGGCTAACATTCTGAATGCTCTACGAGAAGTAAGACTTGCGTGAACCAAGCGATGACTGTGAATCTACAACCATAGCCAGACTGCAAGAACAGCAAATTAAAAGAGGGGTGGCCAAACAAGAACACTACGCAGGAAGCCAAAGAAGATTGATAAACCAACACAGAACTGGTGTCGTTAGGCGCTACACGCTGCGGAATTTGCTGAGGGGAGATCCGAGCACTTATGGACTGAATGGTTCGATGTTCAATGATGATGATCTGTCGACAAATAACTAACTAATTAACTAACTAACTAACTAACTAACTAACTAACTAACTAACTAACTAACTAACTAACTGACTAACTAACTAACTAGCTAACTAACTATCTAACTAACTATCTAACTAACTAACTAACTAACTAACTAACTAACTAACACCGAGCATCGAGCGTCGGCTATATCCACTCGTCACTCATCACTGTCTCTTTCTTGCCAGACCATGGTGATCAATTTGCTCTTCCGAGGTGTGCACGTGCTCCCACAAGGCCACAACTACGTCTGCCTTCTCATGCATCAGTATTTTACCAAGTTTTGCCTAGCCAGCGAATCAGTCCGCCTGCTCATTCCCCAGCACACCGGCATGACCCGGAGAAAAGATCCAGGCGATGCTTGCCACCCTTGACTTCCGAAGCAAAGCAAGCCACTCTGCCTGTCCTCACCTTCCTCAGCATGCTTTCTTAGTCAGTTACAATCACGATGTGTATGTAAGACGTTTTCTCCATACAGCGGAAACCTGCATTGACCGCCTCCACCTCAATTCTTAAGCTATATGTTGTGGTATCATATGCCAGGCTCTCCTGCCCAAACGTCGACCATTAGCTTTTGCTAAGAACCCCCAGGAGCTTCTCCTGTCTCTCAACACCGACCCATCTGTGTAGATAATAACATCACCCTAGCGAGCATTATCCAGAATTAGTTGCTGGATTTCCACTTCCGTGGCCCCTGCTAGCCACTCCCTGCACTCCCGGCTCAATGTAATTATAACTCTGCACAAGACTGACTGCTCAGCTGGCACTCTGGCCCACTCCTCTCCTCGCCTAATGTTTTTTAAGATACACCCCTGTCTGATCGTATCCTCCGCCTGAGCCATTCATAATTTCCCTCTAATCAGTCGCTGACCCTTAACTGTGTCCAGCGCCTCATGCAACGGGTGATTTGTGTCTGCAGCTCCTCTGAGGTATGCCTTCGCCTGCATCACCTTGAGCCTACCATCAACTGTCGGCAAACCAAGGATGTAACGCATACACACTACTGGGGTGTCTCTGGTGCATCCCAGAATAACCCGCATAGCTTCATTCTGAGTGCTCTCTAATTTCACCAGCTGACTCTTTGAGACAGTGAGCGGTCCTATTCCATAATCAATCACTGAGAGGATCAAGTGCGGGTATAGTGTGAAAAGCATTCTCTGCTCTGTGTCCATTGCAGCCATAGTTTTAAGTGCATTGAGACCCTTTTGAGAACTTGTCCTGTGTATTGTTGCGCACGTAAAACATCTCTTGGCAGTTGACAATCGAAAAAAAGAGTAGCCTAACGGCGCTGAGATTCACCGGACTCAGGCTGGAGCACTTATGGGTTACGCCGTGTGCCGTGATGCTGATCCGTCGACTAAACTAAACTAAACCTATATCTAAAGAAGGTAGTTTGCTGTTGCTTTCCCTCGTGGCAGTGACATTATTGGCCGGAAACAGGAGCCATAGTCCCGTTAAAGAGATCGTCTTCCTTCCGTAGCGAATCTTGAGACCATAATCAACAACTATCCATCGGCTGCCCTCAATATTTCATCCACCACCTGCCTTCCGTGGTTTCTGGTGACAAACTTCCTACATCGGACACGAAAAAAAAAAAGAAAAAAAAAAAAAACAGTACAATGGCCATCCTGCCCATAAAAACACAAAACAGCATCATCCGAAAAAAGCACAGCTATGTGGTCACCACTTTTCCGGAAGTCCAAATAGCAATATGAATAACAATTTAAATAATGCATGATAAAATAGAAGAAATGTTATGTGCTGACCACTGCCTATTCGTCCTGTAGCAACGGTGGATCCAAAGAAGACAACCAACGGTATTAGTGAGACAACCTGTTTAAAAACAAACGTATATATATATATATATATATATATATATATATATATATATATATATATATATATATATATATATATATATATATATATATATGTTGTTGAGTTGAGTTGAGTAAAGAACCGACATCACTGCACTCAGGACATTCCTATACGTGCTCATTCCCCTCGTCTACCAGCCAGCGAAGAGTCATACTACTAATCGTTCCCACCGCTATCTGATTACAAGTTATCCTGGTCTTCCCTCTCAGTTTTGAGATTCTTCCAGAACCCCTGCCGATCCCCCACAATTTCATTTTTTCGTTCTCAATCTGTTCCTCAGCCTTCTCCACCTGGTCCCACAAGCGCACAACCACCTCCCCCTTGTCTATAGGCAAGATACCACTAAGAGGTGTATTCCCTGTCATCCTATCAGCCTGTTTATTCCCCCGTCCACCCGCATGGCAAGGGCAAATTATCCATACAATTCTCACAATCTGTGACCTCTGAAGCGACGAGAGCCATTCCACACGAAATATTCCTTTCTCCACCTTGCTAAGCATATTCTCTGAATCCGAAATGAACACAACGTGTGTTGCAGTAGTCTCCTCTAGCCACCTGAATGCCGCTGTTACTGCCTTCACCTCCATTCTCATGCTGGAGGTCGTAGTCTCATATGCCAGGCTCTCCTTTTTCAAGACTCGCCCATTAGCCTTTGCATATATATATATATATATATATATATATATATATATATATATATATATATATATATATATATATATATATATATATATATATATTCAGTGGTACGTCAGTTTTTGTTGACTTCGGTTTTCGTCGCATTTTTCCGTCAATAATGTATCTCAAAAAGTCGCTTAAAAGTCGACAGGGTCGACTTCATTGCACCGGGTTTTATTCCATATGGCTCGGTCCCTTTCCGCAGCACGGAAAGCGTCGCACAAAGCACGATCTCCGTAACTTTTACCGACGACCCACAGGAGTCTCCGAAACATTTAACTCGTAAACCGAAGGGTGCGGCCCGGAATCGAACCCACAACCTTCGGAGCACGAGACAAACGGCTTGACCACTAGGCCACAGAGCCTCTCTTGTATCTCGTTTTCTTCGATTGCCTCGGATGTCGTCGGCGTGCCCACGTGGCCTAGCTGCTAATTTTGTGAAAGCAAACAGGCCTACGTGTTCTTCTACTCAGTTTGGCGTTGGTTTTCTTCCTAATAAGTTAACCATTTCCTTTGAGGTCTATTGTGAGACCAAAGACATTTTTCCAGAGCCAGCATCCTTTCGAAGAAGAGGACCAGGAACACGACTGAGGTAAAGAAAGAAATCATTGAAAAATACGGCAGCGGCTTTGATATTGCTGTAATCTGCCGCTTGCATGGGAAGTCGCCATCCCCGATAATTTCCATTCTGGCGAGAGAAAAAAACGGTCTCTGTGGCTAAGGGCTTGCGAATGCGGTTTATGAGCCCGTATACCCGGGTTCGAAATACGGCGGTATGTTTTTTTTTTTTCGGAAAACGTATAGGAGCCGGTCGTTTAGAAAGCAATGACAAACTATTGAACGTAAAATTTGCCCAGGAATCACGAACAGCGAAAATGTTGGGGTTGACTGTTACGTCCTGTGAAGGAAATGAAACTTTAAAAAAAATAGAAAAAAAAAAACAGAAACAATAAAGGGAGCTAATTTAGCGAAAAGCTTACATGTACTAACGAAACAAAGATCTCACACAGTTGAAGATGTCGAACAGTTATGATTAATTTGGATAAATCAAAACTAGTTAGACAGCTTTTCTGTTTCGGAGGCAGTCATATGTGAAAAGGCCAGATTGTTGCGTGCCGATCTTATTAAGAAAATGCGTGGACGACTGCTAGTGTACTTAAGGATTTTAAGGTCAGTAGAGGATGGTTTAAAGACTACAAGAGGCTCACTGGCATACACAGTTTTAAAGATCACAGCGAAGTTGAGAGTTCGGACAATTCTGAGGCCGAACATGTTTTGTCCGAAGCTGGTGCTAATACCAAAAGACCAAGAAGGGAAATAACCCCAGATAGTGTCTTGATACATAAGGTCCTAATGGAGGGTGATTCCCTTTCCAAATAACAATAATATCTGCACCTCTCTCTTCCCTCCTCACCGCATTCTATACGCGAAGAAGTGTCCTCAGACAGGTAAATGCCATGTTAAATGTTCATATATTCTTTGCATTAGTCTTTTAAATTCATTTTATATTAATTTCTTATTGGTTTTTATTATTATAAACTATATTCATTCTATATAAAATGTATTTTTGGTATGTATTTCGGAGTGTTTAGATCCAGTTAATTGGATTTACATTGATTCATATGAAAAAATATTGCTTCGCTTTTCGTCGGTTTCTGACTTCACCGATTGTTTACGGACGGATTATCGACGAAATCCGAGGTTTCCGATTGTTTTCAGGTTTGTCTTATTAGTGTATACATATGCACGCATCACACACACACACACACACACACACACACACACACACACACACACAAACATACACACACACACACACCCACACGCACACCAGATCAATCGGCAAACAGACATACACACGTACAGGCACGCATAGAGACAAATTGGTAGTTAGATAGGCAACTGGTAAGCAGGTAGTAGCAAATATTTACATAAGCAGAGAGACAGACACACAGACAGTCAGACTGACAGACAGTTTGTTAATGAAGAGAGGAGGAAAGGAGTAAGGTAAATGGGCAATTTGTTATCTAAGAATTTAGGCAGACATGTATGCAAGTACGTAGTCGCGCCAAGTAGGTAGTTAAGTAGTTAGGGACATAGATATGTGGGTAGGTAAATATATAGGAATTTAGGTAGGTAGTTAGGTAGATAGGTAGGCAGGTGTGCAGGCAGGCAGATGCGTGGATGTATTGATGGATATCGTATTATATTTGGACGCCAGCATGACTGAATGAATAAGAACGCGTGTTCTCAAACATCCGGTGAGCGGATGTCGAGTTTAGGGTTTCAGCCCGTGCACCGGACAGTTGGACTAAAATGTTGACCTCTCGCCCTTGACTTCAGGACGTAAATTACATGTACCTCTGAAGTCAGAGTGGGTTCGCCTAATATAAAAGGACATTATTCATAGGAGAAGCTAATCCAAACGCAAAATCTAGTCCAGCACTACTACAAATAGTGTGCATGGACTATGCTTTAGTTCAAAGCTAGAGAGCGCCCCCCTCCCCCCCCCCCAACAAAAAAATATTATAGCTCAATACATGTGTACATTACCATGATTATAATATGTGTTGTAGCAGTTTCCTTTCACAAATGGTGGGAAGGCGAGTATGCAAGTATATCAATTTATAGCTGATAGTGATGGCATACGTGGCTCTTTGACGACATATTAACATTATAGTATGGTCCTGATAATAGCGCTTACAGACGTACCGTGCTGTCGTGTCTTCCATCAACCAATCGTTTTCAGACATCTACCTCCCACGTGACTTCCTACTACCAATAGTCTCCTGACAACAATCATTTCCGGCTAAAGAGTAATACAAAACATATCGTCAACTACACTTATATGTGGATGGATGGATGAATTAATGGATGGATGGATGGATGGATGGATGAATGGATGGCTGGCTGGCTGGCTTGATGGCTGGCTGGCTGGCTTGCTGGCTGGCTGGCAGGCTGGATGGATGGACGGATGGATTGATGGATGGATGGATGGCTAGATGGATGGCTGGATGGATGGATGGATGGATGACTGGATGGATGGATGGATGGATGGAACGAACGAAAGAACGAACGAAAATCGTTATTTTCAAATGGATAAGAATTAGACACGCAGGCCCGTCTGATATTCTGTCCTTTTTCTCTATTTCCTCCCATACATTCTTTCAAAATACCTGGATGGCTTGGCCACATGGCATGGACGAGACAGGAACACTGAGCTGATCCACGACTCTGAAGATCGAGTGAAATGGCGAATCATGACATCCCACGCTTTCCGGCATGGCACATGATTGATTGATTGATTGATTCTTTCATTCAACATCTCTTATGAAGCAAATCTCATCTCATCTCATCATGTACCTCTTGTACATTGCGGTGTCGAGGTGAAGTATAAACATCGTGAGAGTGCCCGATTATGGGATTCGTATACCGATATTCCCATAGACTCTGCTATTCCCTCCGTTCAACGTTTACGTGGTCGGCCTCTTCCTCTGTTTCCGTCTGGTCTGAACATCATTGCTTGTCGTGGTATGCTGTTGACTGGTAACATACTTGCATGACCAAACCATTTGACTTGCTGTTTTCTAATAAAATCTAGCGCTGCTTTAACCCCCACTTTAGTCCTTATTTCTTAATTTCTGATCTTACCTCTTCTTTATACGTTGAGCATTCTTCTCAGGAATCTCATTTCTGTTGTTGTGATTTTTCTTTTCTCTTTTTTCTGTCATTGACCAGGGTTGGCATTGGTAGCATAGAGTTGATAGGATGATTGTGTTGTAAAGTGCTTTCTTAGTAGTTATTAGTACATTTTTGTTCTTTAGTATTGGTGCCATTTGTCCAATGAGTTGATTTGCCTTATTGCACCTATTTTCGATCTCGTCTTCTGATCTGCCATTTGATGATAGTATACTTCCTAGGTACTTGAAACTCTTTACTTGTTTCAAGGGATGTTCGTTTAGGTGAATTGTTGTTGTTTGTTCTTCTTTAGTTATAGTCATTACCTCTGTTTTGCTTTTGCTAATTTTCATGTTATGTTCCCTACACATTTCGTTTAGACTATTCATGTGGTCTTGTAATTCAGCTTCTGATTTTGCTATTAGTGCTTTGTCGTCCGGAAACATGAGTTCTCTAATGGTTAGATTTGCAGATGCTTCTTCTCCTGTGTTCTCGTCATGAGGTATTCTTGCTGTCTCTGTTTGGCTGATTTCTTTACATATGTTGTCTATATATGTTATGAACAAGAAAGGCGACAGGACACAACCTTGTCGTACTCCAGATCTTATGGTGAAGGGTTCTGAGTGTCCTCCAGTTGCTCTCACTATGCATTCACGATTGTTGTATAAACTTCCACATAGGTTTGATACATGTGTACTCACTCCATATTGTTTAAGGATTTCCCACAGCTTGTTTCTATCTACTCTATCGAATGCCTTTTCTTGGTAAACAAAGGCTAAGTAGAGTGTTTCATTGAATTCGATTGATTTTTCTACAAGTTGTCTAAGAGCAAAAATTACATCTATGCACCCTTTGTTTTTCCTAAATCCAAGTTGTGTTTCGCTTAGCTGGGGTTCTAAAGTAGTTCGTAATCTTTTTTTCAAGAATTTTGCAAAATATTTTCCCAGTATGACTCAACAGTGAAATGCCTCTGTATTGTGTACAGTTTCTTTTGCTGCCTTTGTTTTTCCAAATTTGGATAATTATGGCGTTTCCCCAGTCTCGTGGTGTCTGTTGTTCTACCCAAACTTGGTTGAATAGTCTATGTAGCCAAGCTGTTCCTACTTCTCTTGCTGCTGTATTTAGTTCATTTGGTATTTCATCCTGTCCCAGCGGGCCGAACCGTTCAAGAATCCAGTGGTGCCCACTCTATGACCACGAGCAGCATGACGATGGAGGTGATGGCAGTTACACAGGCTTTCATATGGCTGGAATCACAGCATTACACCAACGTGTGTGTACTAAGTGATTCAATGAGCATGAGTCAGAAGGTCGAAACTGGATCTGTACGTAGACAGTGGACTGAATCGCTGCGGAAGTCTGTTGTCCGTAAAGTCACTTTCATCTTCGTCCCGGAACATGCGGGAGTCGAGGGAAATGAACGAGCTGACAAACTGGCTGGCTCTGCACCCCCTGTAGATGGCCAGCCCATGGATCGTGCCGATGTTATTAACGTTCTTAAAGATTTGGCGAGAACAGAGGATTTTGACGTCAGTGATTCCACATCGCTGTCCAGGATGAAAGACCTGGGAGTAAGAATCGGCACAGCCAGACGCGAGAGGTACATCGGGAAAACAAAGTGCCTCGTCAACCAACACAGAACTGGCACTATTAGCCACCGGACGCTGATGCATATGCTGGGGGGAGGATCTGAGCACCTATGGTCATGTCCGGAGTGCAACGAAGATACCCCAACTGATAACTGATAACTGATTCATCCTTGTCCCGGTGATTTGTTCAATGGAGTTAATCTGTGGCTTCTATAATTTCTTCTTTTAGTATGTCTGGTTCTAGTTCTTCGGTGACATCTGCGTAGGTCTCTTGAATTCCTGTGACATCTGATGAGATGTGGAGAAGCTGTTCGAAATACTGATTCCATCTTATTAGGATTTGTTTATGTTCACTTATTGGTCCTCCATATCCGCTGTTAATTATTTCAGTTGGGTCAAAGGGTTCTCCTCTGGTTCGCATTGCGAACTTATCTTTTTGTAGAATTTCTAGTTGCCTCCTTGAAGTTTTTATTTAGGGTGTCCCCATACTCTTCCCAGTCTTTTTGTTTTTCCCTCTTTACTATTCTACTCACATGTCTTCTCGTTATTCTATATTCTATGTAATCACATGCCAGTGTGCTCTTCAACCGCTTTTTATATTTGTTTGTACATATCATTCATTCTTTCAGCTATCCTTTTCCAGTCTATCCTTCAATCTATCAGTAAATCAGCCGGTTCTTCTATGCACCCATCTATAATTCTAACAGCTGGATTGTCTATCCTTCCATCCATCAGTCTATCAGCTTGATTGTCTATCCTTCCATCCATCATTCTATCAGCTTGGTTGTCTATCCTTCCATCCATCATTCTATCAACTTGGTTGTCTATCTTTCCATCCATCATTCTATCAACTTGGTTGTCAATCCTTCCATTAATCATTCTATCAACTTTGTTGTCTATCCTTCCATACATCAGTCTATCAACTTTGTTGTCTTTCCTTCCATCCATCATTGTATCAACTTGGTTGTCTATACTTCCATCCATCATTCTATCAACTTGGTTGTCTATCCTTCCATCCATCATTCTATCAACTTGGTTGTCTATCCTTCCATCCAACATTCTATCAACTCGGTTGTCTATCCTTCAATCCATCATTCTATCAACTTGGTTGTCTATACTTCCATCCATAATTCTATCAACTTGGTTGTCTATCCTTCCATCCATCATTCTATCAACTTGGTTGTCTATCCTTCCATCCATAATTCTATCAACTTGGTTGTCTATCCTTCCATCCAACATTCTATCAACTCGGTTGTCTATCCTTCAATCCATCATTCTATCAACTTGGTTGTCTATCCTTCCATCCATAATTCTATCAACTTGGTTGTCTATGCGTCCATCCATCATTCTATCAACTTGGTTGTCTATCCTTCCATCCATCCTGCTATCAACTTGATTGTCTATCCTTCCATCCATAATTCTGTCAACTTGGTTGTCTATCATTCCATCCATCATTCTATCAACTTGGTTGTCTTTCCTTCCTTCAATCACTCTATCAACTTAATTGTCTATCCTTCCATCTATCAGTCTATCAAATTGGTTGTCTATCCTTTCATCCATCATTCTACAAAAAGTTGGTTGTCTATCCTTCCAACCATCATTCTATCAACATGGTTGTCTATCCTTACATCCATCATTCGATCAACTTCATTGTCTATCCTTCCATCTATCATTCTATTAACTTGGTTGTCTATCCTTCCATCATTCATTCTATCAACTTGGTTGTCTATCCTTCCATCCATCATTCTATCAACTTGGTTGTCTATCCTTGCATCCAACATTCTATCAACTCGGTTGTCTATCCTTCTATC
Organism: Cepaea nemoralis; assembly: GCA_014155875.1. NCBI lineage: Eukaryota > Metazoa > Mollusca > Gastropoda > Stylommatophora > Helicidae > Cepaea > Cepaea nemoralis. The sequence continues at coordinate 105,663 of JACEFZ010026878.1, read as the reverse complement.
CATCATTCTATCAACTTTGTTGTCTATCCTTTCATCCATCATTCTATCAACATGGTTGTCTATCCTTCCATCCATAATTCTATCAACTTGATTGTCTATCCTTCCATCCATCATTCTATCAACTTGGTTGTCTATCCTTCCATCCATCATTCTATCAACTTGGTTGTCTATCCTTCCATCCATCATTCTATCAACTTGGTTGTCTATCCTTCCATCCATCATTCTATCAACTTGATTGTCTATCCTTCCATCCATCATTCTATCAACTTGGTTGTCTATCCTTCCATCCATCATTCTATCAACTTGGTTGTCTATCCTTCCATCTATCAGTCTATCAACTTGTTGTCTATCCTTCCATCCATCATTCTATCAACTTGGTTGTCTATCCTTCCATCCATCATTCTATCAACTTGGTTGTCTATCCTTCCATCCATCATTCTATCAACTTGCTTGTCTATCCTTCCATCCATCACTCTATCAACTTTGTTGTCTATCCTTCCAACCATCATTCTAACAACTTGGTTTTCTGTTCTTCCATCCATCATTCTATCAACGTGGTTATCTATCCTTATACCCATCATTCTATCAACTTGGTTGTCTATCCTTTCATCCATCATTCTACCAACTTGGTTGTCTATCCTTCCATCCATCATTCTGTCAACTTGGTTGTCTATCCTTCCATCCATCATTCTATCAACTTGGTTGTCTATTCTTCTATCCATCATTCCATCAACTTGGTTGTCTTTTCTTCAATCAATCAGTCTATAAGCTTGGTTGTCTATCCTTCCATCTATCATTCTGTAAACTTGGTTGTCTATCCTGGCATCCATCATTCTATCAACTTTGTTGTCTATCTTTCCATCCATCACTCAATCAACTTGGTTGTCTATCCTTCCATCCATCACTCAATCAACTTGGTTGTCTATCCTTCCATCCATCATTCTATCAACTTTGTTGTCTATCTTTCCATCCATCACTCAATCAACTTGGTTGTCTATCCTTCCATCCATCACTCAATCAACTTGGTTGTCTATCCTTCCATCCATCACTCTATCAACTTGGTTGTCTATCTTTCCATCCATCACTCTATCAACTTGGTTGTCTATCCTTCCATCCATCACTCAATCAACTTGGTTGTCTATCCTTCCATCCATCACTCAATCAACTTGGTTGTCTATCCTTCCATCTATCATTCTATCAGCTTGGTTGTCTATCCTTCCATCCATCACTCAATCAACTTGGTTGTCTATCCTTCCATCCATCATTCTATCAAATTGATTGTCTATCCTTCCATCCATCGTTCTATCAACTTCGTTGTCTATCCTTCCATCCATCATTCTATCAGCTTGGTTGTCTACCCGTCCATCTATCAGTCTATCAGCTGGGTTGTCTATCCTTCCATCTATCAGTCTATCAGATGGATTACCTATCAATTCATGTAACAGTCTATCAGATAGATTGTCTATTTATGCATGCATCAATCTGTCAGCTGGGTTGTCTATCCTTATATCTTTTAATATATCATCTGTGGTGTATCCATTCTTCTATAAATCTATCATCATTGTTGTATCCATTTGTTTATCAATCAATCATATTTTTTGAATCCATTCTTCTATCAGTGTATCATATGGGTTGTCTGTCCACTCGTCTATCAATTCATTATCTGGGTTGTATCCATTCTTCTAACAATCTATCATATGTGTTGTATCAATTCATCTATCAACATATCAACTCATCATCTGTGTTGTGTCCCATTCTTCTAACAATCTATGAAATGTGTTGTATCCATTCGCCCATCAATCTTCCATTTGGGTTGTATCCATTCGTTTATCAATCTATCAGCTCGGTTGTCTATGCATCTACGTATCCACAAGTAAATGTTGGTGATATTTCGGGTGTATTGTTTCGTTGGGAAAGATAGTTATCAGAATATGATTGGATGTTAGAAGACACGTGGTGCAGAAATGGCTGGAGCCGATTGGTTGCTAGAAGACACGTCAATTAGCCGTTCATTTGCATCCATTGAGAACTCTAAACAATTCTTTACTCGCAATCATCTGTATCAGGTACTTATTGTGCTAGTTGACACGTCTTCCGGAAATTTATGGAAGAGAACTGCTGCCATCCAGATTGCAATCATGGTAAATATTAAATTGAACCAAATGTATCCTGTCTCATCATTTTCCGTGGATTATGTATGACAGTCTCTCTATTGATTCCTCTACCTCTTTGTCCGTCTCTCTGTTTTTATTCCTGTATTTAAGTCTGTCTCTCTGCTGACTCACTATCTTTTTGCAATTATACACTTTATCTGTCTCGCTGTCTGTTTGTCTGTAGATATGTTTTTCTATGCCTCTTCTGGCTCGCTTTTTATCTATTTCAGTATTTCCTTGTCTCTCACTGTCTATCTATCTATCCCAGTCTCTCCCTCTCTCTCTCTCTCTCTCTCTCTCTCTCTCTCTCTCTCTCTCTCTCTCTCTCTCTCTCTCTCTGTGTCTGTCTTTATCTATCTCTCCATATTTTAGGCTATCTGTCATTATATGTCTGTTTCTGCCTCATTATATCAGTATGTCGCTTCTACAAAGTCCATGTGTGGTGCCGAATGTTGGACAGACCATCGTCTCATTATGTCGAAAATAAACATACACATCAAACCACCACGGCGTCCTCAATGGGTGAAAATGCAAAAAAAAAAAAAAAAAAAACGAAATGTCACCCGCCTAAACAGCAGGAAAATTCAGCTGTCATTTGAAAATATGTTGGAAGACCGCCTCAATCCCAATGTTGCAGCTAAACAGGATACAGAAACAGAGTGGAGAGCACTAAAGGACATAATAATGGGTCCAACCCCCTGAAAGCATAAAGACTGGTTTGATGAAAATTCTGAAGACATCAACCAATTGCTGGCCGAGAAACATCTTCTCCTCAAGGCACATTTGAACGACCCGAAGTCAACATTAAAAAAAGATGCCTTCAAGAACATTCAGAGAGTAGTGCAGCAGAAACGTCGGCACATGCGGGACTCGTGGCTGAGCAGCAAAGCTGATGAAATTCAGGGCTTTGCTGACAGACATGATATGAAAAACTTCTACGACTCACTAAAAGCGGTATATGGTCCTACATCACCAGGCATAGTTCCCCTCCTCAGTGCAGATGGGGGAACATTGGTCACCGATAAGAAAGAAATCCTTCAACGCTGGGCAGAGCATTTCAGCAACATCTTAAATGCAAATTCCTTCTTCGATGATGAAACCATCAACTGCCTACCTCAAGTTCCCACCAATGGTACACTTGATGACCTGCCAACCATAGTAGAAGTAAATAAAGCCATCCAGTAACTCTCCAGCGGCAAGTCACCTGGTCCTAACTCCATCCCAGCAGAGATATACAAGGCAGGTGGGCCGGTCCTAACAGAGCAGCTTCACCAAGTCTTTACAAACATATGGGTGAACGAGACCATGCCACAAGATTTCAAGGACGCGTCAATAGTCCACCTTTACAAACTAAAGGAAACTGCCAATCCTGTGACAACCACCGAGGCATCTCCTTGCTTTTAATTGCAGGGAAGATACTTGCCAGAATTCTTCTCAATCGCCTCACGGCCCATCTCGATCAAGGTCTTCTTCCTGAGAGTCAATGTGGCTTCAGAAAAGAACGTGGAACTGTTGACATGATTTTCGCTGCAAGGCAGCTGCAAGAGAAATGTCAGGAACAGAACTGCGAAATGTTCTCCACTTTCATTGACCTTACCAGGGCTTTTGATACAGTCAGCAGAGAAGGACTGTGGAAGATTATGGCAAAATATGGCTGTCCACGAAAGTTTGTCCAAATAGTGCGGCTATTTCATGATGGCATGCAGGCAAGAGTACATGAAAATGGTGAACTCTCTGAGCCCTTTCCTGTCACCAATGGAGTGAAGCAAGGATGTGCCCTGGCACCAATACTGTTCAGCCTGATGTTTTCAGCTATGTTGACGAATGCCTTCGAGAACAACGACATTGGAATAGACATCAACTACCGCATGGATGGAAAGTTATTCGATCTCAGAAGGCTGAACGCTAAAATCAAAATTAACAGCGACACCGTCAGAGAGCTACTGTTTGCTGATGATTGCGCTCTATACGCCAACTCAGAGTCGGACACGCAACATATTGTTTTAGCTTTCTCACATGCCTGTACCAACTTTGGGCTCAATATCAACTTGGAGAAGACTGTAGTTATGTACCAGCCAGCTCCAGGGAATTATCAACTGTGCCGAACATCAAAGTGAATGGGCATCGTCTAAGTGTTGTGGACACATTCACCCATCTTGGCAGCAAGCTGCCACAATTGATGTTGAAGTGAATGCAAGAATCTCCAAGGCCAGCGCTGCCTTTGGCAGACTGTAGAAGAATGTATGTGACAGAAATGGAATAAGCCTGCAAACAAAGCTGAAAGTCTACAAAGCAGTTGTATTATCCACACTGCTATATGCTTGTGAAAGCTGGACTGTTTATCAGCGACACGCTAGGAAATTAAACAACTTCCACACAGTCTGCCTTAGGAAGCTACTGAAGATTAAATGGCAAGACAAAATCCCAGACACTGAAGTCCTAGAAAGAGCGTCCATGCCCAGTATCCACACTCTACTAATGAAGAATCAGATTCGCTGGGCTGTTAACTTGACTCGCATGCCAGATCACGGGCTTCCTAAACGAATTTTTGACGGCGAGTTGCGTCGTGGTAAACTCTCCCAAGGCAGCCAGAGGAAACGCTTTAAAGACACTGAAAATCTCACTGAATGCTTTTGGAATTCATCATGACACCTGGGAGACTGCGGCCAGAGACCGAAATTCGTGGCGGGCATCATTACACAAGGGTGCTGTCACGTGTGAGGCAACCAGGACTGCAAAAGCTGTGAAGAAAATGCAGAACAGAAAAACCACTGCAGGAAATCCTCCTCCAGAAACGTCAAGTATTCTTTGTCCACATTGTCAAAGAAATTTCGAGCCAAAATATGCCTTATCAGCCATCTTAGAACTCACGGCTCCACACTTTCAACCCCACTGGATGAAATGAATGGTCATCATCATTCTTGATGGACAAACAAAATAAACATGCCTGTATTTAAGTCTGTCTCTCTGCTGACTCACTATCTTTTTGCAATTATACATTTTATCTGTCTCGCTGTCTGTTTGTCTGTCGATGTGTTTTTCTATGCTTCTTCTGGCTCGCTTTTTATCTCTTTCAGTATATCCTTGTCTCTCACTGTCTATCTATCTATCCCAGTCTCTCCCTCTCTCTATTTCTCTCTCTCTCTCTCTCTCTCTCTCTCTCTCTCTCTCTGTCTTTATCTATCTCTCCCTATATCAGTCGATCTGTCTTTATATGTCTGTTTCTGCCTCATTATATCAGTATGTCTCTCTGCTCCTCCGCCTCTTTCTTCTTCTTCTTTTTCTTCTTCTTCTTCTTCTTCTTCTTCTTCTTCTTCTTCTTCTTCTTCTTCTTCTTCTTCTTCTTCTTCTTCTTCTTCTTCTGCTGCTGCTGCTGTATGTTTGTTATGTAACATGCTTTTCCAGATTTTTGTGTATGTCCCAGTTATATTATAATGTATATTGCCACCTGAATGCAACATGTAAATCTGAAAGCCTGTTTTAACCTACTTATTTCATGCTGATTGTATGCATGCTTGGTTTTACCTATTAATATCATACTGTATTTGCATGAACATACTCTAAATTGTACAGCTTTATATATTTCCATTTGTGAGTGGTTACCCATAAGATTTGTCGGTGTAAATGTTTGTGGGTGAGAGTGTGCAAGTGTGTATATGCTAGTGTGATTAAGTGTGTAAAGGAGCCCGTATGTGAGTGTGTATGTGGGTGCATGGCTGTATCTTTAAACGAATATATATGGGCGTGTTTGTGTGTGTGTGAGAGAGATGGAGAGAGAGTGAGAGTGTGTGTGTGTGTGTGTGTGTGTGTGAGAGAGAGAGAGAGAGAGAGAGAGAGAGAGAGAGAGAGAGAGAGAGAGAGAGAGAATGTGTGAAGTTATATATTATGAGTAAATGCTTGTTAATGTATTTTTGATTGTGAGTGGGTATGTGTGTGTGAGGGAGTGTGTGGGTGTGTGATTGTGTGGCTGTATGACTGTGCGTGTAACTGTAGTGTGTGAGGAGGGGTGATGAGTATGGGTGTTTAAGTGTTAACTTGTATCTATGTATGTCTTCGTGTGTGTATATGTATGTACATGCGTATGTATGTGTGCATACATGATAGTATTTCTGTCATATATCATGTTATCACCTATTTTCCAATCTAAATGTTACTTACATAATAGATAATTGATGAGCGAAAGATGAGTGATTGCCTGCCTATCTATGTAAGCAAGTATGTTTGTATGTGTTGATGTATGTGTATAGGCATGAATCTACGTACATGTAGGAAAGTACGTATGCCACACTAGAAGTGGTAGACATCTGGTCCCCAACAAGGAGCATAGGCATTTAAACTGTTAAGACCTCGGGAGTGATAATGCTTGCGACTACCGTTTGCATTTGAATTGTCCTCATGTTGGACTGGAAGTGTATGGTTCCGTCGCCCTGCTACTGAGTTGAGTGCGTGGCGGGACACTGTGAGCTGTGAATTTCGTGTGAAATGCTTTTCCACCTGTCCGCGGTTATTTGCAGCGTGAACTAAATGTTCGGAATAATGGCGGTCGGCTGGTCGCAGAACTGACTGCATTGCCTTATGCAGTAATGTGTGGCTGCTGGTTTTCTAGTGACTGCCACTGCCATCGACTATGAACTATATGTGCCATGGAAGACTTGAGTGTTGGCTTTCTGGCGATGGCATTATACACAGTGTATCTGTGCGAGCTGTTAGCTTGTTGAGACTAATGCCTGTTCCACTTTTCACATTGGGCAGTTAGGAGCATTCTGTGTGATATTCGCTGGCACAGGAACGGAGCATAATGGGAACGAACCGTTGCACGAAGTTGGAACCGCGACTAATGGCTAATGACTAGTGACATATATCACATAATATGTTACTCACTATTGTGTATGCTCATCTTTCATATTGTCAAGTATAATGTCTCTGTGACACTCTGTATCTCTTTGTATCTGTATATCTCTGTCTCTATACATCTCTCTCTTTGTCTGTCTGCCTGTCTGTCTGTCTGTCTGTCTGTCTGTCTGCTCACGTGTTCATGGTTTGCCTAATTATATTTATATATGTCTGTATCTCTATTCCAGTGCTTCCCACAATTTTCCCTTTCGCGGACCGACATAAAATTTTCCTTTTGCACCAGGGAGCGCTGCCGTTTTAAAAAAATGTTTCTATTGTAATCTGGAATTTTATATTACCTCAAAATAGATTTTAATATACATATATAAATAAAACATTTAACGTAATTGTGGATGATGTCCCGGTGCGCTAAATACTGCTCCATAATATTATTGGATGACAGTGATTTATTTAATGGTGGTCCCATTTTCATGAGTAAATATTTTATTGTAGAGATTTACAAATCAAAAAAATTTTCCAATGTCAAAACTACATTTATGTCTTCTTGTAAAGGTGTATATACTCGTATACACCGACAGAAATGATATATAAAATAACAAAAACAAAAATAAAATATATCTTGGAAAACGATACCAAATCAGATTTTAAACAATCTGACTAAATTACAGTATGTTGTAATAAAAACAAAATGATTTAATGATGACCTGCTAACAGTAACTATTTAATGTGAGGGGTGGACCTGTTTATTATTTACAAGCTTATCAAACCGTGACTCGATTGTAGACAGCGCTACCCGCAAAGGAGAACACATTTCCATACTGTTTCTGTATTTTGTCTTAATAATAGTGGTGTAGGATATGTGGGTGGGTGAGTGTTGGTAGGTTATGGGATGGGTGGGGAGATGTGTGAAGGTGGGGGTTGTGTGGGTGGGTGCATGCATGTGTGCCTGGGGTTGTGTGTGGGTGGGCGGGGGATGTGTGGTGGGTGGTAGATGTGTGTGTGTGTGTGTGGGTCGGGAGATGGTGAATGTGGGGGTGTGTGTGGGATGTGTGGGTGGGGGATGGGTTGATGGATGGGGGAATTATGTGCCTGGGGGTATGTGTGTGGTTGGGTTGTGAATTTGTGTGTGGGGGACACGCGGATGGATAGGGGATGGATGGGTGGGTGGAGGTTTGTCTCATAACATGGTAACATGCATTGTTTATGTTTACAACATTCATTTGACAATGTTTTTTGTTTTTAAAATGTGAATGAATTATGCACTGATGAACGAAAGATGAGTGCTTGGAAGGGCCGAATGTAAGACGGGACTACGTGCCCGATTTGTTACCCTTTGAAAATAAAGTCCTTTCGTTCGTTCGTTCGTTCCTTCGTTCTCTCTCTCTCTCTCTCTCTCTCTCTCTCTCTCTCTCTCTCTCTCTCTCTCTCTCAATGTGTGTCTATGTCTGTCTGTCTCTCTTCCACGATGTGTCTCTCTTTCATTCTCTGCCTCTCTTTCACTCTTTGCCTCTCTTTCACACTCTGTCTCTATTTCACTCGCTGTCTATCTGTCACTCTTTGTCTTTCTTACACTCTCTGTCTATTTCTGTGTCTGCCACTATTGGACTGAATATCTTTGTCTTTCCTTCTCTCTTTCCGACTCTCTTTTGCTCTCTGTTAATCTTTCGCAATCTATTTATCTTTCACTCTCTGTTTCTCTTACGTTCTGTAACTCTTTCACTCTCTGTCTCTCTTTCACTTTCTGTCTCCCTTTCACTTTCTGTTTTTCTTTCACTCTTTGTCTCTATTTCACACTATGTATCTCTTTCCCTCTCTGTCTCTCTTTCACTCTCTGTCTCACTTCACTCTCTGTCTCTCTTTCACGCTCTGTCTGTCACTCTCTGTGTCTCTTTCACTCTATGTCTCCCTTCACTATCCGTCTCTCTTTCACTCTCTGTCTCTCTTTCACTCTGCGTCTCTTTCACTCCCTGTCTATCTTTCACTCTTTGTCTCTCTTTCACTCTGACTCTCTTTCACTCCCTGTCTATCTTTCACTCTTTGTCTCCCTTTCACTCTCTGTCTCCATTTCACTCTCTGTTTCTCTCTCATTCGGTGTCTCTCATTCACTCTCTGTCTCTCTTTCACTCGTTGGCTCCCTTTCACTCTGTGTCTCTCTGTCACTCTGTGTCTCTCTTTCACTCTCTGTCTGTCTTTCACTCTCTGTGTCTTTTTCACTCTTCTCAATTTCACTCTCTGTTTCTCTCTCATTCTTTGTATCCCTGTCACTCTCTGTCACCGTTTCACTCTCTCTCTCTCTCTCTCTCTCTCTCTCTCTCTCTCTCTCTCTCTCTCTCTCACACTTTTTGTCTCCCTTTCACTCTCTGTTTCTCTGTCACTCTATGTAACTCTTTCACTCTCTGTCTCTCTTTCACTCTCTGTCTCTTTTTCACTTAATGTCTCTTTTTCACTCTCTGTCTCTCTTCCACTCTCTGTCTCTCTTTCACTCTCTGTCTTTCTTTCACTCCCAGTCTCTCTTTCTGTCTCTCTTACACTCCCTGTCTCCCTTTAACTCGCCGCCTCTGTTTCACTCTGTGTGTCCCTTACACTCTCTGTCTCTCTATCACTCTCACTTGCATTCTCTGTCTCTTTTTCACACTATGTATCTCTATCACTCTCTGTCACTCTGTCTCTCTATGGACACAATTGGACTTTATAGCTGTGTCTTATTTCTTGATCTTCCTATGTCTCTCTTGACGAGGGTTACAACAAACTAGTGCCACGATACGACAAATTCCTGCATTTAGGTGGTGACAATGTAATAAAATAATGTATGCAACTGGTGTATGTATGTAGATGTTATTGTAATATTATTTTGCAAATTGTTACCAGCCAACCGGTGGTTGAATTTAGAATATCCCTCGTATTTACCCATCTCAGTATCCCAAACAACAAAGTCTCATTTAACACAAAATTTATTTGCAGTCCTATTCTTCATTGTGCTGAGGTCAGTTATGTATGCGTCATTAACCTCCATGTATAATTAATACATTTCTTTGCCACTTTCTAATAGCCTTTGCATTTCTCAAGCATATATATACTTACACATTCCAGCAGGTTGGATCACTGATTACTCTGACTGTCTTGTTTGGATACTTTGCTGTTCAAGAATCGACGATCTCTAATTACGTACCTAGTAAGCAAATAATCATTCTTCTAAATTATAAAGCAGTAAAATTGGAAGAAAAGGGGAAAGGGGATTTAAAATAAAGAATAAATTGTCGAGCTCATAATACGAGAGATTGAAGACTTGAAATTTGGCAGCACGAAGTAGATGACTTGAACACTTGAAATTTGGCGGCACGAAGTAGGCGACTTGAACACTTGAAATTTGGCTGCACGAAGTAGGCGACTTGAACACTTGAACATTGGCAGCACGAAGTAGGCGACTTGAACACTTGAACATTGGCAGCACGAAGTAGGCGACTTGAACACTTGAACATTGGCAGCACGAAGTAGGCGACTTGAACATTGAGAGCACGAAGTCGGTGAATTGAACATTGGCAGCACGAAGTTGGCGACTTGAACACTTGAAATTTGGCAGCACGAAGTAGGCGACTTGAACACATGAACATCGAGAGCACGAAGTAGGCGACTTGAACATTGAGAGCACGAAGTAGGCGACTTGAACATTGAGAGCAAGAAGTAGGCGACTTGAACACTTGAAATTGGGCAGCACGAAGTAGGTGACTTGAACACTTGAACATTGGCAGCACGAAGTAGGCGACTTGAACACATGAACATTGGCAGCACGAAGTAGGTGACTTGAACACTTGAACATTGACAGCACGAAGTAGGCGACTTGAACACTTGAAATTGGGCAGCACGAAGTAGGTGACTTGAACACTTGAACATTGGCAGCACGAAGTAGGCGACTTGAACATTGGCAGCACCAAGTAGGCGACTTGAACATTGGCAGCACCCAGTAGGCGACTTCAACACTTGAACATTGGCAGTACCAAGTAGGCGACTTGAACACTTGAACATTGGCAGCACCACGTAGGCGACTTGAACACTTGAACATTGGCAGCACGAAGTAGGCGACATGAACACTTGAACATTGGCAGCACGAAGTAGGCGACTTGAACATTGGCAGCACCAAGTAGTCGACTTGAACATTGGCAGCACCAAGTAGGCGACTTGAACACTTGAACATTGGCATCACCAAGTAGGCGACATGAACACGTGAACATTGGCAGCACCAAGTAGACGACTTGAACACTTGAACATTGGCAGCACCAAGTAGGCGACTTGAACACTTGAACATTGGCATCACCAAGTAGGCGACTTGAACACTTGAACATTGGCAGCACGAAGTAGGCGACTTGAACACTTGAACATTGGCAGCACCAAGTAGGCGACTTGAACACTTGAACATTGGCAGCACGAAGTAGGCGACTTGAACATTGGCAGCACCAAGTAGGCGACTTGAACATTGGCAGCACCAAGTAGGCGACTTGAACACTTGAACATTGGCAGCACGAAGTAGGCGACTTGAACACTTGAACATTGGCAGCACCAAGGAGGCGACTTGAACATTGGCAGCACCAAGTAGGCGACTTGAACACTTGAACATTGGCAGCACCAAGTAGGCGACTTGAACATTGGCAGCACCAAGTAGGCGACTTGAACACTTGAACATTGGCAGCACGAAGTAGGCGACATGAACACGTGAACATTGGCAGCACGAAGTAGGCGACTTGAACATTGGCAGCACGAAGTAGGCGACTTGAACACTTGAACATTGGCAGCACGAAGTAGGCGACATGAACACGTGAACATTGGCAGCACCAAGTAGGCGACTTGAACACTTGAACATTGGCAGCACGAAGTAGGCGACTTGAACATTGGCAGCACCAAGTAGGCGACTTGAACACTTGAACATTGACAGCACGAAGAGATACAACAGAGGGATACAGAGAGACACACAAACATACATAGTGACACAGAGAGACAGAGAGGAACACAGAGTAACAGAGAGACACACAGAGGGACACAGAGAAACATACAGAGGGACACAGAGAGACATACAGAGGGACACAGAGAGACATACAGAGGGACACAGAGAGACATACAGAGGGACACAGAGAAACATACAGAGGGACACAGAGAGACATACAGAGGGACACAGAGAGACATACAGAGGGACACAGAGAAACATACAGAGGGACACAGAGAGACATACAGAGGGACACAGAGAGACATACAGAGGGACACAGAGAAGACATACAGAGGGACACAGAAAGACAGAGAGAGAGAGACATAGTGCGACATACAGAGGGACACAGTGAGACATACAGAGGGACACAGAGAGACATACAGAGGGACACAGAGAGACATACAGAGGGACACAGAGAGACATACAGAGGGACACAGAGAGACATACAGAGGGACACAGAGAGACATACAGAGGGACACAGAGAGACATACAGAGGGACACAGAGAAACATACAGAGGGACACAGAGAGACATACAGAGGGACACAGAGAGACATACAGAGGGACACAGAGAGACATACAGAGGGACACAGAGAGACAGACAGAGAGAGACATAGTGCGACATACAGAGGGACACAGTGAGACATACAGAGGGACACAGCGAGACATACAGATGGACACAGAGAGACATACAGAGGGACACAGAGAGACATACAGAGGGACATAGTGGGACATACAGAGGGACACAGCGAGACATACAGAGGGACACAGAGAGACATACAGAGGGACACAGAGAGACATACAGAGGGACATAGTGGGACATACAGAGGGACACAGCGAGACATACAGAGGGACACAGAGAGACAGAGAGAGAGACATAGTGAGACATACAGAGGGACACAGTGAGACATAAAGAGGGACACAGAGAGACATACAGAGGGACACAGTGAGACATACAGAGGGACACAGCGAGACATACAGAGGGACACAGAGAGACATACAGAGGGACACAGAGAGACATACAGAGGGACACAGAGAGACATACAGAGGGACACAGAGAGACATGCAGAGGGACACAGTGAGATATACAGAGGGACACAGCGAAACATACAGAGGGACACAGAGAGACATACAGAGGGACACAGAGAGACATACAGAGGGACACAGAGAGACATACAGAGGGACACAGAGAGACATGCAGAGGGACACAGTGAGATATACAGAGGGACACAGCGAGACATACAGAGGGACACAGAGAGACATAAAGAGGGACACAGAGAGGGGCAAGCAGTGAAGGTTATGCTAACTCTTTTTTGGGCTGAACGGGGCGTTATTTTATAACAGTACATCCCAAGAGGGAAACTGTCACCAGACATACGTAAACAGTTCGTCTCAGGCATCATCTACGACCCGTAATAAAATGCAAAGGACTTGGTCTTAGTAGTAAAGGTGTCCTTTACCAACATGATTTTAAGTACAACAGGATAATGGTTCTTTCCAATACAACATTTATCTTCTTATAATTCGTATTACACGTTAACAACATTTCACACGATCACAAAGTCGTACTATCAATCACTACTACACCACACTGATATAAACCTGTAAAACATCGGCGGCAATCTTATGCTTGCCATTTCCCACGCTTACTCTGAACTATACGTTCCCTATGATGATTGTCTCAGCTCGAGTGTCCCGTTTACGAAAGCTCTTTCTCTCTCGTTCCTAGTCGAAGCGTGCTTCTCGCCTCAAGGCAATGTGCATCCTTAAAAGTGATCCAAGCGTGATTTTCTCCTTAAGGTAATGTGCACGCTTAATCGTCATCAGAGTGCACACTCCCAGCTCATGCTACTCATCGCCACGCAAAGAAAAACTTGGCGGGCTTTATTATAATCGTGTTTCCTCACTGTTTGCATGCAACACAACTTGGGACAACTCTGAAATATACAAACACTTATGAATAATCATGTTTATGGTATGAGAAATGTATTCAATACTTCACTAGAATGATTTCCTAATTGCATTTTAAGCTCGCTAAATATAATAATTTATTCGCTCATATAATGCATCTTTACGTTTTAATTCTTTAAGAAGTGTGTATACTATTTTAATTTAACTGTAAATTTAATCCAATGAATTTTACTAATCTAATTTACTAATCTGCCGGCTTCGTGGCTTAGAGGTTATGACTTTTCTCCGTAATCTCGTATACTCTCGTCGGTAACGTGATGACGGTGAGAATCAGCAGTGGTTCGAATCGCATTGGTAACTTACGGGGTATGAGAGCCGGCCGCTCAGAAAGCAATGGCAAACTACTGAGCGTAATCTTGCCAAGAAATCAACATACAGCGGAAAGATGCTGGTATTGACAGCGATGTCCTGTAAAGGATATGCAAAAAAAAAAACAAAAAAAAATTACAAGTCTAATTTAATCTAATGAATTTAACAAATATAAAAAGCACCATGATATGGCATATAATTGTGTAATGACAACATTTCAGTATTTTAATCCACGTTCAGCACATACAGTATACCGTTATTCAATTAGTGAAATTACCTGTAATTTAGGGAGTCAATCAGCAGAGATTAAAGTTCTACCAATATGTCCTTTAAACCGGCAGCCAACTCCATATCCAACTAACATAAGGTCCTGATCTACCAAAGGTTACTCTTGTAAACTCCATCCGTCCTGTAGATTGATTGATTGATTGATTGATTTAGGAACCGACATCACAGCATTCGGGACATTCCCATAAGCGCTCAGTCCCCATCCCCAGCAGCCAGCGAAGAGTTCCAACACTAATAGTTCCAGTAGCAATCTGATTATATGTCCGTCTCGCCTTTCCTCTGAGCGTCGAGCGTCGGCCAGATCCCCTCGTCACACCTCGATGCCTCATTCTTACCAGACTATGGTGATCCATCTGCTCCTCCGATGTCTACACGTGCTCCCACAAGGCCGCAACCACGTCTGCCTTGTCATGCATCAACACTCCACCAAGTTTTGCCGAGCCAACCAATCTGTCCGCCTGTTCATTCCCCAGCACACCGGCATGCCCAGGAGAAAAGATCCAGGTGATACTTGCTACCCGTGACCTCCGAAGCGAAGCAAGCCACTCTGCACGAAGTTTGCCTGTTCTCACCCTTCTCAGCATGCTTTCTGAGTCAGTTACAATCACAATGTGTGTATGTATCGTGTTTTCTATCCAGCGGAAACTACACTGACCGCCTCCACCTCCATTCTTAAGCTAGATGTAGTGTCATCATACGCCAGGCTCTCCTGCACCAAACGCCGAACATTAGTTTTTGCCAAGAACCCCCAGGCACTTCCCCTACCTCTCAACACTGACCCATCCGTGTAGATAATCACATCACACGGGCGAGAATTTTCCTGAATTAGTTGCTGAATTTCCACTTCCGTGGCCCCTGCTGGCCACTCCCTGCACTCCCGGCTCAATGTTATTACAACTCTGCACAAGTCTGACTGCATGGCTGGCACTCTAACCCACTCTTCTCCTCGCCTGATGTTCTCCAAGGGGCACACCTATCTGATCGTAAACTCCGCCTGAGCCATCCATGATTTCCCTCTTATCAGTCTCTGACCCTTAACTACGTCCAGCGCCTCATGCAACGGGTGATCTGTGTCTGCAGCTACTCTGAGGTAGATGTATTGTCACTCCTTCTCCAAGACCCTAAGTTTCTGAAGTGACCATCGTCTTCATTTCTCCGCCCCAATATTTCCCGCTGTTCTTTTTGTATGTTATATGAATACGTTTGATATGTAATTTCTCAATCATCTGTGATTGCTTACCTGCATTCATATCGGAAATTTCGTGCACATAATCATGAAACATAAATATTCGCTCAGATGTATATTATTCATCAATATGTTATTAAAGTAATTTCAAATATCACCAATACACAATGAATATAATTTATGTTAACAATTCTACACTTATAAATGATATACAATGATAACTAGTATAGATTGTTTCACAATCTGGGAACTCCCTCCTCCATGCGGTTTTCTACACAGATATTGAAAATTGTCAGCGACTTGTGCGCTGCAGATTTTCAAGACTCCGCTACTTTCGCACTGCACGAAATAACAATTCATGACATTTGCGAAAGGAATGCAATTTATTCAGAGCCGACATTTGAATGGCTCTACGAGCGTTAGGTTTCATCATTGTTACACCATATGAATACATCAACGTGATGATAGATGATGCTAGCATTACACAATCTAAATGAAACAGCCCTATGTTTGCCTATGGCCTAGAAAGCTATCGTATTGGTTAAGGATACGTCTGCCCTCTCTACCGTCTCCAGTCAGTCTGTCCCGCTACACATCGCGTGGACAAGCACGGACACTTTACTCTCCGTGCAGTCGCTAGTACTGCGTGCCTGGTCTTGCCAGCACGCCGGCTGGTGAGTTTGAGTAACCTGCCATATCACGGTTACTCGCAAGGACCAGCAACCCAATTGCTTGGGGAAAGCCCTCGCTCATCTGTACTCGTTGCCCTCTGGTTTGACACAAATGTGTCTCCCTGTGAGGTATTAATAGTACTCGGTGTCTTCCCTGTCTGATGTCTCTCTACTAGACCAGTGTTAACTCATTACTCCTGTAAGGTCTTATTGGGGATGCTGACAGGGTCCCCTCCTCTCCGCGAAGTATTACTTCCCTTTTCCTCATGTTTGTAACACTTCTTGGTCACAAAAGAAAATTGGTTGTCCCAATTTTGTCAGATCTCCAATAAGTATAGAACTTTCTAGTTTGGGGATAAAACAATATCTTCTACCTTCATTCACAGTGTTCTATCTTTTCACTTGGCTAATTTAGTAGCCCATGTCTCAGTATAGTTGGTTCTATAGATATCTTAAGGATTGGTAGTGAACCGGAAACCGTTGTCTTATGACTTATGTCCTGGCTTCTGTCGTTTGACCCTATGTCTTTTGACTTTCACCTATTGACTTTCGTCTTGACCTGTTCCTCCTATTGCCCAAAATGACAACCCACACACTAGTTGACTCTATTATGAGTACAACACATGAGCACCAAGTGTTCATGTTCCCATCAATATCCCCTCCAACTCTATACACATAGCTCCACTGTTCACCTTCTTGCTTCCGCATGTGAAAAAGCTATATTTACTGTTACATTTAGGTTTCTGATTATTTATTGTGTCTCCTGAATTTAGAGTTATTGTTCTTTGAACTGATTGGTGTGTGCAACTTTTATGTGTTCGTTTTCCTCTTGTGTGCGTGTTTTCTAATAAACTAAAGTGTACTTAACTCTCTAACATGTGTATGCGTTAGTGTACTAAATGTGTGTGTTCCTTCGAGCGCCGCAAATCGGTTTATTGTGGTTACAAACGTTCGTCATTTTTATTTGTGACCACAACTCCGTTTTCTGAAGCTCAAAGTACGTTCTTTATATACTCTGTTAAAGTGTGGCTGTAACACATATAAAAACCTTGACAACACATTGGAAACACACATGACACAGACAAGTCAAATAAGACTTTTCTATCGGTGGAAAAAAAAAATTTTCCGCTGTCTTTCTCTCTCGCTCTCTTCCTTTCAATGTTTACTAAGTTTTTGCATTCTCTCCTCGCATTTTCTCTTCTTTCATTCATCTTTCATACCCTTTCATACTATTCTTTCAATCAATCATTCTCTCGTCATTAAAATATGTTTCATAGTATTGCATACATAAATAATATATATATATATACAATAAACGATTGGCTGAAATATAACAGTAATCACGCCAAATGACTGTGCGTTTTGTTTGCACGCGTCATGTCTATACAAAATATATACATCGTTATAAGGATGGTTTGTTACCGCTCCTGACATAGTAACTTCCATAATTTGGTGTGCTGACCTAAATTACCCTCACGGGAAATAATTTACTACTAGTTTCATTTAAGAAACATGGATTAATTACCTTAAATGTTATTTGTGAAAAAGATGATATTAACTCCTAAATGATTGATGTTAGTTTTGAAATGATATTTTAAATGAATGGATGTATAAATGATTATAATTATATGGTAATGAACTAATATAGTATCTAACAATTGTATCTCTATAAATGATGTTCTAATAAATGGGTTATTAATTAAATGATAATGATTTCTAACTACGCAGATAAGAAAATAAAGTTATATATGCGTTTACACAATTTGCAATAGAATAAATAATAGAAAAATGAAGTTATAGATACTGTATATAAAATAATAATGTACATATATCACAGTTACATTTCTATATCTAATTACACTAAGTTGACGTCCTTCTCTGCGTTGTGAAGATGGAGCAAATCTCTTTGTAGACTATTCTAACATAGTTCATTCCGCCAAAGTCTTTTATGCTCTTATTGAAGGATAGTGTATTAATATAGTTGCCTACCACATTATGTAGGTTCATAGCTAACCCTGGAATGTTCTTCGGGGTCTAAGCGTCGGTTTAATATGTTCTAGATTTGGGGTCTAAGCTGGGTTTGCTGTCCTCTTGGCGTTCGTTCCCATAATCTAAATTACGTGTGTCTCAGCGCATGTTAATTCTGTGTCTGTTCGTTACACTTTTCATAGCACTGTTCTATTCACACAAGTCAAATATCAGGCGATAGTAACGCACTTAAGATATGTCTTACTCACCACACATGGCACTTGGTTTTTTAACATTACAGTGTCACTGTTTCTGGTGGTGTATGGTCGCTTCCTTCCTGTAACTCAGGTATTTGAATGGATGAAGTACGACTCAAAATGTCTGCAATCGTATTTAATCTCCCTTTTAAATGCTGGATGGTAAATGTGTAATTTTGGAGAATCAAAGCCCACCTGTAAATTCTATTGTTGGTAGGATGTCCAGATTGCATCACAGACAATGGAGAGTTATCGGATTGGATTACAAACTGTGCTCCTGCCAAAAATCGGTGAAACTTTCTCACGCAATAGATCAAACTAAGGCCTTCCAATTCTGATGCTGAGTATCTTCCTTCAGCCGGAGTGATCTTGCGATTTACGTACATTACGGGATGGAATGTCCCGTCGTAGAACTGTCCTAGTATCCCAGATATGGATATGGCACTCGCGTCCTATGCGTAAGAAATAAGTGAGTTTTGGATTAGGCATACGGAGAATAGGTGGAAAGCTGAAACAATGTTTTGATTTCGATAACGCACTAATTAATCGTGCATCTTTTACAGATAACTTAGCCGAAGCTTTTAAGATGTTAGAAAAAACACTGGTGATTTCCGCCAGGTTAGGGATGAATTTACTATAATAGTTTACAAGACCAAGTAAACTTCGGGCCTATTTCTTGGTCGTTGGCATTGTCAAATTCAGAATCTTAGTGACGATTCTGTCATCAGTTTTCAATGGGCCCCTGCAGATGGTGTGACCAAGGAAGTCAATTTGTTCCATGCCCAACTCTACTTTGGACGGCTTCGCTGTGAGTCCAATCAATCTTAACCTGTCGAAGACTTGTCTAAGTTTCGGTAGGTGTGTTGTCCAGTCTTCTGTATGGATGCAAATGTCATCTATATACGTCGAAATATTTGTCATCCCGTGGAGAAGATCCCTAGTTAGACGGACGAAAGTCGCTGGAGCGTTACGAAGGCCGAAAGGAAGAAAGCGCCACTCATATAGTCCAAGAGGAGTGGAGAAAGCTGTTAGATGGATGGAATTTACTTCCATCGGGAGTTGCCAGTAACCTTTCGTGAGGTCAATCTTGCTGAATATGCGGGATGTAGACATGTCCAAGATTAGATCCTCGCATGATGGAATTGGTTCAGCGTCACTTTTAGTTATCTTATTTAGGCGGCGATAATCGACGCATAGTCGAATAGAAGAGTCCTTTTTGGCGACAAGGACAATAGGGAAGGAATACTCTGACTGAGATTTTTGGATGATTCCGCTCGACTCGAAAGATAGAATTTCTTTGTCGAGGTTCGACCTATAGTTTAATGGAATAGAATAAGGTCGACACTTGATAGGTGTGGTGTCAGTCAGAACGATAGAATGTTCTATTCTATCTGTCTTTCCAGGGATGTCGGAGAAAATGTCTTTGTAATCCGTCACTAGCTCTAAGATTTGTCGTCGTTGGTCATCTGTTAGTTTCGTTTCTATCTTTATGCTGTCAATGGTCGCAGTCGAGTCTACAGTAGGAACGGGTAATTCCATGTCGTCTTCGTCTGTCTCGTTCAATACTGTTGTGGTACTAGCTGTGTGTGCTGTTATCTGACTAAGTGTGTTTGCGTTGTCGCTGTCGTGTGTCGCCCTATCTAGTGAAGTTGTGTTGTGTTCGTTTGTCGTCTCATTGCTTGGTGATGGTGCAATTTGTTCGTCTGTCTGTTGTTCTTGTCGTGAAAAATATGGTTTCAGCATGTTGATATGGAATATCTTTAAGTGTCCTTTTATTGATATTTCATAATCAACATCTGATATTTTACGTTCGACGTTGAAAGGCCCTTGTTATGATGTTAGTAACAAATTACGTTTGTCGGGTAGTAGCAGCAAAAATTTTTGGTTTGGTTCGAGGTGAATCGTTTTTGCACCCTTGTTTGCATAATCGCGGTACATCTGTCCTTTCCTCTCCAAAGATGCTTTGGCCAGTACACACGCTTTCATTATCCTATCGCGTGTTTCAGTTACCATCTCGTATGGTGTTACTGCGGTTGGATTGTCTGGTAAGCTAGTGATTAGCTGATGGTAGATTGTTAGGGGTCCTCGAGGGTTCGCCCCATACACTAATTCAAAAGGTGAGAAACCCGTACTCGTGTGCGATATCTCTCTATGGGCAAATAGCACTGCTGGCAATAGTGTGTCCCATTCAGCTGGGTTTTCTGCTGTTACTTTAGCCAGCATGTGTTTGAGATCGCCGTTAATTTTCTCTATGATCCCGTTACTCATTGGGTGATACGGGGTACAGAAATGTTGCTCTACTCCTAACAATTTGGTTAAGGCTTGCGTAGCAGCCGAAATAAACTGCGTTCCCCGATCTGATAAGATAAATCGTGGGAAGCCAAAGCGAGAAAATATATGCAAAAATACATTTGCCACATCTTTGGAGGTGATGTATTTTAGTGGAATTGCTTCGATCCACCTGGTACATAGGTCCACGAGAGTTAGTATATAACGGTTTCCTTTGCTTGACACCTGATTCAGGGGTCCAACAATATCGACCGCTACACACTCAAATGGTCTGGTTGCTAATAATGACCGTTGAATTTCGGCCGTCACATGCTTTCCCTTTCGTACAAGATGTTGACAAATAGTACAAGAACGACAGAAAGATTTTATGTCCGAACAGAATTTCGGCCAGTAAAATTGTGATAGAATTCTGGCTCGCGTTTTATGCTAGCCCAAATGTTCAGCAAACGGTGGTGAATGTGCGATTTTTAGCACTTTTCGTCGGTATGTTACAGGTAACACCGTCTGCTGAATTTCATGGTTATTATATGTGTAATAACGCATGAGAATTCCGTTAACCTTTTTAAAGTACCAGGAAGAATTTTTAGAAACTTTCTTTCGCTCACACAACAATTTAAAATACGGTGTGAGTGTTTGGTCAGTGCTTTGTGCCTCGCTCAACTTTTGGCGAGTACTTTTGGTATCTGCACCACTTGGTGTTATTAGCTGTAGTGTTTCATTTTGTAAGTCAGTATAACTTATTTCTGTATCTGACTTAGTTACAGCGTTGACCATGTGTATTTCATTCCAGGCTTTTATGTTGTCGTCTGTACCTTCTTTCAATGCGTCAAGACATCCTAAAATAAGATCTGTACAAGGATCTTGGAGGATAGCGCATGTAAATGTGCCGGTAAGGAACGGGGTATTGATATGCGCTTTTGCCAGTGGATATTTCTCGATGGTTCCCGAGAAAGTACGGCATTTGACAAATTCACCCGTATAATCTTCAGGTCTAGCAAGTTCTCTCCTTAACCCCAGTATAGTGCTGCCGCTATCAACTAAGCATTGGCATGGTTTACCATTGACCTGTGCATCGTAGAACTCAAGGTTACCTCTGGAGGCATATGCTGCATTAGCTTCTTCATTTGAACATGATATTAATCAATCTCCCCTCCGCATGAAACTGGTGACATACTTTACACGTATTAAAATCTAAAATATCGGTTGCTGATGATACATTCTGACATTCATTCGTTGGTAATACATTGACAAGATCGGGATCTCTGTCACTCTCATCGTCTGATGATGTATCAATGAGGGCTGCGTTGTTTGCCTTCATTCTCTGTCTCCCAAGACATTTATTACTATAATGGCCATAACTTGAACAAAAATAACATTTTACAGCACGTTTAAACGATGATCTTCTGCTTTCTTGTTTACTTATCACTTGTTCTAGGTGTGCTGGATATGTGGGGTTCTTATCACACATCGAATAAGACGGATGGAAAAGATTGCAATAATTACATCGACGTGGTTTCTGAGGTGTTTTGTCATTCTTACTGTAGTTTTTCTGTTTGTGGGATCTATCAGGGACTCTATTTGCAAAAGCTGTAATTTCTGTGTCATATGATGTAGTTTTAAATATGCCCCGATTAGAGGAAAAATAAGCTGACCCCCGTTTCTCTAATTGTTGAATGGAATCAATATCTGACTGTTGTAAGAATTTCGCAAAAGGGGTAGGCACTGTAGAAACGACTTTGTCCATTACCATCAGCTCTTCTAGTTTTTCATAGCTGTTACCTACGTTCGCCGCTTTAGTTCATTTTTAAAATGTGCTTTGCACGTTAGAAATGTAATCTAAGAACGTTTCAGTTGCTTTTGGTTTAATCTGTGAAAGTTGAATTTGATAACCAGTAGCGTCCAAAAGAAAATGTTGCATTATCCTATCGTGTATGTACTGGTAATTGTTTCTAAGGTCTGTAGGTATGGATTCTATTACTTTTAAAGGCTCCCCACTCAGATTCCTCATGTAAATCATTGCCCAATCCTCTAAAGGTATTTTCTGTGTTTTTAGTTGGAACTCTATATTTTCAGTCCATGCGCTGATTGAATCACCTACAATGTATGGTTTGATAAGGCCCTTGTACTTACTAAATTTGTTCTGTTCTTCTTGGCTCTTTTGTTTGCTAGAGGCTATTTGTATGTTAGAATCTACTTCCATTTCTTTCATCTTTAGTCTAGTTTCAGAATCTACTTGTATCTGCTTTTCTTTGGTGGCCTGCTCTAAGTCTAACTGTTTCTGTTTGATAATTTGGTCCGACTCAAATTTCTTCTGTTCTAACTCTAATTGTTTCTGTTTGGTAGCTTGATCGGCCTCTAATTGTTTCTGTTTGGTAGCCTCCTCGATCTCTTTCATTTCTTTTTGATGTTGCCTTTCTAATGCTCTTTCATCTCTGTCAAGAGCAGCTTTTCTTTCTGTTTCTTCTTTCTGTAACGCTCTTTCTTCCTTATACTTTTGATCCGCCCATTTTTCTAGCTTATCTCCAGTGTGGCCCATGGCGATGCCCGCCTTGATACATTCATTTAGTGACGCCATTTTGTATCGTAATGATAGTTCAAAATGATACTACAATAATATGCACAGAATAATTTACAATATTGTGTTAGTAAATGTACATCATTCGCTGGAAAAGAAGATGCATGATTAAGTTAGAGCATACCAAAATTTTCGGAAAATATACTCATCTAATTTGTTGGAAAGTACTGTACTTGGGATGTTCCACCGCAGTCTTTCACACTACACACTGGTTTGATATGAGAACACTCGGGCTGCGTTCTGGTTAATAGAGCAGCAAAAATTAGACACACGCTTAAGTTGTAAATACAAGCTCACAATTCATCATATTCTATCAAGTATTTCATATTTCCTCAAGTTGTTAATATAATTTTCTATTTCATGCGATTGGTGAATGAGAATGTGATAAAAGTGATAAATGGTATTAATGATGAATGATATGATCGTCTGAATGATTGTTAGATGATAAATGAGATGATTAGTCGTATGGCCGTCAATGTCGTATTGTCTTCGCCGTTTGACTCTGGCGTACCTTCGTTCTAGGCTGCAGTTCGTCGCTACTTTATTTACTGATTTCGTAGAATGGTGACATTGATGACTGTATCACACGCAATGGAATGTACACGGTGGTTACGATGGTAATGTTCACTGATGATTTTATACATTTCAATTGCTTTTAGTATAATCCCACACTTTCTAAATAATATTGGTAGAATTTCATACTTTACCGATCTAATTTGACTCAATTGTGGTTCACACTCCACAAATTTGGCGATCGTATAATTCACCACAAGAAAAAAATTTAATTTATAGCATGTATCACACTAAATTTGTATTACTTTGCAATATATCACACATCACAATTGTTGAAACGTGCATTGAATTAATTCTGGTACAGAATTTTGTAATATTAATCGATAGCTAGCGTTCGTTTAGTGGTTTATAATACCACTTGCATGTTGGCGTTAACTGCTCGTTGAATATTATTACAACTGCCTGCTATGGCTGTTCAGAAACGTTCACTGAAATCTGACAGTAATTGTACTGCTGGCGTTGATTCTTTGACCATTCTGACACCAATTCGGGGTCTACTGGTGTTTATTCCCTGTGTTCTGACACTAATTCGCCGCTGGCGTTGATTCATTGACCATTCTGACACCAATTCGGGGTCTAGCCTGTCAGCGACTTGTGCGCTGCAGCTTTTCAAGACTCCGCTACTTTCGCACTGCACGAAATAACACTTCATGACATTTGCGAAAGGAATGCAATTTATTCAGAGCCGACATTTGAATGGCTCTACGAGCGTTAGGTTTCATCATTGTTACACAATATGAATACATCAACGTGATGATAGATGATGCTAGCATTACACAATCTAAATGAAACAGCCCTATGTTTGCCTATGGCCTAGAATGCTATCGTATTGGTTAAGGATACGTCTGCCCTCTCTACCGTCTCCAGTCAGTCTGTCCCGCTACACATCGCGTGGACAAGCACGGACACTTTACTCTCCGTGCAGTCGCTAGTACTGCGTGCCTGGTCTTGCCAGCACGCCGGCTGGTGAGTTTGAGTAACCTGCCATATCACGGTTACTCGCAAGGACCAGCAACCCAATTGCTTGGGGAAAGCCATCGCTCATCTGCACTCGTTGCCCTCTGGTCTGACACAAATGTGTCTCCCTGTGAGGTATTAATAGTACTCGGTGTCTTCCCTGTCTGATGTCTCTCTACTAGACCAGTGTTAACTCATTACTCCTGTAAGGTCTTATTGGGGATGCTGACAAAAATCAAGATAAATAATTACCATAGAACAAATAAATTATGATGAGATTGTTGTCATTTCATATATCAAATTAGTTAATTGATAAATCAAACCAATGATAATGATTAGCAAATAAAAGACCATTATTTCTTTTCAAATTTCGTACTCAATTCTACCCTCAGGGTTAAACATTATGTGTGTACGTGAGCCCCAAGAGTTTCCCCAAACTCTAGTTATCTACAGGCCTCCCAGTATACACAGTTTAATGATATCAACTTATGGATTGATGTCTCATAATGTTGATCTTCAGCCATGGGGAAAAAACAACAACACCAAAGTGTGTGTTAGGACACAAATTATTAAATTTATCAAAAAGGGTCTCACATTTAGCTGACATAATAGCCCAGTTATCAGAATTGCCAAAAAAGGGACAGCCAACTAAAATTACATGGACAGATGAACATGACGAAATACTACAGCACATCAAAACTATCTTCAACAAACCGCCAATTGTAATACAACCAGACATTACGAAAGACTCCATACTACAGGCAGACGATAGCTTTTACGCGTTGTATTCCATACTGCTGCAATACAGAGAAAGTAAACTGCATCCAGTACTCTACTCATGTTGGAAAACAACACACACACACACACAGACACGCACGCTCGCTCGCACGCACGCACGCACACACACACACAAATGCCGAAATTGAACACAAAGCTCTTTTGTTAGTCCAAGCCATGACTAAGTTCTCTAAGTATGCACTAGGTACGAAGTTCTTCGTACTGTCCGGCAATAAACCACTTAAAGTCTTTTAAGGAAGGATATTTAAAAAATTCAAGAATAGCATAGATGGTCATTTCTGCTACAAGACTGTGACTTTACCATTTCTCATATACCTGGAAAAGACCAAGAAATAGTCGTCATCAAGTTAAGACACGCCATAAAAGTGGAAACTACTCGACAATGCAGTATTAAAACGATTGGCAATTAAACGAGTAAAAATCCATCTCACCAACGATGATATTAGGGAGCAGATTTTAAAAGATAACTGAGACTTATTGAGGAGATTATAATGTTAACCCAAGTAGTAAACGAAAATTCACAAGAAACGTAAATAAGCAACAAATTAATGTTTTGCAACAGGAATGGGGTTCAACATATAATGTCAGTAAAATTTGGTGGAACTGCGGTAAAGCTGTGAAAATGTACACAATATAAAATGACACAAATTAGTGCAGCTTTACATAACAGAACTACGACACATACATTCATCAGCAAACAAATACATTCACAAAACACAACATATAGTCACGGAGATCTCCCGTGACTACATTAAAACGTGACAACAGGACGAGAAGAATAAAAAGATGAAAAAGTGAATTCAATGAAGAGAAAATGAAAATTAGAAACATTGTTCCTACTTACCTAAGAATTCCGAGCTGTGTGTAGCCATATGCCATACGCAGCTCGGAATTCTGAGGTAAGTAGGAACACTATTTCCAATTTTCATTTTCTCTTCATTGCTTTCACTTTTTCATATTTTTATTCTTCTCGTCCTGTCGTAACGTTTTAATGTAGTCACGGGAGATCTCCGCTACTATATGTTGCGTTTTGTGAATGTGTTTGTTTGCTGATGAAGGCTAATCGCCGCAACGTCATGTATGTGTCGTAATTCTGTTATGTAAAGCTGCACTACTTTGTATCATTTTATATTGTTATCATATAATGTACGCTCAGCATCACAAAGTGCGCCAAAAAAATTGTCATTCTTCGGGCTTTGAACCATCATTGCAATATATATGTTCAGGGTGCTTAACGCCTGTGAATATGGTAATTAAATCATTAACTATATGTTATAGTTATATTTTACACTGTTAGCCAATTCAAATTTAAATTCCTTTCGTATTATTAGTGTTAAAGAGCTTCGACTTCAAGAGTCCATCTGTTGTGTGTGAGGAACAGTTATTGTGGTCAAGAAATCAGGTCACGTGAAATACAATTCATTGTGTCACTGAGCGCCGAACGCACGGGCAAGTCTAACGGACTACTACCTGGCAGCTTGGAGTCTAGGTAGAGCAGTGGCTAGCCGGCTTTCCTGCCGGTTTGGTGCTCATGTGTTCGAATTCTCAACGAGGAAGGATAAGTGGTTTAAAAAGTGACCTGGGTTTTCAGATCAGCACTGGTTAAGATGTGTGCCAAAAATGTTCTGGGAAGCCGACTGGTCTATACAAATATGGGGCAAGCACCATTGACCTACTATACTGAGAAAGGTGAAGACAGGCACGTTTCGTGCAAATTGGGATGCTTCTATTAAACAAATCAACGGTAGTGAACATTGGTTTGATCCTTTCCCCCGGGGCATGCTGATGTGGTGGGAAACAAGCAGGCAGATAGACTCGCTGGGTCTGCACTAGGTCTGTGGGGTATTGGTGCACGTTAAGACAGATATGGCCAGAGACCACTGGGATCATGTGTATAGAGAGAATGGTGTGGCAAGGAGTGTCCAAGGAATCTGAAGACACTCCGGACACAGAAGACAGACCAGACAGAGACACAATCAGACTACAACTGGTGTCATTAGTATTGGGGTTCTTCACTGGCTTTGAAGATGAGCTCTTCACTCATCTCAACTCGTCTCAACTCATCTCAACTCAACTCAACCCAGTATATAAAACAACCGATTTACACTTTCGTGATCCATTTGTAGGGAATGAGGATATATGTACGGCATTAATTGTGTATCAAAGAAAAAGGGGACACCTAAATGGGAGACAACAATAGAAGGGCAAATACTGAACCAAGTTGATAAAATTAAATACATAGGGAGAAATATAATATCAGATGGACGATGCACAACAGAGATTAAGAGCAGAATCCATCCATCCATCATGTGCCATGCCGATAAGCGTGGGCGGTCATGTTCTGCCATCTCACTCAATCACCAGAGTCGTGGATCATCTCTGTGTTCCTTTCTCGACCATGTCACGTGGCCAAGCTTCTCGGTCTTCCCCTTGGTCTGTTCCCTTCGATCTTGCCAGTTGTCACCAAGTTATCCAAGTAATTTCCTCTCATAACATGCCCAACACATTTTGACTGTCTACGTCTAATGACTCTAATCAGTTTACAATCTTCATTTGTTTCTTGAAGGACTCCTTCATTGGTTTTTCTGTCTGTCCATAGTATTCTTTACATTTTCTCCAGGAACCACATCTCTACAGCCATCAGCTGTTTATCAGCTTGACTGCTTATTGTCCACGCTTCACATCCATACAAAGGTATAGGTTCTATGTAGCACTTTAACACTTTTTTTTTCTCGTTTTAATTGATATCTTTTTATTGGTCAATATGTTTTTCATCTTGCAAAAGGTTACCTTTGCAATGGAAATTCTTGTTCTAATCTCTTCAAGGCATCTCCCATCAGATGTTACGACTGTGCCGAGATAACTGTATCGATTCACTTGCTTAAGAATATGCCCATTTACTCGTATATTACATTGTGGTATTTCCTTCTTCCCAGTGACGACCATAATCTGTGTCCTCTTAATATTCAGTTCTAACCCTATAGTTGTTCAGTGTGTGCAACAACCGCATCTACTAGGCAAACGAAAGATGAATTCCAGATAATGAGAAGTATCTTATCACTCTCACTGAATGTAAGAAAGAGAATACTGAAATGTTGTACAGAGCTGGTTTTGCTGTATGACAGCGAATTATTAACTACACTAAGAAACGCTTGGAAGAAACGGAGATGTGGATCCTGAGACGAATGTCGCGAATAACCTGGGCTGCCAGGGTAACGAACAACGATTACCTGGAAGAGGCTAATGAAGCTAGGAAATTTTATACAATTATAAGAAATAGAGAAACTGTATTCTTAGGTCACGTAATAAGAAAAGAGTCATTGATGAATATCTTGAAGGCTGAAAAGATCGGTGGGAAAAGAGGCAGAAGAAGATAAATGCTACTGGATAGACTGAGACTGTGTAATGGAAGGATATCACCAGCAGATTTGACCCAGAGCATCAAGATCTGTGGAAAGACATGAATGCATACGGCAACTTGCAAGGCACATGATGCTGATTAATCTCAGAGAAGTCCCTGAAGTTAAATATTCCCTGGGTAATATCTAAAGTGATATTTAACACATTCGTACTTGAGCTAAAGATGTACACAATTCTTTACTCTCCAGAAGGTTGCCATGCGTGGGGAAAGACATATTCACACGGGAAAATCATAACAGATCCAGACAAGAAAGATTGCAATATGTATGTATGTAAGGCCAGCGGTAAAGACCTCTACAAAGGAAGTAAGTGAAGTCAAAAAATGCTCCTGTTTACTTGCCTGGAGCGGTAGTTGTTAAACCGTAAAACTAAATAATGCATTGTCCCCACGTAGTTTCCTGCTCATTGTCTGTGATGTGAGAGGATTATCACATTCTGTAGGTCTGAATGTACTGATAGATAGATGGGTAATCTTACACTCACCCTTGCAGGTATTGATTCCATATCTCGAATACGTTTGAACATGAGCATGGCATTGTCAGTATACACGTTAAGTAAAATGCTTGAGCACATGCATCTTTCGTGTGGCCAGATATTGACGGGAGTCATAGGCCATTTCAAAATACCTAACCAGAAGAATCGTGGCTCGCTTGTTTGCTTGTGTTCGCTGGCTGTAAACTCCAGCGCGAAGTCCTGTATGTCGGATGAAGACATCCTGTTGTTCAACATCAGTGTGATGTCATACAGGACCTGAGGTTTGCATGAGTATCCGTTGTCCCATGTCTGGCTTATTGGTGTGCAGACTGGTGGTTCCACGCCGTGCAGGCAGACACTCTCCGACTTCGGAGGAAATCGTGGCTCAAATGTTACAAACAGACTCTTAGAATATTGTTGACTAAGAAACAAAAGTACTTGATGGGACCTTAACGTTGAAGAAAACTGGCTCTTGAACACAGTCGAGAGTTGGAAACTAAGATACTCTGGCCATACTACATGTAGCCGTGGCTGGGAAACTAAAATACCGTGGTCATACTACATGTAGCCGTAGCTGGGAACCTACGATACTGTGGCCATACTACATGTAGCCGTTGTTGGGAAACTAAAATACTGTGGCCATACTACATGTAGCCGTGGTTGGGAAACTAAAATACTGTGGCCATACTACATGTAGCCGTGGTTGGGAAACTAAAATACTGTGGCCATACTACATGTAGCAGTGGGTGGGAAACTAAAATACTGTGGCCATACTACATGTAGCCGTTGTTGGGAAACTAAAATACTGTGGCCATACTACATGTAGCCGTGGTTGGGAAACTAAAATACTGTGGTCATACTACATGTAGCCGTGGCTGGGAAACTAAAATACTGTGGCCATACTACATGTAGCCGTGGCTGGGAAACTAAAATACTGTGGTCATACTACATGTAGCCGTGGCTGGGAAACTAAAATACTGTGGCCATACTACATGTAGCCGTGGCTGGGAAACTAAAATACTGTGGTCCATACTACATGTAGCCGTGGCTGGGAAACTAAAATACTGTGGTCATACTACATGTAGCCGTGGCTGGGAAACTAAAATACTGTGGTCATACTACATGTAGCCGTGGCTGGGAAACTAAAATACTGTGGTCATACTACATGTAGCCGTGGCTGGGAAACTAAAATACTGTGGTCATACTACATGTAGCCGTGGCTGGGAAACTAAAATACTGTGGTCATACTACATGTAGCCGTGGCTGGGAAACTAAAATACTGTGGTCATACTACATGTAGCCGTGGCTGGGAAACTAAAATACTGTGGTCATACTACATGTAGCCGTGGCTGGGAAACTAAAATACTGTGGTCATACTACATGTAGCCGTGGCTGGGAAACTAAAATACTGTGGTCATACTACATGTAGCCGTGGCTGGGAAACTAAAATACTGTGGTCATACTACATGTAGCCGTGGCTGGGAAACTAAAATACTGTGGTCATACTACATGTAGCCGTGGCTGGGAAACTAAAATACTGTGGTCATACTACATGTAGCCGTGGCTGGGAAACTAAAATACTGTGGTCATACTACATGTAGCCGTGGCTGGGAAACTAAAATACTGTGGTCATACTACATGTAGCCGTGGCTGGGAAACTAAAATACTGTGGTCATACTACATGTAGCCGTGGCTGGGAAACTAAAATACTGTGGTCATACTACATGTAGCCGTGGCTGGGAAACTAAAATACTGTGGTCATACTACATGTAGCCGTGGTTGGGAAACTAAAATACTGTGGTCATACTACATGTAGCCGTGGCTGGGAAACTAAAATACTGTGGTCATACTACATGTAGCAATGGCTGGGAAACTAAAATACTTGTAGCCATACTACATGTAGCAGTGGCTGGAAACTAAAATACTGTGTAGCCATACTACATGTAGCAGTGGCTGGGAAACTAAAATACTGTGGTCATACTACATGTAGCAGTGGCTGGGAAACTAAAATACTTGTAGCCATACTACATGTAGCAGTGGGCTGGGAAACTAAAATACTGTGGCCATACTACATGTAGCAGTGGGCTGGGAAACTAAAATACTTGTAGCCATACTACATGTAGCAGTGGGCTGGGAAACTAAAATACTGTGGCCATACTACATGTAGCAGTGGCTGGGAACTAAAATATTGTGGCCATACTACATGTAGCAGTGGCTGGGAAACTAAAGTACTGTGGTCATACTACATGTAGCAGTGGGCTGGGAAACTAAAATATTGTGATCATACTACATGTAGCAGTGGCTGGGAAACTAAAATACTGTAGGTCATACTACATGTAGCAGTGGCTGGGAAACTAAAGTACTGTGGCCATACTACATGTAGCAGTGGCTGGGAAACTAAAATACCTGTGGTCATACTACATGTAGCAGTGGGTGGGAAACTAAAATACTGTGGCCATACTACATGTAGCTGTGATTGGGAACCTACGATATTGTGCCATACTACATGTAGCAGTGGGTGGGAAACTAAAATACTGTGGCCATACTACATGTAGCTGTGATTGGGAACCTACGATATTGTGGCCATACTACATGTAGCAGTGGGTGGGAAACTAAAATACTGTGGCCATACTACATGTAGCAGTGGGTGGGAAACTAAATTACTGTGGTGATACTACATGTAGCAGTGGGTGGGAAACTAAAATATTGTAGCCATACTACATGTAGCAGTGGGTGGAAAACTAAAATATTGTAGCCATACTACATGTAGCAGTGGGTGGGAAACTAAAATACTGTGGTCATACTACATGTAGCAGTGGGTGGGAAACTAAAATATTGTAGCCATACTACATGTAGCAGTGGGTGGGAAACTAAAATACTGTGGCCATACTACATGTAGCAGTGGGTGGGAAACTAAAATATTGTAGCCATACTACATGTAGCAGTGGGTGGGAAACTAAAATACTGTGGCCATACTACATGTAGCAGTGGGTGGGGAACTAAAATATTGTGGCCATACTACATGTAGCAGTGGGTGGGAAACTAAAGTACTGTGGCCATACTACATGTAGCAGTGGGTGGGAAACTAAAATATTGTATCCATACTACATGTAGCAGTGGGTGGGAAACTAAAGTACTGTGGTCATACAACATGTAGCATTGGGTGGGAAACTAAAATACTGTGGCCATACTACATGTAGCCGTGGTTGGGAAACTAAAATACTGTGGCCATACTACATGTAGCCGTGGTTGGGAAACTAAAATACTGTGGCCATACTACATGTAGCAGTTGGTGGGAAACTAAAATATTGTAGCCATACTACATGTAGCAGTTGGTGGGAAACTAAAATACTGTAGCCATACTACATGCTACTAGGTGCAACAGATTAATATCATTGAAAGTAGGAACTTGGAACGTTAGAACAATGAATGCAGATGGAAAATTAGAAAACATCAAAAAAGAAATGGGGAGAGAGAAGATTAACATATTAGGAGTATCGGAAACGAGATGGAAAGGAGCAGGGATAAGGATAGGAGAGGATGGTAAGATTATTTACTCTGGGGGAGAAGAACAGCAAAGAGGTGTAGCCATTATATTAGATAAGCAAACATCAAATTCTGTCAAAGGATATCATGCTGTGTCAGACAGAGTCCTATTAGTAAAATTAAACGGAAGACCTTTTAAAATAAATGTCATTCAAGTATATGCCCCAACAAGTGAAAGCAGTGAAGAAAGCATAGAGGAATTGTATAATGACGTGGGGTCTGCTTTGAAGAACTGCAAAAAATCAGAAATAAATATCATAATGGGTGATTTCAACGCAAAAATAGAACAGCAAGGCGATGGATGCAGTGTAGGCAACCATGGTTTGGGAGAGAGAAATGAAAGAGGATACAGACTTGTAGAATGGGCAAAAGAACAAGAAATGGTTGTAGGAAACACCTGGTTTAAACAGCATCCTAAAAGATTATGGACATGGAGGAGTCCAGACAGCAGGATTAAAAACCAGATAGATTACATCCTGATTAGCAAAAGGTTTCGAAATGCGTTAACAGTCGTAAAAACAGTTCCAAATGCAGACTGTTACAGTGATCACAGATTAATTACAGGCACATTGAGGGTAAAGTTAAAGAAAGTCAAGTATACAGCAGGAAACCCTAAATATGACTTGTGCAAATCGAAAACTGACAAAGAAATACAAGATAATTTGAACATAGAAGTAAAGAACAAATTTGATATATTGTCTGATCTAGAGATCCTATTTCAAGATGTAGATGATCAATGTGAAACGATGAAGAATTCAATCAGTTGTGCAGCAGAAAAAACTATTCCAAAAGTAAAGAAAGTGGGCCGTAAGACATGGATGAGTGAAGAAATTTTACAACTAATGGAAACAAGAAGACAGAACAAAAATAATCCTGCCAAATATGAAGAAATTCACAGAAAAGTGAGAACCTTATGTAAGGAGGCAAAAGAAACATGGCTTGAGAAAAATTGCAGAGAAATTGAAAAACAACACAACAGTAACAATGCGAAACTAATGCACAAAAGAATTCAGGAGCTTACTAATCAAAGAACACGTACATCAGCAGGCTGCCTAAAGACAAAAGATGGAAGAGTCATAATATAAAAAGATCAGATCTTACATGAATGGTCAGATTATGTGAAAAACCTTTATGACGATAACAGAGACGAACAGTATGATGTCTAAAATAATAATGAAGGACCAGCAATTTTAAAGATGGAGGTTCAGAATGCGCTTAACCATATGAAATCTGGCAAGACCCCCGGTTCAGACAGCGTCACAACAGAAATGATTAATGCTTTAGAAGAATATGGGATAGATAAAGTTACCAGTCTACTTAATACAATATATGATACTGGAAATATACCTCAGGAGTTATGTAATTCTGTATTTATTGCAATCCCAATGAAATCAGGAACCTTGGAATGTGATCAACATCGAACAATTAGTATAATGAGTCACATCACGAAGATTTTGCTAAGAATTATCATGCAAAGAATTAGGAGGAAAATACAACCTGAAATAGGAGAAGAACAATGTGGGTTTGTGGAAGGCAAGGGTACAGTAAATGCTGTGTATATACTGAGAAACATAATCGAACGTTCTATAGAAGTAAACAAAGATCTACACCTTTGCTTTATTGACTACACAAAGGCTTTTGGTTGGAGTTGGTGGGAAACTAAAATACTGTAGCCATACTACATGTAGCAGTGGGTGGGAAACTAAAGTACTGTGGCCATACTACATGTAGCAGTGGGTGGGAAACTAAAATACCGTGGTCATACTACATGTAGCAGTGGGTGGGAAACTAAAATACTGTGGCCATACTACATGTAGCTGTGATTGGGAACCTACGATATTGTGGCCATACTACATGTAGCAGTGGGTGGGAAACTAAAATACTGTGGCCATACTACATGTAGCTGTGATTGGGAACCTACGATATTGTGGCCATACTACATGTAGCAGTGGGTGGGAAACTAAAATACTGTGGCCATACTACATGTAGCAGTGGGTGGGAAACTAAATTACTGTGGTGATACTACATGTAGCAGTGGGTGGGAAACTAAAATATTGTAGCCATACTACATGTAGCAGTGGGTGGAAAACTAAAATATTGTAGCCATACTACATGTAGCAGTGGGTGGGAAACTAAAATACTGTGGTCATACTACATGTAGCAGTGGGTGGGAAACTAAAATATTGTAGCCATACTACATGTAGCAGTGGGTGGGAAACTAAAATACTGTGGCCATACTACATGTAGCAGTGGGTGGGAAACTAAAATATTGTAGCCATACTACATGTAGCAGTGGGTGGGAAACTAAAATACTGTGGCCATACTACATGTAGCAGTGGGTGGGGAACTAAAATATTGTGGCCATACTACATGTAGCAGTGGGTGGGAAACTAAAGTACTGTGGCCATACTACATGTAGCAGTGGGTGGGAAACTAAAATATTGTATCCATACTACATGTAGCAGTGGGTGGGAAACTAAAGTACTGTGGTCATACAACATGTAGCATTGGGTGGGAAACTAAAATACTGTGGCCATACTACATGTAGCCGTGGTTGGGAAACTAAAATACTGTGGCCATACTACATGTAGCCGTGGTTGGGAAACTAAAATACTGTGGCCATACTACATGTAGCAGTTGGTGGGAAACTAAAATATTGTAGCCATACTACATGTAGCAGTTGGTGGGAAACTAAAATACTGTAGCCATACTACATGCTACTAGGTGCAACAGATTAATATCATTGAAAGTAGGAACTTGGAACGTTAGAACAATGAATGCAGATGGAAAATTAGAAAACATCAAAAAAGAAATGGGGAGAGAGAAGATTAACATATTAGGAGTATCGGAAACGAGATGGAAAGGAGCAGGGATAAGGATAGGAGAGGATGGTAAGATTATTTACTCTGGGGGAGAAGAACAGCAAAGAGGTGTAGCCATTATATTAGATAAGCAAACATCAAATTCTGTCAAAGGATATCATGCTGTGTCAGACAGAGTCCTATTAGTAAAATTAAACGGAAGACCTTTTAAAATAAATGTCATTCAAGTATATGCCCCAACAAGTGAAAGCAGTGAAGAAAGCATAGAGGAATTGTATAATGACGTGGGGTCTGCTTTGAAGAACTGCAAAAAATCAGAAATAAATATCATAATGGTGTTAAACGCAAAAATAGAACAGCAAGGCGATGGATGCAGTGTAGGCAACCATGGTTTGGGAGAGAGAAATGAAAGAGGATACAGACTTGTAGAATGGGCAAAAGAACAAGAAATGGTTGTAGGAAACACCTGGTTTAAACAGCATCCTAAAAGATTATGGACATGGAGGAGTCCAGACAGCAGGATTAAAAACCAGATAGATTACATCCTGATTAGCAAAAGGTTTCGAAATGCGTTAACAGTCGTAAAAACAGTTCCAAATGCAGACTGTTACAGTGATCACAGATTAATTACAGGCACATTGAGGGTAAAGTTAAAGAAAGTCAAGTATACAGCAGGAAACCCTAAATATGACTTGTGCAAATTGAAAACTGACAAAGAAATACAAGATAATTTGAACATAGAAGTAAAGAACAAATTTGATATATTGTCTGATCTAGAGATCCTATTTCAAGATGTAGATGATCAATGTGAAACGATGAAGAATTCAATCAGTTGTGCAGCAGAAAAAACTATTCCAAAAGTAAAGAAAGTGGGCCGTAAGACATGGATGAGTGAAGAAATTTTACAACTAATGGAAACAAGAAGACAGAACAAAAATAATCCTGCCAAATATGAAGAAATTCACAGAAAAGTGAGAACCTTATGTAAGGAGGCAAAAGAAACATGGCTTGAGAAAAATTGCAGAGAAATTGAAAAACAACACAACAGTAACAATGCGAAACTAATGCACAAAAGAATTCAGGAGCTTACTAATCAAAGAACACGTACATCAGCAGGCTGCCTAAAGACAAAAGATGGAAGAGTCATAATATAAAAAGATCAGATCTTACATGAATGGTCAGATTATGTGAAAAACCTTTATGACGATAACAGAGACGAACAGTATGATGTCTAAAATAATAATGAAGGACCAGCAATTTTAAAGATGGAGGTTCAGAATGCGCTTAACCATATGAAATCTGGCAAGACCCCCGGTTCAGACAGCGTCACAACAGAAATGATTAATGCTTTAGAAGAATATGGGATAGATAAAGTTACCAGTCTACTTAATACAATATATGATACTGGAAATATACCTCAGGAGTTATGTAATTCTGTATTTATTGCAATCCCAATGAAATCAGGAACCTTGGAATGTGATCAACATCGAACAATTAGTATAATGAGTCACATCACGAAGATTTTGCTAAGAATTATCATGCAAAGAATTAGGAGGAAAATACAACCTGAAATAGGAGAAGAACAATGTGGGTTTGTGGAAGGCAAGGGTACAGTAAATGCTGTGTATATACTGAGAAACATAATCGAACGTTCTATAGAAGTAAACAAAGATCTACACCTTTGCTTTATTGACTACACAAAGGCTTTTGATAAAGTGAGACATGTCAACATGATAAGGATGCTTGAAGATCTACAAATTGATGGAAATGATCTTAGACTTGTAAAAAACATATATTGGAAACAACAAGCTGCCATAAGAGTTGATAATGAAGTAAGCCAATATCAGCCTATTAAAAGGGGTGTGAGACAGGGATGTGTAATGTCTCCAGATCTGTTTTCCCTGTACAGTGAAAATATTTTCAGAAATATTGAAGATATGGAAGGAATCATCATTGGGGGACGATGCATCAATAACATTAGATGTGCAGATGATACAGTCTTGATTGCAGACAATGAACAGGACCTGCAAAATTTAGTAGATGCGATTGTTACACACAGTGAACAACTAGGGTTAGAATTAAATTGTAAAAAGACACAGATTATGGTCGTCACTAGGAAGGACGAAATACCACAATGTTGACATTCTGGTGGCGGCATTATGCACAGTGTATCTGTGCGGGCTGTTGTTTGTCAAGACTCCTGTCTTTTCCACTTTTCACATTGGGCAGTGGGGAGCGTTTTGTGTGATATTCACTGGCACAGGAACAGAGCATAATGGGGACGACCCGTTGCTGTGAAGTTGGAACTGCGACTAACTAACTAACTAACTAACCCCAATGTAATATACAAGTAAATGGGAATATTCTTCAACAAGTGAGCAGGTACAATTATCTCGGAACAGTAATAACATCTGATGGGAGATGCCTTGAAGAGATTAGAACAAGAATCGCCATGGCAAAAGTAGCCTTTAGCAAGATGAAAAACATATTGACCAATAAAATGATGTCAATTGAAACGAGAAAAAGAGTGTTGAGATGCTACATTGAACCTGTACTTTTATATGGATGTGAAGCGTGGACAATGTGCAGTCAGGCTGAAAAACATCTGATGGCTGTAGAGATGTGGTTTCTGAGGAAAATGCAAAGAATACCATGGACAGCCACAAAGACCAATGAACAAGTCCTTCAAGAAACAAATGAAGATCGTAAATTGATTAGAGAAATTAGACGTAGACAGTCAAAATTTTTTGGGCATGTTATGAGAAGAAATGGATTGGAGAATTTGGTGACAACTGGTAAGATCGAAGGGAACAGACCAAGGGGAAGACCTAGAAGCAAGTACCTGGATGGCTTGGCCTTGTGGCATGGTCGAGACATAAACACGGAGCTGATCCACGACTCTGGTGATCGAGTGAGATGGCAGAACATGACCGCCCATGCTTACCGGCATGGCACATGATGGATGGATACTACATGTAGCCGTGGTTGGGAAACTAAAATACTGTTGCCAGAGGTCGAGAGATGGACACACTGCGACACCTTAGACATGAGGGTGCATGAGGCGGGGGACATGGCCAAGGATCGATAGATGGACACACTGCGATACCTTAGACATGAGGGTGTTTGAGGCGGGGAGGGCATGGCCAGAAAAAAATTGTCTTTTCTACAGGCTGTGATGAGAGCGACTTTCTGCATAGAACCAGCAACACGATGATGATAGTTCTATGTCGCCACATGCGTGTACTGACGGTGCTAAGCTGCGTGCATATATTAGTCTTCATATCGTCTACAGTGTGTGCACGAAATGGCAGTCTAGGGATGTAGCTAATGGAACAAAAGGGTTAAAATACAAAACAGTTTGAAATCTAATTCTTGAAACAGCCGAGACATTAGACACAGTATCACAAATTTGATATATGAATAAAACACATATATACATGTAAGGAAACTGTGGCAAGGCTATGGTTGACACACCACATATGTCCTGTTTGGTATCATGCTAGATAGACATTTTCCTTGCTACAAAGTAATGCAAACACAAGCGTTTTGTATACTGTATCTGTAACTACTATCTCATGAATGATCCAGCATTCACTATCTCTACACAAGGATAACAGTTGCTATATTTTACATTCAGACAAAATGCATGTGCACAACGAGGTTCAGTTACAGATTGGCTACTCATGGCCAGTCGCTTTGCGTTACATTCTTGTCACGTCTTCAATCCAAGTTTCCTGACGTCACACTAGTTTCAGTGTCAAAACAACAAACCACATAGTTTACATGCTCCTTGAAAATACATGCAAAATACCTATATAACATTCTGGTTGTGCTGGAGACGGTTGTGTCAACCATCAACAGCGACTCTCAAATTATTATTACATATGGCATGACTAACTTATACACCCATATGGACCTCAAATACATTATGTAGAGATGTCCTACATTCATCGCCCGCTCCGTGGCGAAGGGATAGTTAACGCATTTCGTAATCCCGCATACTGAGTTCGAAACACACCTGCAGGCGATTTGGCAGCATATCAACCTAACGTTTGTTAGTTTTTAATGAAAATGGTTTGAGTGTTGGTGGCTCAGA
This sequence comes from Cepaea nemoralis, assembly GCA_014155875.1. Classification (NCBI taxonomy): domain Eukaryota; kingdom Metazoa; phylum Mollusca; class Gastropoda; order Stylommatophora; family Helicidae; genus Cepaea; species Cepaea nemoralis. The sequence goes on along the minus strand of JACEFZ010026878.1, from coordinate 65,483 downwards.
AAGTAATGTCAAACTACTGAACATGACCTTGCCAAGAAATCACGAACATCCAAAAATGATGGGGTGACTGCGATGTAATGTAAAGGAAGTGCTACAAACTTTTTAAACAATGTTCTTCAATCAAACTGTGGCAATATAAGATGAGATTACATTGAAGCAAATATTGTGTTCTACTGAAAATACTGGATTACTGAATCTAGAAATATGAACAATATGGCGCCCTAGAGGTAACTAGCTTAGGAAGGAACAGAGTGGCTTAGATTTAAACATTGCTGTATAGAGTTACTGAATACGGGGGATTTTGGGCATCATGGTCTGGTGTCTTGAGCACCATCTTCAGGCTGACTAAAGTGATGATTATGATGATGTTGATGGTGATGATAATGATGATCAATACAAAGCTGATATGCTACCATATTTCACAATGAGAATGAACACATTGGAGCACTGAATAGTGCATAAACGATGATTATTACTAACTAATAATATTCTATATTTAGATGTAATTACTTGTTAAAACACATATTTTTATAATGATATATCACCACAGTCATCATCAAGTATCTTGCCGACTAGCATGGGTGATTGCCATGATACACAAAAAGGGGTAAGAGAGTTAACGCAAGTAGCGACAGTTGTTATGGGAAATATCAGAATAAGAGAGAGTTAAAAACGCCCAAGGTTCAGTGAGTGGAGTCGAACACAGCTCATGACGTCCTCAAAATGTGTGTTATAGCACACCAACATCATGACATTTATGGGATGCTCTCCATTATTGAACCATCACAATAATCAGAATAGAAGCAAGACCGCTTGAACGTTATTTCAGCAAGTTTATTCAATATGAAATTACACTTTTGATTTACGTCACTATCAACATATTGAATCACATTGTCAAGAAGAATCATCATTACATCCCTGAGTAGATGTAACAACAAGGCTACACATTTTCCCTGCCATTATTAATATTATCTCATGTTTGACAGAATGCAGTTAGTGCTTATCCTATTCTGTTCTGATCTCAGTGATGCAAGCTCAGTCTGATTGTTAATCATTATTGGTATGTGTAACACTTATTGTTTATGATAGCAACACTCATTGTTTATGAAAGCAAAGGCTAGATTCCATTGTTGCAGGGTGCTCTTGGAATGGAACGTGTTATGATGTAGGAGATACCGCCAACACCAACTGTACACAATACACATGCAAAAAGCCAGAATCGGAAGGTCAAGTGTTCCCTCAAATGTCTCCAACAAAACTGAGTAGGGTTACATGTACATATATTGTCCATTGCCTTTGAACACTGGGTTGGAGACTGTTGACAATGAAATACCTTCTCCGTCTTGTCATCTCCCTCCTCCTCCTCCTCCTATTCCTTCTCCTCTTCCCTCATCCTATTTCCTCCCCCTATTTCTCCTTCTTGTTCTCATTCTTCTTCTCCACGTTCTTCTCCTTCTCCTTTCTCCTCACCCTTCTCTTTATCTTCCTCTCTCCTAACCCTCGCGCTCATCATGTTTCCTTCATCTTCTTCTTCTGCTACTGCAGCAGCTACTGCTGAAATGCTACTTCTTCTTCTTCTTCTTCTTCTTCTTCTTCTTCTTCTTCTTCTTCTTCTTCTTCTTCTTCTTCTTCTTCTTCTTCTTTTTCTTCTTCTGCTTCTTCTTCTTCTTCTTCTTCTCTTCTTCTTCTTCTTCTTCTTCTTCTTCTTCTTCTTCTTCTTCTTCTTCTTCTTCTTCTTCTTCTTCTTCTTCTTCTTCGTCCCACTTTCAAGGAAACTAAGTCAAGCTATACATATCTCCAGTCAGCCTGTCCTAACTTTGAGATGTTTATGTGCGAAATGTGATTCCCCTAGACCAGGGGTGGGCAAACTACGCATGCGGCCCGCCAAGTGATTTTATGCGGCCCGCGAGGGCATTTAGAAATAAAAAGTTTTAATTCGTTTTTAAGTTATTTTGTTGAATTTTACAGAATTTCATGTACCGTTATGATGAGTGTCAATAACAAACTTAAGATTGAAGATGAATGCCATGTTTTTAATGATGAATGGACAACTAAGTACTGTTTTATAAAAGTTGGTAGCAAATGAATTTGCATGTTGTTTCGTGAGTCATTGGCTGTCTTCAAGGAGTACAATCTAAAAAGACATTATCCAACAAAACATTCCGATTTCGGATACAATTTAACGACCGAAGAGAAGGAAAGGAAATGCCTTGAGTTGTGAAAAATTTGGAGAAACAGCAAACTGTTTTCACTAAACAGTCTTCAATTTAAGATGCTGCAACTGAAGCTAGTCTTGTGCTGTCACACAGGCTTTCTTTATCCCTTCATACATGATTCTTATGTTTCCCTTATCACTTGCGATTTGAATGAACTCACATAACTTGATCCAATAGTCATTCGCACACTGGCCTGGCAGCCTTTTGTACATCCTTCCTCGCTTGCTTCAGTTCACTCAGAGTGTTATGCGTTGGTCTTTCCTTGTTTCTTAAGAGAGCTATCTTCTTTTTATCAATCAAGGGCTGCAGTATCTGGCTGTTTGTTTTGAATATCAAGCATGTTATTTACCCAGTTGTTAGTGTCATCAACCTCATCAGATCAAGAGGACTTAATCGCACACAATTCATGTCATTACTTGACGATTTGGAAACTGAACATTCCGATGTCCTGAACCACACCAATGTTCGATGGCTGAATATCGGCAAGGTGTTAAAAATGTGACTTTAAAACTAATATTGTCAATAAAGAGTGGCAATTAGACTTTATGTATGCCATTACAATTATGGAAAAGTTAAGTGAACTGAATGTCAAACTTCAGGGCAATGGTGTGTTTGCACATGAACTGTATGTATATGTAAAATCATTTCAAGCAAAACTCTCACTGTTCTCCAGACAAGCAAGTGTAAAAAGATTTTGTCACTTCACTTTACTGAAACAAGAAACCATTTCTAGCGAAATGATTGAAAAATACAAAGCAAAATTAGATGCATTGATTGAAGAATTTGGATGGAGATTCCAAGATTTCAAGAAATTAGAGCCATAGTTCAATATTCTCAGTTCACCTTTTAGTGCAGAGGCTGATACAGCCACAGAGGACATACAGTTGGAGCTGCTTGACTTACAAGCAGATCATGATCTGAAAGAGAAATAAAAGACAGATGGTTTGCTGAATTTCTATGGATCTTTATCACAAGAATAATTTCCTAACTTGAAAAACTTTGCAGCTAAACTTTTATCATAATTTGTATCAACATACATTTGCGAACAAGCGATTTCAAGAATATTGTCAGAAATAGCAAGCAGTTACATAAATCTCATTAGAAATCAACAACTGTAGTGACAATATAGTCGCTGTGTGTCTAAATTAAAGCCATTGATAGATAATAAAGAATATTTGTTATAATAACAAATTGTACAGTCTTATTAACAAATTAGTAAAAGTTTTTGTCTATATTGTCAAATATAATGTATAAGTGTATAAGTAAAATAAAAGTCCAATAATTAATTATTTATACTGCTTAATAACCTATAAATAATTAATAATTACTTATTGTGATAGGTTGCTGTAAATACAATGGATATATATATATGTATATATATATATATATATATATATATATATATATATATATATATATAATATATATATATATATATATATATATATATATATGCGGCCCGCCAATAGCTTTACATTTGTCAATGCGGCCCTCCGCACGAAGAGTTTGCCCACCCCTGCCCTAGACAATTACATCCTGTTAGAATGTATGTCGTATATTATGAGACCTACGAAGTTAGTCTCAACAGTCTTATTGTCTAGAGAGCACCACAACACAGACGTCTTACATGCGCGGATAATACCACCCATCTCTGACATTACATAATGCATGACAGGAGAGAGACAAGAAGAACGTACACTTAGACGGCCTGAGTGGCCAATTCTACAACGTTTTGGGAATATAGCTCATTCCCTCTTCCCCAAAGAAGAATAGGGAAGAGAAATACAGATCGTATAGACGAGGGCAAAAATCTGTGATATGCCCATGTCATAGGGCTTATTTAAAGACAAACAGCAATGGAAGCTCCACTGGACTACATGCACAGCGGTAAGAACTGTTTATGTTAACATGTCATCTCTAAATACAGCATTAAGAAACTATACCCCAGTGATAAGCCCACACGATGCAGACCACGAATACAACAACCCTTTACAAATACCTGCACTGGGTAACTAGAGACCATGCGTGGTACTGGGAGCACTACAATGGACAGGAGGAGGCAGTAATCCATCACATGTGGTCGTGTCTTGCAAGACTTAGTTGGGGAATCACATGCAACCCTCAAATCCCTCAACCACCAGTACTTTATACGGAGCAATAGGTCTACATTACACTGGACGGGGCTATGGATCTACAATACACTGTACGTGGCTATGAATCTACAACACACTGCATGCGACAGTAGATCTACAATACACTGTACGGGGCTATGGATCTACAATACACTGTACGAGGCAATGGATCTACAATACACTGTACAAGGCGATGGATCTACAATACACTGTACGAGGCAATGGATCTACAATAAACTGTACAAGGCGATGGATCTACAATACACTGTACAGGGTCATGGATCTATAATATAATTTATGGTGCCATAAACATAAATTACATAGTGCGGAGCCATTGATCAACTATTAAACCACACAATTATCGTCAAACAAGCTATAATATATCTAAAACACGAATGGACACCAATTTATTTTATCTCTAACACACGAATGTCAAACAATCTATATTAACTCGGGCATGCGAATGTCAAACAATCTCGAACACACGAATGCCCACAAATCTATAATATCTTTAACACACGAATGTCCAACAATCTATATTATCTCAAACGTTACGAATGTAAAACAATCTATATTATCTCTAACACACGAATGTGCAATAATCTATATAATCTCTAACACACGAATGTCCAACAGTCTATACTATATCTAACACACGCATGTCAAACAATCTTAATATCTCTTGTACACGCATGTCAAATAATCTATATTATTTCTAACGCATACATGTACAACAATCTATATTATCATTAACACACGAATGTCAGACAATCTATTCTATCTCTAACACACGGATGCCCAAGAATATATACCATCTCAAACACACGAGTGTCCAACAATTTATAATAACTCTAACACACGAATTTTCAACAATTTATAATATCTGTAAAACACGAATGTCCAACAGTCTATACTATAACTAACACACGAATGTCTAACAATCTATAATATCTCTAACACACGAATGTCCAACAATCTATACTATATCTAACACACGAATGTCCAACAATTTATAATATCTCTAACACACGCATATCAAAGAATCTATGATATCATTAACACAAGAACACCAACCAATACTTATCGTGTCATTGTACAGCCGGTTACATCCGTCGCTGCTTGTCCTCTACCAGGACCAGTCCTGCTATAACTGAGCGTGATTTATGTTCCCATTAGCCATTGTGTCATTCATTTGTGTGTCCTCGTCCATCACGTATAGACAGATTCCATTCCCTTGAAGATATTGAATGAATCAACATTGGGTGACCATGCATCAATAACATAAGATATGTAGATGATACAGTCTTGATTGCAGACAATGAACAGGACCTGCAACATTTAGTAGATGCGGTTGTTCCACACAGTGAACAACTAGGGTTAGAATTAAATTGTTAAAAGACAACAATTATGGTCGTCACTAGGAAGAACGAAATACCACAATGCAATATACAAGTGCATACATGCCTTTGAATATAAATGTTATAGACGAGTTCTAAGAATATCTTGGGTAAAGAAAAGAACAAATGCATCCATACTTCAAGAGTTGAATAATTGAGGAGGGATGGCTATTAAAGACGATAAAACAAAGAAAATTGAAGTATTTTGGTCACTTGAAACGTCACGACAGTTTGGAGAGAACAATAATGGAAGGGTATATGCCTGGGAAGAGAGGAAGAGGAAGGCCAAAGAGAAGATGGGTGCAGGATGTGGCGGATGATCTCCAGATGGGTGTATCAGACGCGGGACATCTTTCTTGTGATCGAGAAGTTTTCCGGAAGGTTGTTATGGGAGGGAGGTTCTGCAAAGGACATGAATGAATGAATATACAAGTAAATGGGAATATTCTTCAACAAGTGAATAGGTACAATTATCTCGGAACAGTCATAACATCTGATGGGAGATACCTTGAAGAGATTAGATTAAGAATCGCCATGGCAAAAGTAGCCTTTAGCAAGATGAAAAACATACTGACCAATAAAAAGATGTCAATTGAAACGAGAAAAAGAGTGTTGAGGTGCTACATAGAATCTGTACTTTTATATGAATGTGAAGCTTGGACAATGAGCAGTCAAGCTGAAAAACATCTGATGGCTGTAGAAATGTGGTTTCTGAGGAAAATGCAAAGAATACCATGGACAGTCAGAAAAACCAATGAACAAGTCCGTCAAGAAACAAATGAAGATCGTAAACTGATTAGAGTTATTAGACGTAGACAGTCAAAGTGTTTTGGACATTTTATGAGAAGAAATGAATTGGAGAACTTGGTGACAACTGGCAAGATCGAAGGGAACAGACCAAGGGGAAGACCTAGAAGCAAATACCTGGATGGCTTGGCTTCGTTGCATTGTCAAGACAGAAACACTGAGCTGATCCACGACTCTGGTGATCGAGTGAGATGGCAAAACATGACCGCCCACGCTTGCCGGCATGGCACATGATGAATGGATGGATTTAAATGTAACAGCGTGGTTAAACATTTTCCCTGCTATTATTATCTCACGTTTCATAGATTGCAGGTAGGGCTTGTCCTATTCTGCTCTGATCTCAGTATTGCATTATCCGTCTGATTGTTAATCATTATTGGTATAAGTAACACTTATTGTTTTATGATAGCAAACACTAGGTTCCAATGTTGCAGGGTGCTCTTGGAATGGAGCATGTTATGATGAGGGAGAGATCGCCAACAGCAGCTGTTCAGAATACACGTGCACAAAGGTCGAATCGGAAGGTCAGGTGTTCTTTGAAATGGCTCCAACGAAACTGAGTAGGTTATATATGCATATATAGTTTTTTTTTTAATATTTTATGCCGCATATCACTGACTGTTGACAATGAAATACATATATAGCAGCTTTCTCCGTAACCCCAAATACTCTCGTGGCTGACGTGAGCGCACGAGAATTGGAAGCGGTTCGAGTCGTTCCAGTGACTTATGAGAGTATGGAGCCGGTCACTCAGAAAGCCGTGGCGTAGCTGATGAGCGTAATCTAGCGCTTAGAAATCAACATACAGCTGAAAGATGCTGATATTGACCGCAATATCCTGAAACAGGATGGAAACGCGGAGAAAAAAACAAATATATATATATATATATATATATATATATATATATATATATATATATATATATATATATATATATATATATATACACACACACACACACACACACACACAACTGCACTTCCTCTACTCTGTCTTTGACCAACTGCTCGCATTCGTGTTGTCACGACGTACTCCAGCTTTACCGTTGTCACGACGTACTCCAGCTTTCGTGTTGTCACGCAAACTCTAGATTTCCCCTTCACGTGACATGCCTACAGAATGTGAACTGTTACTTTGTATAGGAGTAATTATTGTGGGTCAACTTATTTCAAAACATATTCACTACTTTTGTTTTACGTCCACTATGATCATAGCATTCTTCTATAACACTACATATCCGCTAATACACCAAGAGTCTGCTAAGTGTCAATGATTCGCTTGTGTACATCAGAATTGGTTCAACTTGTTCAAATTGGTTTCTGATTCATTGAAGATAATCTTGTTAAATTTACTGAATAATGATAAGAACACCCCTTTTCTTCACCAATATCATAATAATTGCTCATTAAAACCACCTACAAATAATTATAACTGTATATTTTGAAGCATGTGATTTTCACACAAAATCGAGAAAATCCGGAAAATACTTGGCATATTTGCTCTAGATTGACAATTAATATATGCCCTTTCTGTTTATTGCTATTTACAAAATACTACTAAGAGTATTTTTGATAGGCTGCAAAGCAAACTTTGGAGCACAAGCGTGGCCCATTAGAGCAAGCATTATTCGTCATGATGACGAACTTCCACTGTTAGTTTTCTTTTCCATTATAACTCCCAGCTAAATAATTTATTGTAACTGAATAACCACATTAACTGTGTGCTGTCAGTTTAGAATCCTTCACAAAGTCCTTTAAATCAGAATAACTATAATCAAAAACTGTTTAAAACTATTATTTAATGAAAATATTGAAGGTCGTAAACCAGAGGGAGTTGCCATGTCTAAAATATGAAAAGTACCAATTTAACTAAAAATGTCTGCTAAAATGTGAGATACTTGCTTCCTTGTGTGCGATGTTTTAGAAGTATAGACCTTCTTCCGGTGTCGCTTGCCGGGCATTAAAATTGCGGAAGATAAATGAAATGAAATAAATCACGAAATGTCAACATGCAGACAATACAGTGTCCCACGGCAGACCATGGTAGTTCCATTCATACGATACAGTGTTTCACAGTACAGCCTGGGTAGTTCCATTATGCAGACCATACAGTGTTCCGCAGACAGCCTGGGTAGTTCCATTTATGCGACACAGTGTTCCGCAGACAGCCTGGGTAGTTCCATTCATACGATACAGTGTTCCACAGTAAGCCTGGGTAGTTCCATTCAGACCATACAGTGTTCCACAGTAAGCCTGGGTAGTTCCATTCAGACCGATACAGTGTCCACAGTAAGCCTGGGTAGTTCCATTCAGACGATACAGTGTCCCACAGTACAGCCTGGGTAGTTCCATTCAGACGATACAGTGTCCCACAGTAAGCCTGGGTAGTTCCATTCAGACGATACAGTGTCCCAAAACACGCCTGGGTAGTTCCATTCAGACGATACAGTGTCCCACTGCAGGCCTGGGTAGTTCCATTCAGACGTTACAGTGTCCCAAAACACGCCTGGGTAGTTCCATTCAGACGATAGTGTCCCACTGCAGGCCTGGGTAGTTCCATTCAGACGATACAGTGTCCCAAAACACGCCTGGGTAGTTCCATTCAGACGATACAGTGTCCCACTGCAGGCCTGGGTAGTTCCATTCAGACGTTACAGTGTCCCAAAACAGGCCAGGGTAGTTCCATTTATACGATACAGTGTCCCACTGCAGATCTGGTTAGTTCCATTCAGACGTTACAGTGTCCCACGGCAAGCCTGGGTAGTTCCATTTATACTATACAGTGTCCCACGGCAGGCCAGGGTAGTTCCATTTATACGATACAGTGTCCCACGGCAGGCCTGGGTAGTTCCATTCAGACGATACATGTCCACGGTAGTGAATCAGTAAAGTATCAAATTGCTTGAAATTGCTTCTGCACCAAGTAACGCATTATCATTATAACCAATGACTATTATTATAAGCAACAACATAATCATCACCAGCATTATTATCACTATCATAAAGAACATCATCATCACCATCAGCATCTTCATTACATCATCAGCAAAACTATCATGACCATCACAATCATCACCATCGTCATAATGGTTAGGTATCTAGATAGGGTAAATATGCCTGGAGGACGAGACGTAAACAGCTAAGGACATTTATACATCATTTCAACTGAAAACTTTAACGCTACAGAAATACGTAACATGCCCAGAAAGCCAATCAGGCGGTTAATCCAGTGTGCTCTAGTGAAAAATACTCATTGTAGCTCACAACAAGAGTAGTCGTTCTGAATCGGAAAGAAAGCGCAACCTCATTGAGGTACGAGGCAGCTTAGGTATACATGCAATTTAGAGAAGACACAGGTTAGAGAAATCACAAAGTCATCAAGTAGACGTCTATAGGATGGACAATGCACAGCACTAGATCTGTGATTCCCACGAAATAAACTCCAATACAATTCATATTTGACAATATCCAGCAATATCCCACAATATAAGAGGATTCACAAGTGACATTATGTTAATATTCAGAGGACGCCAGTGTGCAAATGTAAACAAGCGTTAGATTGAGTAGTTGTTTGCACTGATAATAGCCGAGTGGAAGCAACAGGAAGAAAGAGTTAGTTGTCGTCCACTGTGTAAAAGAGTAATAAGCTGGTCTAAAGAACAGTCCCAACTAAAGTCGCTTGACTTCTGGGCAATATGGCGGCGGGCGGTTGTGTGTTTTGAAACCGCTCCTTTTGTCACGTAAGGGATGGATAATTTCATCTCGTGCGTGTGATTTCTTCGCGAGGATGTAAACCAGGAGTTTCGCCTCAAGATTTTCGCCGGTGCAACCGAGCTTCGTGCATCTGTGCGAATCAATCCTGAGTGTTTAGGTTACTGTGTAGTACACTAGTGGTGTTCAGTATGTTTGGTTTTCTTCTTCATGGCAGACCAGCGTTTTCTGTCCCGTACAAAGGTTAAAGAAACCACCGACTCGATGAGGTCCAAGACGTAAAAGACAGGGGAGACGGACAGGAGTCAGGCGTCACAGGCGAAAATGCGACCGTCTGGGCCTCAAGAACACGCGTAATCTTTTATGGAACTGTGCCAGCGCAAAACAACAAGGCCCAATTTTGGAAAGCCTGGCATAAAGAAACGATATAGTAGCGCTTCGGGAGACGAGACTGGGTGTTAATTCACTCCATATAGTCGGTTTCAAATGTTATTACGACAGGCGACACCTGGGAATAGCGATTATGTTTCGAGACAGCATAGTGGTTTCAGAGCTGGACATGTCCAGGTGGGAGGGTGACGAGATTCAAATACAGGCTGTTAGAGTTCAATGCGGTCTACCATTTGTGTTGGTTAATGTTTATGCCCGTAACGCGAATGTGGATTCCCAGATATGGCAGCGTCTGAGTGACATATTATGTCATGAGTGGAATATCATTTTCTGCGGCGATTTTAACGCTAAAGACAAATCGCGGGGTTACATTTCTTCCAAAACGCAGGGGGAGGAGTTCGAGGCGGCACTGAACACCAGCGAGCGACTTTGTATGTATTAACAGTGGCTGTGTCACCAGGACACCAAGTCGCCCAGCTGATGATGACAGTGTTAATAATCTGGCCCTGGTTGCTCCTTTACTTACTATAGTATTATAGGGGTGTCTTACGGCACTATGGCAGCAACCACCACCCTTGCAGCATATTGGTGGAGAACGGCAGAATCAGGCAGCACAAGTTAACAGTCAAGATCTTCAAGTATCACTGTTCAAGGCAAAATGTGGCGAGTAAATTAAGGCGCGGTAATTGCAGGAATCATCATGGCAGGAAATAAAAGTTGGGAGCTGCCGCCTTGGTAGAATTATGAGGTGGAAAAGGCCTGGATCGGTAATCGTGGCGCTGTAAGGAAATGGCAAAACGCCAAGAAGAACAGAGTTGCCCATCCTAGTCTTATCGTACAGTTGGAAAGAGAGATGGAGGCAAAAGTTAGCTATTTCAAATACCTAGTTAAAGTCGTTAAAATGAAATGTGGACAGAGATGTGTCAAACAATAAGCACAGACAAGTCACTGAAATTGTTCTGGCGACTATATAAAAGAATGAATGGGGTAGTCAAGAATAAAAGTATTCCTGACTTCCAAAGTGCAGACATTATCTGGCAGAGGTCTGACGAGAATAAGGGCAAAGCCCTTTTTGAACGCTATCTAGAGCAGAACAACCAGACAGACATGAGAGGTCGAAATTTTGCCAAGGCGGTTACCTCAGATAGGTGTAAGGCCCAGAACATTACAGTTGAAAACACAGTGACAGTGACAGAGATCAGGAATGAGCTTCGTCGAACATAAAACTTCGCACCTGGGACATATGGTATAAGGTATTACGACATCAATATGTGTGTCGTGTCCTCCTTTACAGTGTCGTCCCTGGAGTGAAGAGAGCCGACACCCACATTATAATATTTTTTTTCCCTCTCAATATTCTGGAGAATCCACCAGCTTCCGTCCAACACACTCCATCAGCCTATGGACACCTTTTCCTATCACTCTCTCACTGTCGTACTATGCCCCCTCTCATACTTCCCAACGCAACCTACTCAACAGCTCTTGCTTCTAAATATTAATAAAGATTAATTTATTAAAATAAAAGTGTAACGTATATGAGACGTGTATGTGAAGAAAATGTGTGACGTGTTCTATAAAGTGTGTAGAATCGGACTCTCAGACAACAACCCAGTCAGCTGATCCCAGCAAGGATAGACCACAGCACGTTACGTCAGAACATGTACAGCTCACCCAGTGCCGAAACCATCTTGCCGGATACTGCTTTGCCTCTGTAGACCTCTGGTAATCCAATTTCATGATCATCCGAAATAGACACCGGTGGTATTAACAGTTAATCATGGACCGGTTGCACCCTATACAATGTCCGTTCCTATCGTTCCTTAAAAAAAAACTGCACAAGTCCTTTGTAGTGTACACAGTCATTAATGTTAATTGTTACTGTACTGGATCCTCCCTCGTGTCTATCTAGCCTCAAGTATCAAGTCTTGTGTTCTATTACACGAGATTATATCACACTATGTAATTATTAGACTTAATGTTTTCAGTTCGTTACTACTGTCTGATGCTGTGTGGTGCATCAGTACGCATCACTCTCTTTGGTGAATCAACTTCCTTCTAGCTTTAGTTACGTTCTGTATGCAACTTTATTGATTGTTGAACTGGTGTTCTTCCGAATGGGATTGGATTCTTTCCCAAAAACTTGTTGAGTTTCCTTGGATCTGGTAGGGAACCTAGGATAGAAACAACACATCTGGTGATAGTACTAGTCACTGATCCTTTCGGCTGAGTGTAAGCCTATCACCTTGCTTAATGATCTTTAGCTAACTAGACTTAGTCATAGAGCAGATTAGCTACCCACCTAGAGCCGAATCAGGCTATGACAAAGAAAACATCAGCAAACAGAATGCGGAACCCCGCTCACCAGGGACACCTACGGGAAGATCCCAATTATCCCTCATTACTCAATTCTCAACTAGTAAAGCTTATCAACACTTCACTAATCTATTCTTAACTAGCAGAGTTAATATCACTATGCTACTCTAACTAGTTTCCACTAACAGTGCTAATCATCACACTATAGTTTAACAAGGCCACAGTCTATATTAATTAGAACTAATATTATAATAGGTTATACCTTAAATGGCACTACTGCAGTCCTATCAATCATATCTACATCTGCCATTATAGGCACGTGTAAAATTAAGTCACTAATTAACACACGGTAGATATTATTTCCACTAAGCACTGCAGTGCCCTGGCACTCCGACTAGAGCATTTTCAAGTCCCCCTAGTTGGTCCCAACTCGGGTTTATATGGCAAACTACCAAAGTTGGCCACGTGACGTTATCCTTTATGCCCCCCACACAGGTGGCACATTGGCAGATCATCCCCTGTCAGGGATCCATCCCCCCTCTGGTTCCCTCCATGTTAGATTTGTCATCACAGGTTTTGATTCCCAAAACAAGCCAGCGAGTTCCTGGATACCCCCAACAACAGTTGCAAATAACCCCGTCAATCTTCTCGATGTTCCGGAAACCAAGAATTGACATATGTACTGTTACTTCCGTGCTAAGTACTTCCGTTTTCCCTCTGATATGTTTATGACTAGTCAAAGTGATATATGATTCAGCACACTCACTTCCTCCTCACTCACCACCAAATGTGTATATGGGCTGACCCCACTGCTTCCATTTGTATTCAAATGTTGACAAACTGCCACGGCGCTGCCGGGATCTGTCTCCATCACCACCAAATGTTTCAAAATCCGTTAGAGATGTACACGTGCAGCTACAAATATTGTCCTGGGATTTTGACATCCGCTTTGTTTTTTCCAGTTAGTAAAAATAGTTTTCGCTGGCAGATCGTCCGCTTAATCGGAAAATCCTCTATAATAATCAACCGGTTAAACACACGGTGTTATTTTGTGACATAGGCTCCCTCCTAAGAGAATAGTCCATCTCACTCTTCTCCACCGTGAGTTTAATCCATATGATTCATTCTTCTTCTTCAGGAGCTGGGTGTCTTGAAAAGAAATCCGCTCCAACATTTTCCTTCCCAGGAATGTACTCCACGGTGAAATTATAAGGTTGAAGTAACAACGACCACCGCATCAAACGTGCGTTGAGCTTCTGAGAAGTAGCCAGGAACATCAGGGGCTGATGATCCGACTGGACCCGAAACTTAACTCCATACAAATAGGGCTGGAATTTTTGCACTGCCCATACGAGGGACAAGCACTCTCTCTCTCTCGACGGTTGAATAATTCCTCTCCGCCTGTAGAAGTTTCTTACTTGCGTATGCCACAGGTTGCAAAACCGAAGCATCGTCTTTTCCTTCCTGTAACAGAGCGGCTCCAATTCCAATCGCACTTGCATCTGTTCTCAACACAAATTGTTTGGAAAGGTCAGGGAGCTGTAATACAGGTTTGCTGACCAATGCCTCCTTTAACTGACTATAGGCATTCTCACATTCTGGTGTCCAAATGATTTGATCCGGTAATCCCTTTTTCAAGGTTTCGGTCAACGGAGCTCCCAGTTCAGTGAAATGTGGGATAAATTTGTGGTAGAACCCACACAACGAGAGAAAAGATCGCACATCCTTCTTCGTTTTTGGCCTTGGTGCATTTCTGATTTTCTCCAGGTTCTTCTCTTCTGGGACAATGTGTCCTGGAGTGATGGTGTGACCTAGAAATTCCAGAGTATGGTAACCAATCATGCACTTGGTTGGACGAGCAGTAAGTCCTGCTTCCTTGAGCCTATTAAACACTCTCTCCAAGGATTGTAAGTGGTCATCCAGGCTGTCACTGGAAATCAGAATATCATCCATGAATGAGATGATGGACGGATCCTGTAACGGATCTAGTAAAGTCCTCATCATGCGTGTAAACACACTGGGTGCATTGCTGAGTCCAAAGGGCATGACCTTGAATTCGTAGTGTCCACTGGGTGTACTGAAAGCTAACAGTGGTCGAATCTCCGGTTTGACTGGTATCTGATAGTACCCCCGACTCAGATCCACCTTTGAAAAGTACCGAGCCTTATGGAGCCTAGCGAATAACTGAGTTGGATTCGGCAAAGGTTCCACCTGAAATTGTGTGTGACTGTTCAGAAGTCGGTAGTCTATACACAACCGGTGTTCTCCACTTGGTTTGCGTAACAAAACTACCCCCGCATTGTATGGGGATGTGGATGGAGCAAACACGTCATCCTCCAGCAGTTTTTTTATTTCCTCCTCCAGGGCCTTGTCTTTAGAGAATGGCACTGGGTAAACCTTTTGGCGAACAGGCTCCTGTGTGGTCAAAGTCATCTCGAACTCCACCAACCTCGTTCGTCCTGGTTTATCAGTCAGTATCTCCTTATGAGACTTGAGAACCTGGGTTATCCTTTCCCTCTCCTGGGAGGTCAGATCAGGGTTCACTTGCACATCCCTATAGGTTTCCTGGTGTACTAAGGGATATTCCCTGTCCTCGCTGGTTCCCAATTCTGTCTCCACTGCAACTGCCATTGCCATGAGGTGAGCTGCCTTGTCTCCGGGTCTCTCTTCGTATTTCCGCAAGAGATTGATATGGAAAATCTTCGACTTTCCCCGGATCCGGATCTGATAGTTGGTTCTGGATATCACCCTTTCCACGGGAAATGGTCCTTGCCAACCTATCTCCAGTTTGTTGTTTCCCGTTGGGAGTAGCAACAAGACTTTATCTCCCACCTCTAGAGATCTTTCTTTAGACCTACGGTTGTAGTAAGCCGCATGTCTTTTCCTGGCCTTTTTCAAGTTTTGATTTGCCAGAGTCCATCCCTTGTGGAGTTTTTCTTTCAGTTCCTCCACGTATTGATAGGATGAGTTCACTTCTTCTGACGTCCCCTCTTCAGTCCAACTCCTCAACATGGCTTCCAACGGTCCTTTGATTGGACGACCAAACAGCAACGTAGCGGGTGGTAGTCCTGTTGAGCCATGAGGAACTTCCCGATAGGCAAAGAGTGCTGCTGGGATATATTCATCCCACCTATCAGGTTTTTCCTGCGCTAATTTCCTGAGCATTGTCATCAACGTGCCGTTGAAACGCTCTACTTGTCCATTGGCTTGAGGGTGGTAAGGGCTGGTATGTATGTGGTTAGAGTGAAACACCCTAAATACCTCCTCCATGAGTTTTCCACAAAACTGAGATCCATTGTCCGTCAGAATTTGATCCGGAAAGCCTAATCTGGTAAAGGCCTCCATCAGTGCGTCCGCCACTCTTTTCGAGTCAATCGTGGTCAACGGTATAGCCTCACCCCACATTGTACAGCAATCCACCATTGTGAGTATATACATGTTCCTCTTCCTAGTCCTGGGAAGTGGACCCACGATATCGATGGCTACCCTCTCGAAAGGAGAGTTCATGATGGGCATCTCACCCAACACCACCGGTGCTGTCCAGTGTTTCGGTGCCACCCTCTGGCACTCAGGGCATGACTTCACATACCGACGCACATCATCTGTCATTCCCGGCCAATAGTAGTGGCAGGAAATCCGCTGCATGGTGGCGGCAATACCCATGTGTCCACTAAAGGAGATGGTATGCCCCATATGAAGAATCTGGGACCGGTGAGCTTTCGGGACGACCAACTGACCGTATAGGTTGTCTCCCCTTCCTGCTCTCCTGTAGAGTATCCTATTCTTCATGTAGTACTGCCCCCGTCCTGGTGGATCAGCACTTTTCTGCAGCTTTTTGTAGCAAGGACGTAAAGTATCATCCTCACTCTGGGCAGTTCGTAGCTCCCCCGGCATTGGGTTAGTCACAATTGCGTCTGCCTCTTCCGTTTTCGTCTGAGAGCGAGTCTGCATTGCTCCCATATGGATTGGCTCCCTGGGCATTCCCAGAAAGACATACCGGCAACCTAGGATGACTGGAAAAATGGGATCGGTCAATACAGCGGCCTTGATGGTGCCGGTGACGTACCTTGACCGAATCTCCACATTAGCAATGGGCAACTTCATGACTACAGCACTCTTCTGTGCAGGCTGTATATCCAAGGTTTCACCTGTGAATTGTTCTGGATGTACCAGATCCGCAGAAATCACGGCCTCCCTGTCCAGTCCTGTGTCGTATAAACACTCCACTTGACGACCGTTAACCTCTACCAATTCCACTACAGGTGGTTTTTCCTGGTCTGGAGTCTCTTCCTCGGCCTCGACCTGTTCGGTGGGCTCCACCTTAGTTATTCCTGAGCACACGACGAATTGAGTGTCTCCTGACTTTCCCCTGCAGTCAATAGCATTGTGCGTGTTTGACTTGCATTGGTTGCACCAGTTCCCTGTCCTAGATTTTCTATTGTCGGACTTGAGTGAGCTCTCCTGGTGGCGAGCTTCCTTGTTGACCTTGGCATTTTCCGTGACAACCTCCTTGGAAGTCACTTGACATGCTGCAAAGTGAGGGTTCTTAGCCTTCGATTTGCAGTCCCTCGTATTGTGAGAGGGGGACTTACAAATTGAACACCACTTCTCCGACCACGGTCGTTTAGGTGTAGAGCTTGAAGTACTCTTGCTTCCCTCCTTCTTCTTCTCTGAACTATCCTCTGATTTTTGCACATAAGGTTCCCACTTTTTGGTTCCTGAGTTTTTGGCTTTCTTCTTGTCATGTTTCTCTTGACTTTTGGTGTTGGTGGAAAGGTTTTCCCCTGCCTCCCCATGTACCTCGACGAACCGTTCTGCTAATTTAGTCACGAGGTCAATACGTTCCGCTCCTTGTTCTCCCAGGAACGTCCTGAGAGGTTTAGACATTTGCTTCTTCAGCTGGTCGACCACCATGAGCTCTTCCAGACTCTCATAGTCATGTGCGAACCCAGCCAAATCCATCCACTTATGGAGATAAGATTTAAGACGCAAACTGTAGGCGGCAAACAACTCTCCGGGTTCTCGTTTCGCTGCTCGAAATTTTTTCCGGTAGGTATGTGACGTAACCTCGAACGTTTCAGCAGAGCCGTCTTTAACTCGTCATAATTGTTCTCATGTTCTGGTGGCAGGCGAGTATAAACCTCGTATCCGGTCCCGCGTAATCCCTGGGATAGCTTAAGATTCCATTTGTTACGCTCCAGACCCATAGCAACTGACATAGCCTCGAAGCGTTGAAGGTACTGGTCAATCTTCTCTTTGTCCTCCTCGTAGACCGCTAAAGGAAACTTCATAGCATGGTACCCATGTCCACCTACTGGTGTTGATCCTGGGATGGAGGAACCTCCAACTGCTCCCTCAGTTTCTCCATTAGATTGACTCTTCAACTCGAGTTCCCTTATCCGGTACTCGTGCTCCCTTTTCTGTGCTTCCTGTTCAGCTTCTAATTTCCTAGCTGCTTGCTCAGCTTCAAATTTCCTAGCTGCTTGCTCAGCTTCCAATTTCCTAGCTGCTTGCTCAGCTTCCAATTTCCTAGCTGCTTGCTCAGCTTCCAATTTCTTAGCTGCTTGCTCAGCTTCCAATTTCTTAGCTGCTTGCTCAGCTTCCAATTTCTTAGCTGCTTGTTCCAACTCCATCCTTCTCAATTCCAGCTCGGCCTTTCGATCTTCCCTTTCTGCTTGACGATACTCTCTCTCCACTTCCTGTATGTAATCCGTTAGAGCAGACCCCGCCAATCCCATTTCTTCCCCCCTTGCCTTTAATTCTGTTGTGCTAAGTTTAGGGGTGGCCATTATACAGAGAGGTAAGCTAGCAGGTCTAGTACAATATAACTGCAAATTACTATACAGATATATGAACAAGTACTATAAATCTAGATATTACCACACACAGCACATTCACTCAGTGACAAGAGTAGAATCAGGACCACAGACCTATGCAGACGTGTGAAGTGTGAACAGGTAAGATATTAGTCCTAACCCCTATCCACATTCACTCTAGCTGGATTCTCCAAAATGATATCTCCCTCTAATAACTAAGGATCCCGTGTCAAAAGACCCCGTTGTCAGAAGATCCCCCTGTCAAACGTTCCTGCTTGCAGGAGATCTCGCTGTCCAAGGATTCCGTTTACGGGAGATCCCGCTGTTCAAGGATTCCGTTTACGAGAGATCCCGCTGTCCAAGGATTCCGTTTACGAGAGATCCCGCTGTCCAAGGATTCCGTTTACGAGAGATCCCGCTGTCCAAAGATTCCGTTTACGAGCCCCAATAATGTCGTGTCCTCCTTTACAATGTCGTCCCTGGAGTGAAGAGAGCCGACACCCACATTATAATATTTTTTTTTCCTTCTCAATATTCTGGAGAATCCACCAGCTTCCGTCCAACACACTCCATCAGCCTATGGACACCTTTTCCTATCACTCTCTCACTGTCGTACTATGCCCCCTCTCATACTTCCCAACGCAACCTACTCAACAACTCTTGCTTCTAAAAATTAATAAAGATTAATTTATTAAAATAAAAGTGTAACGTATATGAGACGTGTATGTGAAGAAAATGTGTGACGTGTTCTATAAAGTGTGTAGAATCGGACTCTCAGACAACAACCCAGTCAGCTGATCCCAGCAAGGATAGACCACAGCACGTTACGTCAGAACATGTACAGCTCACCCAGTGCCGAAACCATCTTGCCGGATACTGCTTTGCCTCTGTAGACCTCTGGTAATCCAATTTCATGATCATCCGAAATAGACACCGGTGGTATTAACAGTTAATCATGGACCGGTTGCACCCTACACAATGTCCGTTCCTATCGTTCCTTAAAAAAAAACTGCACAAGTCCTTTGTAGTGTACACAGTCATTAATGTTAATTGTTACTGTACTGGATCCTCCCTCGTGTCTATCTAGCCTCAAGTATCAAGTCTTGTGTTCTATTACACGAGATTATATCACACTATGTAATTATTAGACTTAATGTTTTCAGTTCGTTACTACTGTCTGATGCTGTGTGGTGCATCAGTACGCATCACTCTCTTTGGTGAATCAACTTCCTTCTAGCTTTAGTTACGTTCTGTATGCAACTTTATTGATTGTTGAACTGGTGTTCTTCCGAATGGGATTGGATTCTTTCCCAAAAACTTGTTGAGTTTCCTTGGATTTGGTAGGGAACCTAGGATAGAAACAACACATCTGGTGATAGTACTAGTCACTGATCCTTTCGGCTGAGTGTAAGCCTATCACCTTGCTTAATGATCTTTAGCTAACTAGACTTAGTCATAGAGCAGATTAGCTACCCACCTAAAGCCGAATCAGGCTATGACAAAGAAAAAATCAGCAAACAGAATGCGAACCCCGCTCACCAGGGACACCTACGGGAAGATCCCAATTATCCCTCCTTACTCAATTCTCAACTAGTAAAGCTTATCAACACTTCACTAATCTATTCTTAACTAGCAGAGTTAATATCACTATGCTACTCTAACTAGTTTCCACTAACAGTGCTAATCATCACACTATAGTTTAACAAGCCACAGTCTATATTAATTAGAACTAATATTATAATAGGTTATACCTTAAATGGCACTACTGCAGTCCTATCAATCATATCTACATCTGCCATTATAGGCACGTGTAAAATTAAGTCACTAATTAACACACGGTAGATATTATTTCCACTAAGCACTGCAGTGCCCTGGCACTCCGACTAGAGCATTTTCAAGTCCCCCTAGTTGGTCCCAACTCGGGTTTATATGGCAAACTACCAAAGTTGGCCACGTGACGTTATCCTTTATGCCCCCCACACAGGTGGCACATTGGCAGATCATCCCCTGTCAGGGATCCATCCCCCCTCTGGTTCCCTCCATGTTAGATTTGTCATCACAGGTTTTGATTCCCAAAACAAGCCAGCGAGTTCCTGGATACCCCCAACAACAGTTGCAAATAACCCCGTCAATCTTCTCGATGTTCCGGAAACCAAGAATTGACATATGTACTGTTACTTCCGTGCTAAGTACTTCCGTTTTCCCTCTGATATGTTTATGACTAGTCAAAGTGATATATGATTCAGCACACTCACTTCCTCCTCACTCACCACCAAATGTGTATATGGGCTGACCCCACTGCTTCCATTTGTATTCAAATGTTGACAAACTGCCACGGCGCTGCCGGGATCTGTCTCCATCACCACCAAATGTTTCAAAATCCGTTAGAGATGTACACGTGCAGCTACAAATATTGTCCTGGGATTTTGACATCCGCTTTGTTTTTTCCAGTTAGTAAAAATAGTTGTCGCTGGCAGATCGTCCGCTTAATCAGAAAATCCTCTATAATAATCAACCGGTTAAACACACGGTTTTATTTTGTGACAATGTGTACCTGCAACGTACTAGAGGAGCTAGCAGAAATGTACAACAACAGCATAGGGAGTGCTAGCATCAAGGAAGAGTAATTTCACATCTATCTTATTCCCTTGCCGAAGCCTGGCAAAGACCACACAAAATCTCAGGGATATCGGGTAATAACCATGCAAAATACAATAGGCAAACTGCTGGAGAAGTTAATTGCCAGGAAAATATCAAGTCAGCTAGAGAGGCAAGGTTGTTTCCACCTACCCTTGGACAGTGGATGCATGTGAACACATGGTCATTTTCACA
The DNA here is from genome assembly GCA_014155875.1 of Cepaea nemoralis. NCBI lineage: Eukaryota > Metazoa > Mollusca > Gastropoda > Stylommatophora > Helicidae > Cepaea > Cepaea nemoralis. The sequence goes on along the minus strand of JACEFZ010026878.1, from coordinate 43,869 downwards.
ATCATGCATCATCTTACGTCTCTCACACTCTGTGTGTGCTTTATATGCAATTGTTTTCTCCTTTGAATTTATTCCATTTCTGATACGGTCAAAGTGATGGAACAACTGGCCGCCTATTCCTCCTTGTTCTCATCATCACACAATGTGATGATCAAAGTGAGGGAACAACTGGCAGCCTATTCCTCCGTGTTCCCATCCTTACACAGTGTGGTGGTCAAAGTATGGGAACAACTGGCCAACTATTCCTCCTTGCTCTCATCCCTACACAATGTGATGATCTAAGTAAGAGGACAACTGGCCACCTATTCATCCTATTCTCAACCCTACACAATGTAATGGTCAAAGTAAGGGAACAACTGGTCACCTATTCCTCCTTGTTCTCATTCCTACACAATGTGGTGGTCAAAGTGAGGGAACAACTGGCCACCTATTACTCCTCGTTCTCATCCCTACACAATGTGATGGCGACATCACATCACTAACCTATACCTGGAAACTACACGGGACTTAAAAATAAAGAACTAATGAAAACAATTTTTCTCTCAGGTGACAAATATACTTTGCAGAAAAGGGTCTTCATCTTATGGCATGCTGCTAATATTTGGGATATTCTTCATTTAACTTCGTTAACATATCTTCCGCTTACTGCTAGTAACAAAACAACATAATTAAATGCTTTAACATATTTCTGCACCATAAAATAATGTAATTAGCACGTGATGATGATGTCTAACTAATATACTGAGTTGTAACAGCTGTATATCTGATTCCTAGATTGCGAGTTTGAGGACAATTGTTATCCCGTGGGATACAAACATTATATCGACGCCTGTATGTATTATGTCTGTACCAACGCAACAGAGAACACCGTGGTTTTTGAGCTGAAAGAATGTACGTTAGTATACTTTATACTACATCATCCATCATCATCATAATCATCATCATCATCAGAATAACCAACTAGCATTAGAAAGGTATATCGCTTCATGTCAGATTTAGCAATACCAGTCATGAACATCTAGCAGTATTGATTACGATCGAGTTCAAAGCTGGTCATTGGTGTGGAGTATAATATCGATTAGGGTGGTCAAGGAAGATGACCGGTGACTAGTTGGGATTAGTTAGATATATTTCTCCCGTGTTGACTGATTTTGATTGTGTCTAGTGTTTTCATAAAAAATGGCCAACTTGTGTTAGTGTGAGAAAATTGATTCCTCTCAAGCACCATAAAGTTTAAATGTACACCAGGACAGTGTAAATATCACCATACGTCTTCCTGATTAGATATATCTAGTGTATATATTTGTGTGTCTTCATGTATTGTGTTTAGGAATATTACTTTGTATGTGTCAGTTTTCTTATATGTGTCCATCTCACACAGTTGGAAGTTGGATCTTTTATTGTGTCATCTTCAGCGTTACTCTCCATAGTCCGCTCCATCATGACCGATAACTGGGAGCTTACAAGTCTTCAAAAGTCTCGCTCAGACATGAGTGAGCACGTTGATTAGGCTAATCTTCTTGGCAACAAGTACAGTACTTTGTGAGCTCATAGGTCAAGATGGTCTAGATTTTCTTAGTTATATCTCGTGGTTGCTTGCTTGCTTGCTTGCTTGTGTTCGTTGGCTTGAGCTCCAACGCGAAGTCCTGTATGTCGAATGAAGGCATCTTGTTGTCCAACATCAGTGTGATGTCATACAGGACCTGAGGTTTGCATGAGTATCCGTTATCCCATGTCTGGCTTATTGGTGAACAGACTGGTGGTTCCTAGCCATACAGGCAGACACTCTCCGACTTCGGAGGCGTTATATCTTGTGGTGAATTCGTGTCTGTAAAAGAGATTTAGAGCTTATATGGAAGCGATGTTGAATTATGGTGAAGCGGCAAAATGTCACTTGGCAATGGCTCTCTATTACCTAAACATACTGGCTCAGTTGATTAACACGCAAGGTGATAGAAATAGAGGACAATAGAGATGACGTGTTTAGACAGCTGTAGTCAAGAGATGGACAAGACGGATGTTTACACTCAGACATTTTTAATCAAGGTCATTGCATGTTGAGTGGGGTGGAGTGGAGATAAACATTACATCATCTAAAGACTATGTAACCTGCTGGCGCCTGACAACATCTTTGGTCATAAAAGTATCATTACCTAATGCCACCCTATTGGTAAGGGAATTGAAATTAATCCCACCCATCTCTCTGGTGCACGAAAAAGCTTCAAGTCAGTATTACACTGCTCGCGAAGTTGAGTAAAATTATGCCTTCCAACCAAGCAGCAGAACGAGGATTGTATCTAACATGTAGTAAATTTTTCACCTAATCTCGCAATCTTGTCCGCCACATTAGAACCATCCACGGCATCAAGAAATCAAGGACACAATAGTCCTATTTGTGGTCGGTTGTATATGAAGGCAGCCATTTTACAAGATCATATTCAAAAGATTACGAAACACCATCATCATCAACATCCATAACAGCATTAGCTACATCATAGCGCAAGAGACAGGCGTCTGCTAGTAGTGATGCCCAGGCAGCACCAAACAACCGAAACTAAGCGGCGAAATTGCTGCTGTACACAAATACCCAGTCTGCGATGAAATTGACTCTCTAAACAGTATACTTGACGATGTACATCAAATATATGTATATACTTGCAATTTTAGTGCCATCTAGAACCACAATAAGGTCAAAAACATGTATCTGTGTACACGTTCTTTTACAGACTAGACAAAGCACACCCAATCTACTGGTCACCTAATTTGCACAATGTTTCCAAGAGTAAGACCACTACTTTCTAGACCGACTACATTCACCAGACCGTTTTTTGTAATCAAGAGACAGAGGACATGCGACTTTTTTCACGCCTAGTGCAAAAAACGATTGTGTGCTAGACTACCATAATCTTTCATAATAGACATAATTTTGCAAAGTTTGTTAGAACTGTGCAAGCCAATGATTTCGAGGGAATGACGTAATACAACGTCTACAGGATTAACTCATTAAAGCATTTGGCCGAACAGTCTATGTTGCAGCACAAGTTATTAGATACATAACCACAAATATTTCCACCCCAGTATTAAAATGAACCTATCCCTCTGTACGCCAAATCAAATTGTATTTATCAATTTACATGCAGGCAACCGTTTACTTACACCGATAGAACAGTGAGCCAGTTAAACATCGGGGTGGTCAAACACATATCTAATCGCATTGGCAGAATAATACACAGAATAAATGGTATCCTGGCCAAGCCGACATACCCCAAACTTCCTACGTTATCAAATGGATGGAACATTTTAGAAACCGGTCACGATATTGGTATGGACAATGTGTTTGGCGTGTTGTTTAAAACACAAAAGAGCCGCTTGTTACAGTTTGCAGAAGCCATCAGGATTAATATACTTAAGGCAGCCGTATGCAAAAAGAAAGACTTGTAATCAGTTGACAAATAACGTCGTCGACAATTGAAATTACTGTGCGTATATATGTACATTTCAGCTTGACGGATTTATCTAATGTCATTATCCTATATTATCTGATTTCTGCAAAATGTGCGACGAGATGCAACGAAATATGCCAGGCAATAAATCCCCTTTAATTGTCGATTGATGAGGAGTCCGTTTGTGACGTCGTCGGTACGTCAGCGGGGTCAGTTTACTGGTATTACATAAGGAAGAATTCTATCGATTTTTCAGTTGCGGCACCTGCAATCCTATCCGAATAGTACATACTTTACTAATAACGTGCTCTGTCCTCATCTCCAACAGCCAGCAAAGAGCCTCACTCTTAATGGTACCAGTTTGGGTCTTGATTATCTGTCTTCTCTGATCTTTCCTCGGATTACTGAATGTCGATTAGAACCTCTGGTCACTCGCTGTCTCACCTTTCTCTCTAACCAATGGTGATTTATGTGATTTATCTTCCATGCTGTACTCATGATCTCACCACACAAAAATAAAAAAAAAAAAAAAAAAACCGTGACCACATCTGCCTATGCCACTCTGCCAGAAACATGCGTGTCTTCACTTTTCTCAGCATGCTCCGTGAGTCCGTTATAAATAAGGAAATGTTTTCTAGCTGTATCAAAACATAGCTGCCGGATTTCTTCAATGGGGCAACCAAAGATTGTGACAGCTGGCAAACAGTGGATCAGGTTGCATGTTTCTCTTTGTCTCGTTGCTTCTCTTTCTGCTTATAGGTCATGCTGTGCGGCGGTTGAGATTATGTATGTCCTCAACCAACTGTCTCTTGCAATGCCGACATTTCTGAGACCAATATTTCGCCATAACGCGGTGAAACACTGTCCAGCCTCTGTCATCCCGTTTCCCCTAGCTCTCCTTAAACTTTCAAACTTTCACAGTTTGATCTAGCTGCCCGTTAGTCCTGAAATGTGCAAAGAATGTAGAATATCCACTTCTGATGTGATTAACGAGTTCTTTAGTCAGATATCTGCTGTAATGATATCTTCAATAATCTTTTTATCTTTCCATTGTCTTTTCATAATTCTTCCACTAAAACTACATTTCAATAGCTTCCATATAATTTCTCATTTATCTGTTAAATGTCGATGGTTCCCTCCCGTACATTATAAATGGTTCAGGATAGCTCTTAAGTACTCACTTTCTCACCTCCAATGACAAAGATATATTGCAAAGAATAATTCTTCATCTTGTGAACTTATGCATTTGTCTGGACCATGCTATACATGCTATATGCATTCTCCATGTAACTTCTTTCTTGGACTATTCTACATTTATCTTCTTTCGTGGGCTATTCTACATTTAAATTCTTTCTCGGGCTAATCTACATTTAACTTCTTTATTGGGCCATGCAACATTCAACATCTTTCTTGGACTATTCTACATTCAACATCTTTCTTTCGCTATTCTACATTTAACATCTTTCTTGGACTATTCTACATTTAACTTCTTTCTTGGACTATTCTACATTTAACATCTTTCTTGGACTATTCTACATTTAACATCTTTCTTGGACTATTCTACATTTAACTTCTTTCTTGGACTATTCTACATTTAACATCTTTCTTGGACTATTCTACATTTAACATCTTTCTTGGACTATTCTACATTTAACTTCTTTCTTTCGCTATTCTACATTTAACATCTTTCTTGGACTATTCTACATTTAACATCTTTCTTGGACTATTCTACATTCAACATCTTTCTTTCGCTATTCTACATTTAACTTCTTTCTTGGACTATTCTACATTTAACTTCTTTCTTGGACTATTCTACATTTAACTTCTTTCTTGGACTATTCTACATTTAACTTCTTTCTTGGACTATTCTACATTTAACTTCTTTCTTGGACTATTCTACATTTAACTTCTTTCTTGGACTATTCTACATTTAACTTCTTTCATGGACTATTCTACATTTAACTTCTTTCATGGGCTGTTCTACTTTTAACGTCTTTTTTGAGCTATTCTACATATTACTTCTTACTGTTGCTATTCTACACTTAACGTCTTTCTTTGACTAATCTACATTTAACTTCTTTATTCATCGGTTCTAAATTTAACTTCTTTCTTGGACTATTTACATTTAACTTCTTTCTTAGACTATTCTACATTTAACTTCTTTCTTGGACTATTCTACATTTAAATTCTTTCCTAGGGTATTCTACATTTAACATCTTTATGGACTATTCTACATTTAATTTCTAGCTTGGACTATGCTATATTTAACTTATTTACTGGGCAATACTACATTTAACTTCTCTCTTTGGCTATTCTACATTTAAATTCTTTCGTGGGCTATTATAAATTCAACTTCTTTATTTGGCTATTCTAAATATACCTTCTTTATTCCGCAGTTTCACTTTTAACCTATTCATTTACCTATTCTACATTAGATTTCTTTCTTCAGCTATTCTACACTGAGCTATTATCTTGTATAACGAAAACATTTTTCTTGTGTTATTCTACATTTAACTTCTTCCCTGGGTACATTGAATTGCTGTTATTCATTTTCCATCTATTAAAGAACCCACAAACTTAAATAAATTGATGCCACACAACAGTTTTTATGACACATGATGGTAATGACTAACCTACAAAGTGAGTCGATTCATCTGTATGGCTGATAAATAGATTGCACGTATGGGAAGACATGCTACCCTGTGAACGCCGCGTGGAACGATAGCTGTCTGCATTATTATTGTCAACGACTTGAAAAGGGCGCTTTGAGAAACATGAATTCATTAAGTGGTAAGGCAGTGTGTGATTTTATACTACAACTTTCACCATCATCATCATCGCTTGATTAACCAACTAGCATAGGCAATCATGTCTCTTCAGATTTCTAATCTCCAACAACACATATTAGTTCATTCACTTGTAGTCTCCATACCAGTATGAAGTGATAGTATACATCTTCTCTCTTTGCTTGTCATCGTTTATCTTTCGCTTCACATTGTCTTACTGCCACATTATGTTCCAGTTATTCTCTATTCATAATGTGACCACAATCGTTACTACCTTAAGCTTTTCGACATGTATGTTCTCTATTGGGCTATACTACATAGCAGTTCCTTCCTTAGCTAAACTTCTGGCTTTAGCTTTTCTTAATTACACTGTTGTTGTTGTTGTTTGTTTCATTTGCTATTTATTCTACACTTAACTTCTTTCTTTAGCTAGTCTACATTGGACTTCTGTGTTGAGCTATTATTTAATTAACTTCTTTCTTCAGCAGTTCTACATTTAACTTCGTTCTGAAAAATACTACTTTTAAATTATTTCTGGGATTATTCTACATTTACTTTTTTATTTCTTTAGTAGTTCTACATTTAAATTAATTGCTTACTTGCTTGTGTTCGTTGGCTTGAGCTCCAACGCGATGACCGGTATGTCGGATGAAGGCATCCTGTTTTCCAACATCAGTGTGATGTCATACAGGATCTGAAGTTTGCGTGAGTATTCGTTGTCCCATGTCTGGCTTATTGGTGTGCAGACTGGTGGTTCTCGTCGTACAGGCAGACACTCTCCGACTTCGGAGGAATCGGCGATCCTACTGACTTTAGCCAGGACCCCGAAGGGATCTGTTGCTCAGGACGCTCGACGAGGACGTGTCAATAGGTCTTGGCCAGTATATAACCCGGCCCTGGTGCCTTGGAAACACCTCTGCGTCCCTTAAATTCATTATTTAATTTTCCTGCACTTAACTTCTTTATTGAGATATTTGATTTTTAATTTATTTCTTTGTCTGTTCTATAAGCAATTTATTTCGTTGGCTACTCTATATTTAACTTCTGTCATTGTATATTCTATATTTAAATGGGTTCCAGTACTATTCTACATTTAATATCTTTCTTTAGGTATTCTGCATGTAACTTATTTCTGAAGTAATTTTACATGTATCTTCTTTCTTTAGGTATTATACAGTTAACTTATTTCTGAAGTAATTTTACATGTAACTTCTTTCTTTAGGTATTTTACATTTAACTTCTTTCTTTAGTTATTCTACATTTAACTTATTTCTGAAATAATTCTACATTTAAATGCAAAGGCTTCTTATTTGTGGGGACTTTAATGTATGAAACGGAGAGTATTGAGGATATTCGACAGGGGCATGCCTTTGCAGAAGCCATGGTAGATTCAGAAGTAGTCTGCATAAAAGATGGAAGTATGGGAATGAGGCCTGGTGATGCAAACACGGCTATTTACCTTGTATTTGTTAAACAGTGGGCATACTTTATGTAAAATGGACTACCTAAGGTGATCATGGGATGACCCTCTACCTTGTTCTATATTCAGGTCAAATTACACCAAGACCAAAGTTGTGAGAGCACGTAAGCCCTTTAAATATTAGAGGGAAAACACCCTTTTGGGACGCCCCAGACAGAGGGCATGCTTTATAAATAGCAACCCTATTAATGTGCACCCTCCACGGTTGACCCAAAGTAGAACGGGGAAGGTAATCAAAGAGAGCGGCAATTAAACAGTTACAGAAAGTGCGGCGGACAGCCCAAAGATCACAAGAGAAATTGTAGAAAGCTAAAATCGAAATAAAGATTCAGTGGATTAATTCAAGCGCTGTGGGGCGCAAAAAGGTCGAAAGACTGAAATTGGAAAACTTTATGAATGAGACTGAAGGGTATAAGACACTGGGAAGATTCTGGAAATTGCACAGACAGATGTAAAGGAAAATTCATTGTGTCACAGAGGGTGCAATATACAGAGATAGGGGTTTGCTTTTGGCAACAGACAAATAGAAAGTAGAAGCCTTCCTGCAGAGAGTTATATCACAGATATTTCAGAATGATGCGGACATCAGATACTCAGTTAGAGATGATATATCAGGTGCCATTAAAGATATCTACTGTACAGGTAGCATACAACTGGAAGATATCAGTAATGTATTGGAAAAAGCAAACGACACCGCACCAAGGTCCGATGGGATTAGATACGCCGCATGAGAGATATGAGTAATGGACAGCTTATAGAGTTGGTTGCTTATTTTAACGTGGGCATCAAAACGTGATTAGTACCCCAGGATTGGGTGCACAGCTGTTTAACACCACTTCCTAAATCCGGCAAAGATTATTCTAAGCTAAATGCGTTTAGGATTATCAATTTACAGAATGCTTTTGTCAAGGCGCCGGAGAGGAACGTTTTTGTTAAGCTTCAGGAGTATTTAAAAAGGGAAACGCTCACCCAGAAAGGCTTGGGAAGATACCGGCCAAGGAAAGATGCAACATTTGCTTCAGCTGTTTATGAAGTTTCCAGAACGGACAGAAGACGGAGGTGGCAGCACTCGATCTCGAGGACGCGTACAGCAGAGTCAGATATGATAATTTGATGTCTTGCATTATCGTAGAGTGGAACTCTGTGCCATGTATCATAGCAGCCAGACAACAACAGGGGCCAACAATTTCACCTGTGCTTTTCAATGTGAATACGAGCAAGATCGCAAGTCTCGAAGCACCAGGGGCTAGAAGGATACTAACATTTTTAGATGATGTTCTCACACACACAGACAGGGGAGGGACAGAAATCAAACAGCAGAGGAGCTGCAGGAGACAATAGACAAAGTGATGGATTGGTGTACGGAGATTAAATGCTGACATTAACCCAGAAACGGCATCTGTCTTGTGGTGCTCTTTAAACAATAGGATTGTTAAAGCTGAGCTCCCAAACCTCACAATAAATGGTAGAAATGTAAATTGAGAAAGCAGACTGAATACCTGGGAATCACATTTAATAGAAGCCTGTCCTTAGGTATCATGTTGAAGTGGAGGTTACAACATATCAGAAGGGGATCAATACACCGAAGAGTATGGCAGCAAGGGGCATGGAGCAGAAAATGCTATTCACACTTTTCAAGGACTTGATCATTTCAGTGATGGAGTATAGACTACGAATACTCTACCACAAAGAGTCAGCTAGTGAAACTAGAGCCCATACAGAATGAGGCCACGAGGGTGATTTTGAGATGTACAAGGGAATCCTCAATAGTGTGAACGTGATACATCCTGGCGCTGCCGACCATAGCAGACAGACTCAAGGTGTTGCAGGCAAAATCAAGGTCGCTGCGGACAAGGAACACCCCCCTGCTTGATTCTCTGGATACAGTCAATGGTCACAAGCTTTTAAGAGGAAGATCATGGATGACTCAGGTAGACGATACCATCAGAGGAGTGTGCACGCTTGAGAAGATTGACAGAGGCAAGGAGTTAGTCAGAAGGCTGAATAGAAATTTAGACTTGGGGTTATAATCAATTTGGGCCCTGAATGTAGGGAGTGGCCATCAGGCGCTACGGAAGTAGTAAGTCAACAATTAATGCATGACTACTTTCCTCCTGGCTATGATAATATCTATACCGATGGATGTGTGTTAAGAAGAATAAAAAAGTGCATAGGAATTCATAACAAAAGCAAATGGTCAATGTTTAGTCAAAGAGAGCTTGGCATTTGACACAGTAACCTTATTTCTGAGAATGGACGTGGTCACAGCAGCTTCCCGCTGTTTGAAGAACACACTGTATACACATGTTGTGGCTGTATTTGATTGACATAGATGAAGGCTGGTATGCTTCGTGCAGAATGACATGCATTAATTGAGAAGTCGCTAGTTGCAAGTATTCGCTGGATCGTTTTTCTTAGGCAACTGGTGTGGTTGGAAATGAAAAGGCAGCAGACTGGCTGGTGCCGCATCATCAAGGGGTTATAGGGTTATATGATGCTTGATAAGGCAGATTTGGTGAAGGCCCTCGGAGAGCACGTGAATAATGCAGAAGTATAGATAAAATATTATGGTCTGGAGAGAATTAGGCAACAAAGGGTTATCAGAGGATCTGGTCGACAGTCGTCGCTCAGAGATAAAGCAAGACGGACATATAACCAGATTGCAATGTGCACCATTAGTATTAGAACTCTTCACTGGGTGTTGACGATGAGGACTGAGCGCTTGTGGGAAAGCAGCGAGATGCAATGCTGTCGGTTCTTGACTCAACTCAACTCAAGCCAGCTCGAAAGTACATTTAAATTAGTGTTGTGATTATTCTTTATGTATCTTCTTTATTTATCTATTCTACATTTAAATTCTTTCTTGGGCTACTATACATTTACAATTGTTCTTGATATATTTTTCATTAATTTTATTTCTTTGGCTACTCAACATTGATCTTCTTTCTTTTAATATTCTATATTTTAATTCTTTCTTTGAATATTCTCCGTTTAACTTCTTTCGGGTGCTATTATACATTTAACTTCTTTCTTGAGCTATTACGTATTTAAATACTTTCTTGGGAAAAGCCTTAGACTTCTTAAAAACATTATTGGAAATAACGAGCTATAATGAAGATTGATTATGTAGTAGGTCAGTTTCAGTCCATTAAGAGAGGTGTGCGACAGGGATGTTTAGTGCCTACAGATCATTTTGTTTTCTTTCTTTTTCTTTATTGTAAAATGAAAATATATATATATTTTTTTTAAATTTAGCAGATATGAAAGGATTCACCAATGGGAAACTGTCATATCACTAACATTAGATATGATGATACAATATTGACTGCAGACAATGAGCAGTATCTGCAATATTTATTAGATGCGATTTTTGCACACAGTGAACAACTAGTGTTAGAATTAAATTGTAAGACGACACATATATGTATATGTATATGTATATATAGTATGTGGTCGTCACTCGGAAGGAAAAAAAATATCACAATGTAGTATACAGTTAAATGTGAACATTATTAAACAAATGAATGGGTACAACTATCCCGGAACAGACATAACATCTGATAGGAGGTGCCTTGAATAGATTAAAACAAGAATCGCTATCGCAAAAGTAGCCTTTCGCAAGATGGAAAAACATACTGTCCAGTGAAAAGATGTCAATTGCAACGAGAAAAATAGTCTCGAAGTGCTACACAGAAGCTACACTTCTGAATGGATGTGAATCGTGGATAATGAGCAGACAACTGGGGAAAAACATCATATAATGGCTGTTTAAATGTGGTTTCTTAGGAAAATACAAAGAATACCTTAGACAGACAGATCATCCAATGATCAATTCCTGCAAGAAACAAATGAAAACCGTAAACCGATTAGAGAAATTAGACGTAGACAGTCACTCTTTTTGGACACAATATGAGAAGCTATCAAACGTAAGCAGAATGCACAGTAAGAACAAATGGGGGACACTCAGAACCGTTTACCATAATATCCTGAATACGACAATGGTGTGTCCTGTTCTCCCACCTTGTTCATAACCTATATAAACAATCAAAAAAGAGACCGTAACAATACCGCAAGAAGAACAAAAGACAAAAGAGGAACCAACTGCAAATTACACCATTAGAGAACTCCTATTTGTGGACTTGTAAGCATTAATAATAAAATCAAGACCACATAAATAGTCTAAAGGAAGTGTGTATGGAATGTCATATATTTTTGAAGGGAGTGGGAGATCACTGTAGTGCATGCCCCATCTCTAACAAAAGATGTAGAGCCCCATCCTCTTCTATCTTCAATAACCCCAGAATATGAACCTTGAGTTATCTGCAGGCCTCGTTTTGTTAAGTATTGTCTAGGAGATATAGATTATGGCCCTGGTAAGAATGGTAATTTACTAATTGGGAATCTGCCCCTTCTCCAATGATTCTTTAGCTCTGGAGCCCCCTTTTAGTTTATCAAATCTGAGGAAAGTCAGGAGAATTTTCTCAGCCTGATTTAGATGAAGAAAACATGGATGTTGAGCAGTTGATAGGTATAGAGTCTTTTATTTCCCCCTTTAGTAAGTCATTATGAGTTAATTTATCTTTTAACAATCAAACACATAATCAATCACATTAGATTTTGACAACATGATGCACAAAGAAGTTGTTGACAGATAGGTTTGAACTTGACAAATTAACAGAAGGTCAATTCATGTTAATCATTTATTGACTGGCCTGAGCCTTCTGGTCAGTACATACATCTCTATTGTGATTTACACAAAGTAATAGAACAGTTGCACATTGGACCATTGTCCCAGACAATCAATAACAAGCATCAATATATGAGATGTCAACAAGTGTTAAAACATAGTAAACATTGTGATGTTGTACATTTTAAGTATGATGATGTTGCATCAACATTTAACTATTAAGTTTCCTGAGATTGGGTGTGGTGTATACCGATGATAAAAGTAACCTGGTGACTGGAGGATTAGGTAAGCCAGGGTCCATTGACTGATGGATCCACGTCAGGTCTGCCCGTATAGCTCCACTGAAGGCCTCCCCATGCTCTGCTCATAGCGAAGTCATCCTCCATCTCACTTGTGGTTCATCTCTTTCTCTCGGCTTCCCTCTCTCAGGTCTGATTTAGGTGGTTAGTTTGCTGATGTGTTGGGTGGTTGTTGGTATGTAGCCACCAAGATCACTGATGAGTATTCACATAAATATATACAATCCTACCAATACAATCTTTTAAAAGTAGGTAAAAGAACCTAAATTCCTGAAGTAGGAACTAGTTCCCCTCCCCTCTTTTTTCTCTCTAAGCTAGTGTTGGGTTAATTTGGGGTGGTCAGAGTTTATCACACTGTGTACGCCTTGTATCAACTTGTTCCTGCTGTATGTAAGTCTTCATTTGACCTGGGTCAGTGAACGTGTACAGTGAGACAATGACAAGAGTGAGAAGGTGTCAAGATGCATGTAAATAAATGACATACATTTATAACATTTCTTCTACTCAATGGTGTTTACAATGTGTATAAATAATTCTCTGTGTTTTCCCAATTAACTACTTCTTCTTCTTGTGTCTAATAACTCTCTTCCATTACCTGTTGTTGTTGTGATGTTGAGTGTTGTGTTGTGTGGTGATGAGTGGTGTTGAGTGGTGTTGGGTTTTAAGTTATGTTGAGTAATGAGTTAAGTTCACTTCGCGTGATGGTGTTCCGCGAAGCACAACTTTCTCATGTATTGCAGTTCCTAAGTGCTCTTATCTAATTAAATTTGACATAAATATAAATATTTATTTCGCCAAACCCTATTAATTCTATAGAGAAAGGAGAAAGGAAAGATTGATTTCACTCTCAGCTTTCTAGATCGTAAATAGGCATAGATAAGTCTGTTTTAGAACAAGGCACTTGTTCTAGTACACGAACTGTCATTTCAGCTGTAGACAGTGATAGCATCTTTTACAATGTTTCTGGTGAAATGCACAAGATTGCTTTCGAATCATCACTTCTCACAGTTGTTTAGAATAGAATGTAATAGTGTAATGCACTTCCTAAAGTTAATAATTATCTTTAAGAATATCAGAGATGGCAGTTTCATCGAAGAGAATATTTTGCCCGGGAATGGCTTTGCGTCATTAGAATCTACAGTCGAGCATTTTTACATTTCTGAGGTTTTAATTAATAATCATACATTTCAATTGACATCACAAACATGGGTTTACGTTACTTGATACTTGATACATCGGGTTCTTAGTCTAATCAAGGGCTAACAAACGTACCTCGGATCCAGACTTTTGCTTTGTCCATTGAATTTTTGGTCACACAATCTTCTCACATCCGTCCATGGAGCGAGTTCAGACAAAAGTGCGGGCTTCTCAACATTTCTGATGAAATAGGGATATATGTTAATTATGCACTGGCGCGAAGGCGGGTCAGGTGGTTTTCCCATCCAATGGTTTTCCGAGCTTGGTCTGATGAAATCCTTCTAAGAATCCACGTCATTTGTCACTTGTTCAGTTCCAGTTTCGATGTTAAGTTTTAAGTCCCAATCTCCAATTGCGTTTGCGAAGTCAATTTCTTTTAATGTTGTTTCCTCTTTTTGCGGCATTTGTTGATACAATGAATAATGTTGGCTGCGTTATGCCACATGGAACATAACATGAAAATTAGTATCAGTAAAACAGAGGTAATTACTATAACCAAAGAAGAAAACCCAACAAAAATTCATTTAAAAGAACACCCCGTGAAACAAGTAAAGAGCTGCAAGTACTTAGGAAGTATAATATTATCATCATCAAGTGCCGTGCCGGCTGGCGTAGGCGTTCATGGCTCTCCATAGATCTCGGTCTTTGCTTTTCTGGATCAACTCTGCTGCTGATATTCCTCCATGCCACCGTCTCAATCCATCCAGCATCATTTCTCTTGGTCTGCCTCTGCCTCTCTTCTCCTCGATCTTTCCATTATATTAACACATTGCAAATCAGAAGACGAGATCGAAAATAGATTCACTAAGATAAACCAACTCATTGGACAAATGACACCAATACTAAAGACAAACACTTACCAATAATTACCAAGAGAACACTCTACTAAACAATCTTTCTACCAACTCTATACTACCAATGCCAAACCTGGACAATGACAGTACAAGTGAAAATAAAAATCACAATAATAGCAATGAGATTCTTGAGAAGAACACTCAATGTATCAAGAAGAATGGAAATCAGAAACGCAGAAATCTGGACTAAAGAAGGGGGTTATAGCAGCGCTAGATTTCATGAGAAATAAAGCATGTTAAATGGTTGGCTATATGACTACATTACCAACTAACAGTATAGCACAACTAGCAATGATGGACAGATCATATGGAAGCAGAGGAAGAGGCCGGCCACGTAAACGATCGGCAAAGGGAATTGCATAGTCCTTGAGAATCTCAATACATGAAGCCCATAAACGGACAGTCTCCCGCTGTTTATGCTTCATCTTAAAACCGCAAGGTACAAGAGGAACAGGATGAGATGTGATGAGAGGTTATGCAAAGAAATAAAGTGGAGAACTTGGTGACAACTGGCAAGGTTGAGTGCGAAAAAAGTCAGGTGAAAGCAGAGAAGTAAATACCCGGATATCTTGGCCACGTGGGTTGGTCAAAGCAAGAACACAGAGCTCATCCATGACTCGGGTGATCGTTTGAGATGGCGAAACATCACCACCCACTCTTATCGGCATGACGCATGAAGCTGATGATTCTGCATTTACCTTCTTTCTTCAGCTAGAAGTTGTACTTTACATGTAACTTCTTTCTTTCGTTATACCACATTGAACTTCTCTTTTTATTTTGCTATTCTACATTGAACTTTTTACTTTAGCTATTGTAAATTCAACATCTTTCTTGGTCTATTCAATATTTAGTTTATTGCTCACTTGGGTTATTCTATATTGAACTTGTTCTTGGTCTATTCTACATCTAATTTCTTTAATACAGCTTCCGTCTGCTGCTTTTAAAGTGCCCGACTATTTAAATACATCGACACCATACAATAATGTATGTGACACATGATGATGATGACAAACCTAGAAACTGAGGTGATTCATCTGTATGTCTGACACCTAGATTGCAAGGATGAGAACAACACATGTCACCCGGTGAACGGTCCCGAGTACTTTATGCATGGTTGCAGACGTTTCCGGTGTTTACAGGTCAATGCTACCGACGTGACTCACGGGTACTTGGGTCAATGTAAGTCTGGGATTGTTTGTATACCACACCATCCATCATCGATATCACCATCATCATCATCATCATCATCATCATCATCATCATCATCATCATCATCATCATCATCATCATTGTTACGAAAATCAAGCTAGTCTCCGGCCTGTTAATTACAACCTCTCTGGCGCTCCACCCCTCCCCCACCCCCACCCCCGCCCCCAGGATCACACCATGTTCGTGAAGAATAAAATTCGTCTGGCACGTAAGCCATGAATGCTTGTCCGTGCCTTTTGTAAGTAAGCTGGGGTGGGGAGGGGGGATGCATCTGGATTCCCGTGAACCAGGGAAAATATGTGGATCTAGGCGAAACTATCTGAAGACACACATTCGTGGTATCGCGAGTGACCCTTGAGGGAGGAGAATGATCTCCCTATAAATAAGAACAGTCTCTGGGCTTGGTTGCTAGTTCGGGTTTTACTCAGAACCTGACATGGGAGCTTGTCTGAGGAAAAAGTCAGGTCTGACCACGGGCCAGAAGATTGAATTTTCGGGAGTCTATCTGTGGCGAAGTGGTCAAGCCCTTTGACTCCGGCTCCGAAGGTTATGGCTTCGATTCCGGGCCGCGTCCTTCGGTTCATGAGTGAAATTTTTCGGAGATTCCTTTGGGTCGTCGCTAGAGCTACGGATTTCGTGCTTTTTGGGACGCTTTCCGCGCTGCGGAAAGAGACCGAGGCATATGGGATAAAACCCGGTGTAATGAAGTCGACTCTGTCGCCTTTTAAGGTTGAATTTTACGCTGTACTCCTTCAAACAGGAACAGATCTACAAGATATAATAGTGCGCATCCAATAGACTGTTGAAGGCAAGACTACATTATATATATATATATATATATATATATATATATATATATATATATATATATATATATATATATATATATATGTGTGTGTGTGTGTGTGTGTGTGTGTGCTAAGGTAGAGAGAGAGGGATAGTACCTCACGGTGAGGTGACATCCATATTCCAAGGGATAGACCAGGATCCTATTTGCTTCCCATATCTTTACCTAGCTTTACCTGGCTCCGCGAACACAGCGTGTGTACGGAGGTGGCCACACTACGAGCAACAGTCTTGGCTGACTGGTTAAACTACATCGGTCAAGTAGGGGTAATATCCTACTAATGAAATGTCTATCCCTAGTACACAAAGACTGGGACGGTGAACAATGCGGATGAATCTAAATACATCAAGGGCTTCGAACGCGAAACAGCAGCGTGTGTGGCACACATGAGGCGTGTTCAGGACACGATAGTGAACATGGCCATCATGGAAGAGATTGGGACCTCACCACATAATATCACAAAGACAGCAATGGTAATTCAACATACACACGCACGCACGCACACACACACACACACACACAGAGAGAGAGAGAGAGAGAGAGAGAGAGAGAGAGAGAGAGAGAGAGAGAGAGAGAGCGATACGGGTAATTCTTGGCACACTATAAATGAGCCTGCTGTAAATATTCTCAGGGATGAGATAACTCCTATAATGAATAAGGAAGTGTGTAATGGCGAATGCATCCCCAATTCGTTTAAACGGGTGCATTCTGGCATTTCATTCATTCATTAGTATGTCCTTTGCAGAACCTCGCTCCCATAACAACCTTCCGGAAGTCTTCTCGATCATAAGCAAGATGCCCCGCATCTGATACACCCATCTGGAGATCATCCGCGACATCCTGCATTCATCTTCTCTTTGGCCTTCCTCTTCTTCTCTTCCCAGGCATATACCCATCCATTATTGTTCTCTCCAAACTTTCATGACGTTTCCAGTGACCAAAATGTATCAATTTTCTTTTTGGATAGTTCTTTTCTTTACCAAAGATATTCTTAGAACCCGTCTATAATATTTATATTCAAAAGCATTTATGCGCTGTTCAGCTTGTTTAGTAAGTTTCCAGGTCTCACAGGCCTATGTTGCAATGGGAAAGATGCATGCTTTTATAAATCTAATCTTTGTAGTTCTATCTGTCCCACTCCATAATTTATTCAGTTGTTTTAGTCATTGAAGAGCAATTGATAGTCGTCGTTTAATTTCTTTCATTGTGTCACCATTGTTGGTAGTCAATGACCCAAGATATTCAAAAATTTCCACCACCCCCAATCTTTCCTCATCAACATATATTTTTGTCTTCATAGTAGTTTTATCTGTATGTATTATCTTTGTTTTTGCTATGTTATGATTTTCACTATTTCTTTGGGTTGAGGTTATTAAGTTTTCTATACCATTCTGTGATGTGGAAGTAGTACTGTATCATCAGCATATCGAATCTCTAGTATTTCATGACCACCGATATTTATAACATCATGTTGCTCTCTGTTTACATCATCTCTGGCATTTCTTATTATATTTTCGGCGTACATGTTAAACATATAGAGTGACAGCACACAGCCTGGCGGACTCCTTGGTGTCAAACCAATCTGATGTCTTGCCATCTATTCTAACCACTGCTTGTTGGTCTAGATAGAGCATTTTTATGAGTTGTACTAAATGTGATGGAAAGCCCATAGTCCTCATGATTTCCCAAAGTTTCTGATGTTGTACACAGTAAAATGCCTTTGAATAATCCACGAAACATGAGAATAGGTTTACATTAAATTCTTTGCACTTCTCTATTATTAAACGCATGTTGAGTATGTGATCTCTTGTTCCTCTTCCTTGTCTAAATCCAGCTTGAACCACATTAATCTCTTCTTCCATTTTCTTACGAAGTCTTCGCATTATAATTTTTAGTAGAATTTTACTTGCATGACTGATCAGAGCAACAGTTCTATAGTTGGTGCATAATTTCAGGTTGCCTTTTTTTTTTTTGGTATTGGATGAAGATAGTTATCTTCCAATCTGTTGGCCATATACCATATTTCATATCTTTTTACATCTGAAACAAGACAAGCTGCAGAAGCTGCCAGATCATCAAAGCACTGCTCTAACTGTCCGTATGTCGGAGCTTCGATCCTAGACCAGATGCCAACCATGGTTTAGGGCATGGTCTGCGCTGCTATGAGATTGTGTTTTTAAGTTACATTTTCTCGCACCAGGATAAGCCTTGCACACTCCCAATTGTGCTATTGCGCCCGCAGCCGTTTGCACAATATGGGGTGTCGGGTTTGGTAAGCGCCGCCAACATTCGGCTCTAATAGATAGCTAGTAATACCGTCTACTGTCTTACAGTAGCTCAGTTATATCTGACCTAGACTTTACATGGAGCAAGTCGCCGCTGAACGTGTTGCATGGAGGGCAAATATCAGAAATGGAATAAAGTCAAAGGAGAAAATCATTGCAGAAAAGTCACACATCAAGCGTTTGAGACGTAAGATGGTGCATGATGGTGGAAATGACCACGTGTTCACATGCACCCACTGTGAACGGACATTTACAGCGCAAATTGGCCTTATCAGTCACACTCGCTACCGCCATAGTTAAAAGTTATTATGCCTTTTTAAAGCACAAACTATCGTCTGTCAAGACGGCAAGGTGCCAATGATAAGACTTTACATATATCAGCATCATCATCAAGTGCCATACCGGTGGATGTAGGCTTTCATGACTTTCCACAGACATCAACATAAATCATTCCACCTAAACATAGAATTGCACAAAAGAAAATGGCAGATGTCATTTTGCCGATGATGGACGAAAGAAGAAAGAGAAAGCAAGATAAAGAAGATTATAATAGAATACGAAAAGAAATAGTAAATAAATGCAACGTGGATAAAGAATTATGACTGAAACAACAGTGCATGGAAATTGGGACAGACTACGGACAAGACTCACATTCCATGTATCTACAAATAAATGCAATAACAGGTAAGATAACACGAGATACCACTGCATGTTTAAAATCGAGGAACGGTGCAATAGTGATAAGACACGGTGATATAGTCAACAAATGGACGGAATATCTGGAAGAGCAGTCTGATGATAGGAGACCGGATGTAAATATTCAAAACAATGGTGAGGGTCCACCAATAATTGCAATGCAAGTTAAAGATGCATTAGATCGCATAAAGAAAGGAAAGGCACCAGGTCAAGACAACATTGCATTAGAGGAAATTGAGGCTCTGTGTCAAAGTCTCACATGGAGTAGGTATGGACATACAGTTAGAAGAGATTTATAGAAGGGATATAACCCCAATAGAAGGGGAGTAAACAGAACCACTCGAATGCTCGACCAATCTAGAGCCTTCGAGAAAGATGAGTCAGTTTGCCTACAGCTCCGTGGACACAGGTGGAACCCGCCTACAGCGTGGCAGGACCTGTTCCACGAGAAGCTCGAAGAGAGTTACACCACGTGTCCGCCCGACATACGTCGAAGGGCAGACGGCGACCGGACACCGAAGACGAAGCAGGGTTTAGCTTAAGGGGGACTTGATAGATAGAAACCAGTGTATTTAAGGATTGTTGAATAGAAGATAGTTGATAGAGTTTTGCTGTGATGGTTATGTGTATGATTGCTTTGTTATGAACTCCTGTGATAGTGTAAATCTTGTAACTGGCTGCGAAACCCATTCTTCGCCAGATTACTCTGAATAAATTATATCAGAAAGTATCAGAATGGAGTTTGTTGCCTGTCTGAACCCGAGTTTCATTTCCCTAGGTTTTTAGGACGTTGACAGGCTATTTGGGAGATCGTCCGGGATCTGATCCCGGGACTTCTCGCACCCCAAGCGAGAATCATACCCATAGATTCCTCTTCTTTACTCCTTAATTTATTTACCGAAATGTCCATGTTGGAGTCGATTTTGACTTTAACTTGTGTTTGCGTTTCGATTTCCCTTTGCTTCAAGGCTAATTCTATTTCTAACTTCTTTGTGTCTGCGTTTAATTGAGCTTGTTTGCTAGCAGCCTCGATTTCTAGTTTTTTATTCTCCGCTTGCATCTTTTCATTCTCCATGTGCATCTTTTTCTCTTCAGCCTCCATTTTCATCTTTTTATCTTCAGCCTCCCTTTGCATCTTTTTCTCTTCAGGTTCCATTTTCATCTTTTTATCTTCAGCCTCCCTTTGCATCTTTTTCTCTTCAGCCTCCATTTGCAGTCGTTTTTGTTCTCTTTCCGCTGCCCTGTCTTCTCTTGCTATGTTTTCTGTATGCGTTTTCTGCGCCCATTCTGACAGTTTATCTGCAGTGTAACCTAATTTAAGCCCTAACTCAATACACTGTTCCAGTTTTGACATTGTGTAAATTTAGCTAAATTGAAATTTTTAGAAATTAAATCCCTTTGGAAATAGTTTGGGTGTACAAAAATTGGTTATGTCCCTTAATGTTTACATACACACTTTCTATAGAATAAATTCAAATGGTCATGAAATTTGAATGTATATATCATACATTGAAATACATAGAAAAATTTTACATCAATGGAAACAATAATTATGAGTATCGTTTAGGGATACAATAAGCATGAAACCTATGGGACTTATTTGATTTACTGGTTTCTTTGCTTTAGTGTTGTTGTTTGGTTCTCCGGTTCTTTCGCTACTGCTGGAGAACAATTTATATGCACACAACTTTTCGCGGAACAATCTGTCGTTGGAATGAAAAAGATTAGTATCATGTCACAGTTATTGTCCAGTCATGTCAATGTTAAATTTTATAAACATGGTTTCTAAGTAATTTTTCTAGAGGGACTACGATACTTTATGAACAGATGAGAAGATATTCGCTGTAAACTTGAGACTTTGTCGTGTATGAATGTTACTATATTTTATTTGGTAAAACAAAGAGCTGTCGAGAAAGTGAAGTAGAATTTAATCGTCTTGAGCTTGCCAAACCCGGCTTGAGCCCCCAAATAGCCTGTCAACGTCCTAAAGACCTAGGGAAATGAAACTCGGGTTCAGACAGGCAACAAACTCCATTCTGATACTTTCTGATATAATTTATTCAGAGTAATCTGGCGAAGAATGGGTTTCGCAGCCAGTTACAAGATTTACACTATCACAGGAGTTCATAACAAAGCAATCATACACATAACCATCACAGCAAAACTCTATCAACTATCTTCTATTCAACAATCCTTAAATACACTGGTTTCTATCTATCAAGTCCCCCTTAAGCTCAACCCTGCTCCGTCTTCGGTGTCCGGTCGCCGTCTGCCCTTCGACGTATGTCGGGCGGACACGGGGTGTAACTCTCTTCGAGCTTCTCGTGGAACAGGTCCTGGCATGCTGTAGGCGGGTTCCACCTGTGTCCACGGAGCTGTAGGCAAACTGACCCATCATTCTCGAAGGCTCTAGATTGGTCGAGCATTCGAGTGGTTCTGTTTACTCCCCATCTATTGGGGTTATATCCCTTCTATAAATCCCTTCTAACTTTATGTCCATACCTACTCCATGTGAGACTTTGACAGGATTAGTACAGACTAATTAGCATATAGTAACCCACAAGAACGGGGAGGGGAACCCTGTCAAAGTCTCACATGGAGTAGGTATGGACATAAAGTAAGAAGGGATTTCGATACATATTTGTTACCGTAAGGTGCCTGCATTCTTCGATGAATGTCCACTGGTCGACATCCTTCAAATGAAAGAAACTGAATCGCCACTCTTTGAGCTTCTTTGGGTGGATTTTGGATCAACCCGGCCATTTACACAACGGTCAGAAACAGAACATATACATCACGGGACGATAAGCACTTGCTCTTTTATTCATTGGTCAGTACTTATCACATGACTATGCCATGATCATATTCAACGTACGCAATTACTTGCTGTGAAGCACGAACGGACTTCAAATGAACGCTCCAAATATGTGTTGCTGTTACAAAAATAAAAAATAAAGTATCAGATACAAAAACAATCCGCATACTTACTGCATCTGTAAAAGATTATTCTCTAGTATACAAAATCAAATTGTGTTTATCAGTTCCAGTGGGAGTGTAAAGCAACTGACATAGGTAATACGGAAGACAGTCAAGCAATCCAGTGACTGAACATATACCAGTATGAGTGAAGAAGATAATTAATCAGTATTCAAGAAACCTTCTGTAGTCGATAAGTCTATAGTAGAATGTGTGTAGTCTAGAGGATAATTTCGACATTTTCACCACATCTGCTAAATTGTGGTCATCATCATCATCATCTTCCACTTTTGCCGTCAAGCGTCGTGAGGAGGAATAATTAGCGTTCCAGGGCCCGGTTGGTGGCACATTATAGTGCCATTCCGTGTACTTGTAAATGTCTTTGATGACGTCAATCCATTTTCTTCTTGGGAGTTCTCTTGCTCTCTTAGCAAATGTTCTTTGTTGTAGGGCAGGTGTTGGTAGTTGCTGGTCTTGCATTCTAACGAGATAGAAGAATGCTCAATAGATCAAGAAGAGACAAAAATTAGAAATGAAGAAATCTGGAGTAAAGTGGGGGAAATAGCAACGCTAGATTTCATCAGAAAACAACAAGTTAAATGTTTGACCATATAACTAGATAACCAACTAACAGTATACTACAGCTAACAATGATATACAGACCAAACGGAAGCAGAGGAAGAGGTCATGCACGTAAAGGATGGACAGAGTGAATTACAGAGTCAATGAAAATCTCATTATATGAAGCCCATAAGCGAGCACTCTCCCACTGTTTTTGCTTCACGTCAACACCGCCAGGTACAAGAGGAACCAGATGAGATTGCTTACTTGCTTCTGTTCGTTGGCTTGAGCTCCAAAGCGAAGTCCTGTATGTCGGATGAAGGCATCCTGTTGTCCAACATCAGTGTGATGTCATACAGGACCTGAGTTTTGGGCGAGTATCCGTTGTCCCATGTCTGGCTTATTGGTGTGCAGACTAGTGGTTCCTCGCCGGAAAGGCAGGCACTCTCCGACTTCGGAGGAATCGGCGATCCTACTGACTTTAGCCAGGACCCCGAAAGGACCTGTTGCCCAGGACGCTCGACGAGGATGCGTCAATAGGTCTTGGCCAGTAGCTATGTAACCCGGCCCTGGTGCCTTGGAAACACCTCTGCATCCCACCAGATGAGATGAAATGATAACAAATAAATCGGGTTTTACGTAACATCTAATAATGCTTTGTGTAAGTTTAATTGATGGAGACTGTTAAACAAGATGGCCTTTCTTTTAGAAAATGCAGAATATGAACGCCCTGTTCTGTTTCTTACTTATGTGTTACAACTCCCACTGATGTTACCTGTGTACAACTGTACAGCCTCTTCTCTCTCGTTCTTCGCCTGCCTCTCCTCTCCTCCAGCTTTCCTGGTATCATGACGGATCCCATCTTTCCCCTTCTCATGACATGGATAAAGAATGTGGACCATAGCTCTCTGATGAAGGTAACCACATTTAATTGTGAGTTACCTTCTTTCCAAATTAATGTGTGTGTGTGTGTGTGTGTGTGTGTGTGTGTGTGTGTGTCTGTGGAGTGTCTGGGAGTCTCTGTGGCGAAGTGGTCAAGCCGTTTGACTCGTGCTCCGAAGGTTGTGGGCTAGATTCCGGGCCGCGTCCTTCGGTTTACGAGTTAAATGCTTCGGAGACTCCTGTGGGTCGTCGCTAAAAGCTACGGAGTTCGTGCTTTATGCGACGCTTTCCGCGCTGCGGAAAGAGACCGAGCCATATGGGATAAAACTCGGTGCAATAAAGTCGACCGTGTCGACTTTTAAGCGACTTTTTGTAAGTGAGTGAGTGTGTGTGTATGATATGTCTTGGAAATTGTGAATGAAATACGTATTTGTACAATTAAATGCTATATACAAAGCATAGACGCTCGCTTAGAGGCCCTCTTGCCGTGAGCTGGAATTCACATGGTGGATTATACTACAGATTTTCCCTTCTAGTGACGTGTTACAGGAATGCGAACAGTCTCTTCTTCTGATACGAGTCACCAGTTGTCCTAGTAAGATACAGTCTGTACAGATATCTTCAATATTCGTGTTATCCGTCCACGGTGTTCTCATCGTTATTCTATTTAAACAACTCCACAGCTTCCACATAATTTCATACTTGTCTTATTTATAAGTCCAAGATTCCTTCCGTATATCAGGACTGGCTCAATACAGCTCTTAAGAAGGCTTTTCCTCATCTGGTTTGAGTCATAAATATTAAAGAGAATGTTCTTCATGTTGTGAACTGCCGCTATTGCGTCGGCTATTCTACATTTAACTTCCGTAATATTTCTTGCATCTGCTGAGATTAATGTACAGAAACACATAAATATATGACTTGTTTATACACCATACAGTTAAGCACTTGGTACTTGAAGGTGATGATGATGATTAACTTACAAACTGAGCTGATTCAGCTGTCTGTCTGACACATAGATTGCCAGCTTAATGGCGAATGCCATCCCGTCGGCCATGAGGACTATAGGAATAGCTGCGACCGTTATGTCTGTACCAACACACTCGGCACTGTGGATTATCAGTTTCAGAAAGAAAGTATGTCAAAGTGTAGTTTTATACTACAACATCCAAACTGGTGTCATCACCATCATCATCGTTATCTTCATCGTTACAATCATCATCATCATCATCATCACCACCACCACCACCACCACCACCACCACCACCACCATCATCATCATCGTCATCATCATCATCATCATCATCATCATCATCATCATCATCATCATCATCAGCAGCAGCAGTACATGATAACTTGTTATGATGATCATGTTTCTTCATAACTACCTACCCTCACCAGAATATATCCGCTTATCTGTTTGTATAATAGATACAAGCATGAATGACAGTTACTAATCTTCTCGCATTGCTTACCTCTGTATCATTCGCTACATATTTTTGTGTTGTTACATGATGTTACGGTTTTTCTCTTCTCATAATGAAGCCATGCTGTTGACCTCCTCTTGTTTATATGTATGTCCTTGTGTCTTAATCTCTTTTAAATTAATTAGAATTCTTATTTTGGTTGTCCAATTTATTTACATACTTCTTTAATATAATATTTAATGTGTTCAAATAGGCTACTTTGCTTGTTATATAATTCTCTCTCTCTCTCTCTCTCTCTCTCTCTCTCTCTCTCTCTCTCTCTCTCTCTCTCTCTCTCTCTCAGAGTAGTGGCCCTGCAGTCAGTAAGCTGATATAGCTGTTCGGGTGACGGCTGGTCTGGTTCGCAAGATCAGTCCCGCGTCTAGCGTTCGTTGTCTCGGAGAATTTAGAATGCAAAACCATCAACTACCAGCACAGGACCTAGATCAAAGATCTGTTACGACAGCAAGTGAACTCCCGAGAAGAAAATGAATTGACGATATCAAACTCATTGTGGATGTTCGTCCATCACGAATGATGAGGACCATTCATTCATTGCATCTTTTTGATTTGATGAAGAACGAATGACTTGCGTTTTAGTTTGGATTATAGTGAGGTAGTTGTTGCTCAACTCCATCGACCTCAGTCTCTCGTCTGAGTCCATCTGGTTCCATTGGCGATCATGGCAAGACGACTGGAGACGGACACAGATGCAGTGGACGTTAGGCTGCCACAGACCAGATATCCCTGTTTATAGTGACTCTCATAAACAAATGGTAGCCTGGAGCCTCGTGCAAACGGCCCTTCCGTCAATTCCTTTGATTTTCAGTTTTGAGACGAGCATAGCGACGATCTTATGACTACTAATAGTATCAACCAGATATAAGTCGGATAGACAGACTGACTGCCAGAACAGACCACACACACATGCGGCCAACGAGATTCTGCCTACAGAAGATATTGCTCGTCTAAGTTGCGAACAAATCTTCTGCCAAACCTCTTAAGTTCACAATGCATATGACTACTGGCAGGATCAATCGGATATCTATCGGACGGATTATTCACGAACACGCAGGCCAAGGGTAGCATCGGTAAAGCGCGCCCTTCTGGTACAAGGTGATACATGCAATACCACGGGACGCGTACGGACGAGCTTTCAAGCTACACCGGCAGGACTGACCGAAAAGCTATACCAGCTTACTGACTGCAGGCCCACTACTCTTCGAGAGAGAGAGAGAGAGAGAGAGAGAGAGAGAGAGATAGAGAGAGAGAGAGAGAGAGAGAGAGAGAAGAGAGAGAGAGAGAGAGAGAGAGAGAGTGGGCGCTTATCGAGACTTTGTCCAACGGTCGTACAAATTTGCTCTTTTGCCCGCTCAAACCACGACCCTGGCTGCACGATGCGGTTACATTCTCGAAACGCCTGCCTCGCTAACTTGCGTTGGCTGGGAAGATCCCAGTTTGGTGCACCGCACACAGCCATCCGAGACAACGAACGCTAGACGCGGGACTGATCTTGCGAACCAGACCAGCCGTCACCCGAACAGCTATATCAGCTTACTGACTGCAGGGCCACTACTCTGAGAGAGAGAGAGAGAGAGAGAGAGAGAGAGAGAGAGAGAGAGAGAGAGAGAGAGAGAGAGAGAGAGAGAGAGAGAGAGAGAGAGGGCGCTTATCGAGACTTTGTCCAACGGTCATACATTCAAGCGGTCGTACAAAGACATTGTACACTCACAAGGAACAACACTATCCATTCCCACCCATCGGGAGCTAGAGCGCCAAATATTCATCCCCACGAGGTTTGACGGAGAAAGTGGAAGGTGGTGATGATGATAATAACTATGGGGGAGGGGATTATGACAGGGGCGGGGACTACTACAGGGGCGGGGACTACTACAGGGGCGGGGACTACTACAGGGGTGGTTACTACTACAGGATCTGGGATTACTACATGGGTGGTGACTACTATGGGAATTGG
The DNA here is from genome assembly GCA_014155875.1 of Cepaea nemoralis. Classification (NCBI taxonomy): domain Eukaryota; kingdom Metazoa; phylum Mollusca; class Gastropoda; order Stylommatophora; family Helicidae; genus Cepaea; species Cepaea nemoralis. The sequence continues at coordinate 16,226 of JACEFZ010026878.1, read as the reverse complement.
GATTATTCCATGGGCGGGGACAACTACAGGAGCTGAGATTACTACATGGGCTGGGGATACTAAAGAACCTGGGATTACTACATGGGTGGTAACTAAGACAGGAGCTGGTATTACTACATGGGTTGTGACTAATACATTAGCTGGCATTACTGCATGGGTGGTGACTACTACAGGAACTGGGATTACTACATGGATGGTGACTACTGTTGGAGCCGGGATTACTATATGGATTGTGACTACTACATAAACTGGGATCACTACAAGGGTGATAACTACTACAGAGTTGGCATTACTACGTGGGTCGTGACTACTACAGGAGCTTGAATTACTACAGGGGTTTGACTACAACAGGAGCAGGGATTACTACAGGGCTGATGACTACTACAGGAGCAGGGATTACTACAGGGGTGGTGACTACAACATGAGCAGGGATTACTACAGGGGTGATGACTACAACATGGGCAGGGATTACTACAGGGGTGATGACTACAACATGGGCAGGGATTACTACAGGGGTGATGACTACAACATGGGCAGGGATTACTACAGGGCTGATGACTACTACAGGAGCTGGGATTACCTCATGTGCCGTGACAACTTCCGGAATAAGAAGCAGTGATAACGCAGCGGCTAATACAACGCTTTTCTGAGCCGTCTGGTTTGTAATGGGACCAAACTCTCATCGAAATGGATCTTTTAAATTTTGATCTGTGCTCTCAGGTAGACCCACATTAAGTTGCTTTTCGAGAAACATCTTTGAAAGTAAAGGGGGCCTAAATTATTTTTACCACATCATTCCTTAAGTTCTAATTGGTCTATACAATGTGTAGCAGGCATCATTTTTCTGCAACGCCTCAAGGCGTTCTAAGTGTATCATTTATTTGCTTTTTATTCCCTATATACACGCCCTGGCAGTGGACAGGGGGTTTGCCTGTGTACACACACAGACACACATGCACACACACTCCCGCGCGAATACACACACATGCACACACATACAAAACACACACACACACACACACACACTCACACACACACACACTCACACGGATGAGCATCTCATCTCATCTCATCATGTTCCTCTTGTACCTTGCGGTGTCGAGGTGAAGTATAAACTTCGTGAGAGTGCCCGGTTATGGGCTTCGTATATCGACATTCCCATGGATTCTGTTATTCCCTCCGTCCAACGTTTACGTGGTCGGCCTCTTCCTCTGTTTCCATCTGGTCTGTACATCATTGCTTGTTGTGGCATGCTGTTGACTGGTAGCCTACATGCATGGCCAAACCATTTGACTTGCTGCTTTCTAATAAAATCTAGAGCAGCTTTAACCCCCACTTTAGTCCTGATTTCTTCATTTCTGATCTTATCTCTTCTTGATACGTTGAGTATTCTTCTCAGGAACCTCATTTCTGTTGTTTTGATTTTTCTTTTCTCTTTTTCTGTCATTGTCCAGGTTTGGCATTGGTAGCACAGAGTTGGTAGAAAGATTGTGTTGTAAAGTGCTTTCTTAGTAGTTATTGATACATGTTTGTTCTTTAGTATTGGTGCCATTTGTCCAATGAGTTGATTTGCCTTATTGCACCTATTTTCGATCTCGTCTTCTGATCTGCCATTTGATGATATTATACTTCCTAGGTACTTGAAGCTCTTTACTTGTTTCAAGGGATGTTCGTTTAGGTGAATTGTTGCTGTTTGTTCTTCTTTAGTTATAGTCATTACCTCTGTTTTGCTTGTGCTAATTTTCATGTTATGTTCCCTACACATTTCGTTTAGACTATTCATGTGGTCTTGTTATACTTCTTAGTTTTTCTACGAGCAGTAGAATGAGCATAAATGTAGAAAATTACTTGCCGAGGAACCTCCGTGGTAACATAGTACTTGGATATGGACTTACAACAAGTGTGTACTTGCGCTAATAATGGTGACATATTTCTATTGAAACCAGACACATGCTGTGTGAGGGAAACTGTCTTTCAAAATGGGGTCTACCTTTACCCGTCCTGGAGACTCAGAATGTGTCAAGTTCCATTGTTCTAAGGGAGATGTAATTTTTTTCTATTCTAAATTTTTTTCAAATAATTTTTTTTTAACCTTTAGGTTCAAATTTTTAATTTTTTTTTTCCTTATCGTTTTTTAATGAGGTTTTCTTTCCCCCGGGGCAACCGATCGCATTACAACCTTGCATTACACAATTTTTGCAACCACCAACCATTTTTTTTTTATTATGTAGTCTTTTTCAACCCTTTAGTTTTTTCTATTCCCGTATGTTTTTCTTTTAAATTTCTTGCTTTATGGGCTTTTCTTTTTTAAACCCCTTTTTAAAATTTTTTCCTTTTTTTATTTAGTCTTTTTCTTTTCCTTTTTTTCTAAGAGTTTTTTCTAACAAGGTTGCATTATTTATCGCTTGTTTATTACAATGTTGTTTTTTCCCGTGGTTGTTCATTTGTATTTTGTTCTATTCCCTGTATGTTGTTCTTTTACCTTAGTGTTGTTCATTATTATACTGTTGTTTATTACTGAATGTTTGTTCTATTACTTATGCTTGTTCTATTACCTGTAGTTTGTTCATTCCCTTATGTTGTTCTATTCCCTGTAGTGTTGTTCTATTATTTATACTGTTGTTCAAAATTTTTTTTTTCTATTCCCTTATGCTTGTTCTATTACTGTAGTTTGTTCATTACTTATAGGGTGTTCTTTTTTTATGTTGTTCTATTACTTATACTGTTTTTTTTCTTTTAAATTATTTTGTTCATCCCTTATGTTGTTCTATTATTTATGTTGTTCTATACTTTACTGCTTGTTCTATTACCTGAGTTTGTTCATTACTTATATGTTGTTCTATTACTTTATGCTTGTTCTATTACTTTACTGCTTGTTTTTATTTATGTTGTTCATTCCCTTATGTTTGTTTATTACTTTATGTTGTTCTATTACTTATATGTTGTTTATTACCTGTAGTTTTTGTTCTATTCCCTTATGTTGTTTATTACCTGTAGTGTTGTTCTATTACTTATATGTTGTTCTATTACATGCAATTTTGTTCTATTACCTGTAGTTTGTTCATTCCCTTATGTTGTTCTATTCCCTGTATGTTGTTCTATTCCCTTATGCTTGTTCTATTACCTGTAGTTTGTTCATTACTTATATGTTGTTCTATTACCTGTAGTGCTTTTTTCTATTACTTATACTGCTTGTTCTATTACTTTATTTGTTCATTACTTAGTTTGTTCTATTACCTGTAGTGTTGTTCTATTCCCTTATGCTTGTTCTATTACTTTATTTGTTCATTACTTATATGTTGTTCTATTATTTTTTTCTATTCCCTTATGCTTGTTCTATTACCTGTAGTTTGTTCATTCCCTTATGTTGTTCTATTACCTGTAGTGTTGTTCTATTACTTATACTGCTTGTTCTTTTACTGAATTTTTTTTTCATTCCCTTATGTTGTTCTTTTACCTGTAGTGCTTGTTCTATTCCCTTATGCTTGTTCATTATTTATGTTGTTCTATTACTTATATGTTGTTATTTTAATGTTGTTCTTTACTTATGTTGTTTTTTTTTTGTTTTTTTCCCTTTGTTGTTTTATTACTTTATGTTGTTCTATTACTTATATGTTGTTTTTTATTTATGTTGTTCTATTTTTAAATGTTGTTCTATTACCTGTAGTGCTTGTTCTATTACTTATACTGCTTGTTTTTTTATTTGTTCATTCCCTTATGTTGTTCTTTTCTGTAGTGTTTTTCTATTATTATGCTTGTTCTATTCCCTGTAGTTTGTTCATTCCCTTATGTTGTTCTATTACTTTATGTTGTTCTATTACTTATACTGTTTGTTCTATTACTTTATTTTGTTCATTCCCTTATGTTGTTCTATTACCTGTAGTGTTGTTCTATTACTTATATGCTTTTTTTACTTTTATTTGTTCATTACTTAATGTTGTTCTATTACCTGTAGTGTTGTTCTATTCCCTTATGCTTGTTCTATACCTGTAGTTTTTTCATTCCCTTATGTTTTCTATTCCCTGTAGTGTTTTTCTATTCCCTTATGCTTGTTCTATTACCTGTGGGTTGTTCATTACTTATATGTTGTTCTATTACTTTATTTTTGTTCTATTACTTATCTGCTTGTTTTATTTTTTTTTCTTTTTTTTTTTTTTTTTTTTTTTTTATCTTTTTTTTATTTTTCTTTTTTTTTTTTTTTTTTGTTTTCTTTTTATATACTGCTTGTTCTATTACTTTATTTGTTCATTACTTATGTTGTTCTATTACCTGTAGTGCTTGTTCTATTATTATGCTTGTTCATTATTTAATGTTGTTCTATTACTTATATGTTGTTTATTTTATGTTGTTCTATTACTTATATGTTGTTTATTACCTGTAGTGTTGTTCTATTACTTTACTGCTTGTTCATTACATGTGTCTTTTTATTTTATACTGCTTGTTCTATTTTTATGCTTGTTCATTACTAATGTGTTCTATTCCCTTATGTTGTTTTTTACTTTATGCTTGTTCTATTACTTGTTTTTTTTTTTTTTTTTTATTACTTTATGTTGTTCTATTACTTTATGCTTGTTCTATTACTTATGCTTGTTCTATTACTTTATTTTGTTCATTACTTATGTTGTTCTATTATTTTATGTTGTTCTATTACTTATGCTTGTTCTATTACTTTATTTTGTTTATTATGTGTCTTTTTTCTATTACTTATACTGCTTGTTCTTTTTAGTTTTGTTCATTACTTATATGTTGTTCTATTACTGTAGTTTTGTTCTTTTAAATTATACTGCTTGTTCTATTACTGTAGTTTGTTCTTTTACTTATATGTTGTTCTATTACTGTATGCTTGTTCTATTACTTTACTGCTTGTTCATTATTTATGTTGTTCTATTCCCTTATGTTGTTTATTACTTTATGTTGTTCTATTACTTATATGTTGTTTATTACTTTATGTTGTTCTATTACTTTACTGCTTGTTCATTATTTATGTTGTTCTTTTACTTATATGTTGTTCTATTACTGTAGTGCTTGTTCTATTACTTTACTGCTTGTTCATTACTTATGTTGTTCTATTACTTTATGCTTGTTCTATTCTTATGCTTTTTTTATTTAATGTTGTTCTATTACTTATGTTGTTCTATTACTTTATGCTTGTTCTATTACTTATGCTTGTTCATTATTTAATGTTGTTCTATTACTTATGTTGTTTATTACTTTATTTGTTCATTACTTATGTTGTTCTATTACTTTATGCTTGTTCTATTACTTATGCTTGTTCTATTACTTTATTTTTCATTACTTATATGTTGTTCTATTACTGTAGTGTTGTTCTATTACTTATACTGCTTGTTCTATTACTGTAGTTTGTTCATTACTTATATGTTGTTCTATTACTTTATGTTTGTTCTTTTACTTATGCTTGTTCATTATTTAATGTTGTTCTTTTACTTATATGTTGTTTATTCTGTAGTTTGTTCTATTACTTATAGTTGTTTTTTACTTTATGTTGTTCTATTCCCTTATGCTTGTTCATTATTTATACTGCTTGTTCTATTACATGTAGTGCTTGTTCTATTACTTATACTGCTTGTTCTATTACTTATACTGCTTGTTCTATTACATGTAGTGCTTGTTCTATTACTTATACTGCTTGTTCTATTACTTATACTGCTTGTTCTATTACCTGTAGTGCTTGTTCTATTACTTATACTGCTTGTTCTATTACTTATACTGCTTGTTCTATTACTTATACTGCTTGTTCTATTACTTATACTGCTTGTTCTATTACTTATACTGCTTGTTCTATTACTTATACTGCTTGTTCTATTACCTGTAGTGCTTGTTCTATTACTTATACTGCTTGTTCTATTACATGTAGTGCTTGTTCTATTACTTATACTGCTTGTTCTATTACATGTAGTGCTTGTTCTATTACTTATACTGCTTGTTCTATTACCTGTAGTGCTTGTTCTATTACTTATACTGCTTGTTCTATTACATGTAGTGCTTGTTCTATTACTTATACTGCTTGTTCTATTACTTATACTGCTTGTTCTATTACCTGTAGTGCTTGTTCTATTACTTATACTGCTTGTTCTATTACATGTAGTGCTTGTTCTATTACTTATACTGCTTGTTCTATTACTATGTAGTGCTTGTTCTATTACTTATACTGCTTGTTCTATTACATGTAGTGCTTGTTCTATTACTTATACTGCTTGTTCTATTACATGTAGTGCTTGTTCTATTACTTATACTGCTTGTTCTATTACATGTAGTGCTTGTTCTATTACTTATACTGCTTGTTCTATTACCTGTAGTGCTTGTTCTATTACTTATACTGCTTGTTCTATTACCTGTAGTGCTTGTTCTATTACTTATACTGCTTGTTCTATTACTTATACTGCTTGTTCTATTACTTATACTGCTTGTTCTATTACTTATACTGCTTGTTCTATTACCTGTAGTGCTTGTTCTATTACCTGTAGTGCTTGTTCTATTACCTGTAGTGCTTGTTCTATTACCTGTAGTGCTTGTTCTATTACCTGTAGTGCTTGTTCTATTACCTGTAGTGCTTGTTCTATTACCTGTAGTGCTTGTTCTATTACTTATACTGCTTGTTCTATTACTTACTGCTTGTTCTATTACCTGTAGTGCTTGTTCTATTACCTGTAGTGCTTGTTCTATTACCTGTAGTGCTTGTTCTATTACCTGTAGTGCTTGTTCTATTACCTGTAGTGCTTGTTCTATTACTTATACTGCTTGTTCTATTACCTTTAGTGTTTGTTCTATTACTTATACTGCTTGTTCTATTACCTGTAGTGCTTGTTCTATTACTTATACTGCTTGTTATATTACCTGTAGTGCTTGTTCTATTACCTGTAGTGTTTGTTCTATTACTTATACTGCTTGTTCTATTACCTGTAGTGCTTGTTCTATTACCTGTAGTGCTTGTTCTATTACCTGTAGTGCTTGTTCTATTACCTGTAGTGCTTGTTCTATTACCTGTAGTGCTTGTTCTATTACTTATACTGTTTGTTCTATTACCTGTAGTGCTTGTTCTATTACTTTTACTGCTTGTTCTATTAACTACAATGTTTGTTCTATTACTTATAATGTTTGTTTTATTACCTGTAGTGTTTGTTCTATTACTTATAATGTTTGTTTTATTACCTGTAGTGTTTGTTCTATTACTTATAATGTTTGTTTTATTACCTGTAGTGTTTGTTCTATTACTTGTATTGTTTGTTCTGTTACCTGTAGTGCTTGTTCTATCACATGCAATGTTTGTTCTATTACCTGCAGTGCATGTTCTATTACCTGTAATGTTTGTTCTATTACCTGTAGTGCTTGTTCTGTTATCTGTAGTGCTTTATCTATTATCCCGTAGTGCTTCTTCTATTACCCGTAGTGCTTGTTCAATTACTTGTAGTGTTTGTTATATTACATACAGTATTTGTTCAACTCGGTTTTAATGTGGAAAGTAAATCCGTCAGATCTTCCATGGCCCTGTAGCAGATGATATATCAAGTTAATTTGTGATTATATAGGTATATCGTTTCCCTCCCCCACCCAACCCTTCTCTCTCTCTCTGTCTTTCTCTCTGTCTGTCTGTCTCTCTCTCTCTCTCTCTCTCTCTCTCTCTCTCTCTCTCTCTCTCTCTCTCTCTGAGTGTATGTGTGTGCGTGTGCGTGTGTGTGTGTGTGTGTGTTTCTCTTCCCTATACCTTCCTCTCTCTTCCATTAAGACATTTTCTCTGGCATTCTGATCCACTCCTCTCTCTTCACAATGTTCTCAAGCATACATACACTTCTGATTGTGTCATCTGTCCGTGTTATCCATGATTTCCCTTTTATCAGACTGTGACCCTTATCTGCGCCCACGCCTTCATGCAGGGGTGTGTTCCTTGTCTGCAGCCACTCCTTGACTTGATTTAGCCTGCATAATCCTGAGCCTGTCCATTGGTAAAGCTAGGATGTATGGCATACACACTACCGATGTATCCTTTGTGCACCCCAGAATAACCCGCATAGCTTCATTCTGTATGCTTTCCAGTTTAATTAGCCATAATTGGCTCCCGTACATTAGGATTGGCTCATCATAGCTATTACAGACTATTTTTTTCCAACCTCAACATATGTCAGGGAATATTCTTCACCTTTGAAATGCTGCATTTGCTTGGGTCATTCCACATTTAACTTCCTTAAAAGCAATGGCAAGACACCTTTTCTACAGATGCCTTGCATATCAAGTCTGCACGCAAACTTCCTCAGCCGGTAGGGAATAGCATGTGCTATGTTTGTAACCAGAACGACATCCTAAGACTGCAAATCAAGAAATAATGCATTTGTTGAAAGGAATGTGAAAACACTCATGCCAGTTGGTCAACTAAATAGTGATTAGTGGCTGGTGAGGGTCATCATCATCGCATCCCACACAGGTTCAAGAGTGCTCCAATCTTATCTCTAATATATCCACCAGCGTATGTGGACTGATCATACCAGTTCTGTGTTTCTTGATTAAGAGTCAGTCGTGTGTTCTTCTTATTCATGCCGGCCTGCTCCTCGCTTTGATTGATTGATTGATTGATTGATTGATTGATTTAGGAACCGACATCACAGCATTCGGGACATTCCCATAAGCGCCCCGTCCCCATCCTCAGCAGCCAGCGAAGAGTTCCAACACTAATAGTTCCAGTAGCAATCTGATTATATGTCCGTCTCGCCTTTCCTCTGAGCGTCGATCGTCGGCCAGATCCCTTCGTCACACCTCGCTGCCTCATTCTTACCAGACTATGGTGATCCATTTGCTCCTCCGAGGTGTACACGTGCTCCCACAAGGCCGCAACCACGTCTGTCCTTGTCATGCATCAATACTCCACCAAGTTTTGCCGAGCCAGCCAATCTGTCCACCTGTTCATTCCCCAGCACACCGGCATGCCCAGGAGAAAAGATCCAGGTGATGCTTGCTACCCGTGACCTCCGAAGCGAAGCAAGCCACTCTGCACGAAGCTTGCCTGTTCTCACCCTCCTCAGCATGCTTTCTGAGTCAGTTACAATCACAATCTGTGTATGTATCGTGTTCTCTATCCAGCGGAAAGCTGCACTGACCGCCTCCACCTCCATTCTTAAGCTAGATGTTGTGTCATCATACGCCAGGCTCTCCTGCACCAAACGCCGACCATTAGCTTTTGCCAAGAACCCCCAGGCACTTCTCCTACCTCTCAACACCGACCCATCCGTGTAGATAATCACATCACCCGGGCGAGAATTATCCTGAATTAGTTGCTGAATTTCCACTTCTGTGGCCCCTGCTGGCCACTCCCTGCACTCCCGGTTCAATGTGATTATAACTCTGCACAAGTCTGACTGCTCGGCTGGCACTCTGACCCACTCCTCTCCTCGCCTGATGTTCTCCAAGGGGCACACCTGTCTGATCGTATCCTCCGCCTGAGCCATCCATGATTTTCCTCTTATCAGTCTCTGACCTTAAACTACGTCCAGCGCCTCATGCAACGGGTGGTATGTGTCTGCAGCTACTCTGAGGTATGCCTTCGACTGCATCACCTTGTGCCTACCAGCAACAGTAGGCAGACCAAGGATGTAACGCATACACACTACTGGAGTGTCTCTGGTGCATCCCAGAATGACCCGCATAGCTTCGTTCTGTATGCGCTCTAATTTCACCAGCTGACTCTTTGAGACAGTGAGCAGTCCTAGTCCATAATCAATCACTGAGAGGATCAAGTGCTGGTATAGTGTGAAGAGCATTCTCTGCTCTGTGTCCATTGCAGCCATAGTTTTAAGTGCATTGAGTCCCTTTTGAGATCTTGTCACAACCGTCTCCACATGGTCCTTGAAGGAAAGACTCCTGTCAAATGTGATTCCCAGATACTTCAGTTTGTTCTCTCTGTGACGCTTCTGCCATCTATCGTGAGGCCTGGGGCATCAGCTCTCACAATCCTGTTGTCCAGAGAAGCACCACAACACAGCCGCCTTTTCCAGGGTTGATGACAGCACTCATTTCATGTGCACCAGTCAATCACTTTGTCTACTGTCACCTGTAAGCTCCTGGGCTGTTTGATCCCTATTTCTCCCCTGCCTGTATGCAAGAATATCATCTGCAAATGTTAGAATCCTTCCAACCCCTGGTGCTTCTAGGTATGCAGTCTTGTCGTATACACATTAAAGAGCACCGGTGAGATTGCAGATCCCTGTGGCAGTCCCGGGGTTAAAATATGTGGCTCTGAGGTCCATGCACCCAGACGGAGAGCAACCCGACGAGAATACAGGACAGCTGCTATCCAGTTCACCAACCAGGGATTGACCCCCTTCTCCATCAGTGCGGTTATCAAAATATCATATCGAACTCTATTGTATGCATCCTCGAGATCAAACGGTACCGCAATCGTTTCCTGTCTACTCTGCAACCCCTCATAAACATCAAAGGCAAAAGTGGCTGCATTTGACCAGGTATATTTTCCTGGCCTGTAGCTCCCCAGGCCTCTTGGAAGAAGCTTCCCCTTTTCCAAAAACACCTGAAGCTTAACAGCGACTATTTTCTCTAAAACCTTCCCAAATGTATTTTGAAGGGTGATGATCCTAACGCCGCCAAGCTTTGAATGATCCTTGAATGGTTTTGGGAGAGGGATGAGATAGCTATGCAACCAATCCTGCGGTACTGATGCTGTCCTAATGCTCTGGTTAAAGCAGTCGGCCATCTCCTTCAGGTCTACATCGCTCAAAGCCTTCATGTGGCCATACCTGACACCATCAGGCCCTGGTGCCGTGTCTTTTGCCTTTTTCAAACTATGTTTAACATCTACAACCCGTATGATGTCTTCATAAGGCATATTCTCCATTGTGCCAGATAATTCCACTCTAACTGCATCCCTGGTATCCGCATCATTATGATTGGTCTGCTCTAAAAATCTCTGGAGAAACGCCTCCCCTTTCTCCTTGTCTGTTGCCACGCGTACACCGTCCTCTTTATAAATTGTTCCCACTGTCATAGGCCGATCTTTTCTTTGCATTATTCTGTACAGTTTCCAGAATTTATGCAGTGTTTTATCACCTCCAATCCCATTCATAAAACATTCCCATTTTACTTTCTTGGCCTCTGCAGCGCAGCGCTTGAAAGCCTCCTCCTTGTCTTTCTTGTCATTTTCCGCTATGTCCACTTCCTCTCGTGAGCTTCGGGGTGTTTGTCGCATTTTCCTTAGCTGCTTCACTGCAGCTCTCTTTGCTTTTCACGCATTGTCTACTTCTGGGGTCCACCATGGGGGATGCACAAAAGAAGTTTTGACAGTCCTGTTGCATGCCCCATGTCTGAGGCGTCCAAGAAGGCTGTCGGTCCACTCATAAGAGTGGACCGACAGCCTTCTTGGACGCCTCAGACATGGGGCATGCAACAGGACTGTCAAAACTTCTTTTGTGCATCCCCCATGGTGGACCCCAGAAGTAGACAATGCGTGAAAAGCAAAGAGAGCTGCAGTGAAGCAGCTAAGGAAAATGCGACAAACACCCCGAAGCTCACGAGAGGAAGTGGACATAGCGGAAAATGACAAGAAAGACAAGGAGGAGGCTTTCAAGCGCTGCGCTGCAGAGGCCAAGAAAGTAAAATGGGAATGTTTTATGAATGGGATTGGAGGTGATAAAACACTGCATAAATTCTGGAAACTGTACAGAATAATGCAAAGAAAAGATCGGCCTATGACAGTGGGAACAATTTATAAAGAGGACGGTGTACGCGTGGCAACAGACAAGGAGAAAGGGGAGGCGTTTCTCCAGAGATTTTTAGAGCAGACCAATCATAATGATGCGGATACCAGGGATGCAGTTAGAGTGGAATTATCTGGCACAATGGAGAATATGCCTTATGAAGACATCATACGGGTTGTAGATGTTAAACATAGTTTGAAAAAGGCAAAAGACACGGCACCAGGGCCTGATGGTGTCAGGTATGGCCACATGAAGGCTTTGAGCGATGTAGACCTGAAGGAGATGGCCGACTGCTTTAACCAGAGCATTAGGACAGCATCAGTACCGCAGGATTGGTTGCATAGCTATCTCATCCCTCTCCCAAAACCATTCAAGGATCATTCAAAGCTTGGCGGCGTTAGGATCATCACCCTTCAAAATACATTTGGGAAGGTTTTAGAGAAAATAGTCGCTGTTAAGCTTCAGGTGTTTTTGGAAAAGGGGGAAGCTTCTTCCAAGAGGCCTGGGGAGCTACAGGCCAGGAAAATATACCTGGTCAAATGCAGCCACTTTTGCCTTTGATGTTTATGAGGGGTTGCAGAGTAGACAGGAAACGATGGCGGTACCGTTTGATCTCGAGGATGCATACAATAGAGTTCGATATGATATTTTGATAACCGCACTGATGGAGAAGGGGGTCAATCCCTGGTTGGTGAACTGGATAGCAGCTGTCCTGTATTCTCGTCGGGTTGCTCTCCGTCTGGGTGCATGGACCTCAGAGCCACATATTTTAACCCCGGGACTGCCACAGGGATCTGCAATCTCACCGGTGCTCTTTAATGTGTATACGAAGCAAGACTGCATACCTAGAAGCACCAGGGGTTGGAAGGATTCTAACATTTGCAGATGATATTCTTGCATACAGGCAGGGGAGAAATAGGGATCAAACAGCCCAGGAGCTTAGGTGACAGTAGACAAAGTGATTGACTGGTGCACTAGAAATGAGTGCTGTCATCAACCTGGAAAAGGCGGCTGTGTTGTGGTGTCTCTCTGGACAACAGGATTGTGAGAGCTGATGCCCCAGGCCTCACGATAGATGGCAGCAAGCGTCCACAGAGAGAACAAACTGAAGTATCTGGGAATCACATTTGACAGGAGTCTTTCCTTCAAGGACCATGTGGAGACGGTTGTGACAAGATCTCAAAAGGGACTCAATGCACTTAAAACTATGGCTGCAATGGACACAGAGCAGAGAATGCTCTTCACACTATACCAGCACTTGATCCTCTCAGTGATTGATTATGGACTAGGACTGCTCACTGTCTCAAAGAGTCAGCTGGTGAAATTAGAGCGCATACAGAACGAAGCTATGCGGGTCATTCTGGGATGCACCAGAGACACTCCAGTAGTGTGTATGCGTTACATCCTTGGTCTGCCTACTGTTGCTGGTAGGCACAAGGTGATGCAGGCGAAGGCATACCTCAGAGTAGCTGCAGACACAGATCACCCGTTGCATGAGGCGCTGGACGTAGTTAAGGGTCAGAGACTGATAAGAGGGAAATCATGGATGGCTCAGGCGGAGGATACGATCAGACAGGTGTGCCCCTTGGAGAACATCAGGCGAGGAGAGGAGTGGGTCAGAGTGCCAGCCGAGCAGTCAGACTTGTGCAGAGTTATAATCACATTGAGCCGGGAGTGCAGGGAGTGGCCAGCAGGGGCCACAGAAGTGGAAATTCAGCAACTAATTCAGGATAATTCTCGCCCGGGTGATGTGATTATCTACACGGATGGGTCGGTGTTGAGAGGTAGGAGAAGTGCCTGGGGGTTCTTGGCAAAAGCTAATGGTCGGCGTTTGGTGCAGGAGAGCCTGGCGTATGATGACACAACATCTAGCTTAAGAATGGAGGTGGAGGCGGTCAGTGCAGCTTTCCGCTGGATAGAGAACACGATACATACACACATTGTGATTGTAACTGACTCAGAAAGCATGCTGAGGAGGGTGAGAACAGGCAAGCTTCGTGCAGAGTGGCTTGCTTCGCTTCGGAGGTCACGGGTAGCAAGCATCACCTGGATATTTTCTCCTGGGCATGCCGGTGTGCTGGGGAATGAACAGGCGGACAGATTGGCTGGCTCGGCAAAACTTGGTGGAGTATTGATGCATGACAAGGACAGACGTGGTTGCGGCCTTGTGGGAGCACGTGTACACCTCGGAGGAGCAAATGGATCACCATAGTCTGGTAAGAATGAGGCAGCGAGGTGTGACGAGGGATCTGGCCGACGATCGACGCTCAGAGGAAAGGCGAGACGGACATATAATCAGATTGCTACTGGAACTATTAGTGTTGGAACTCTTCGCTGGCTGCTGAGGATGGGGACGGAGCGCTTATGGGAATGTCCCGAATGCTGTGATGTCGGTTCCTAAATCAATCAATCAATCAATCAATCAATCAATCAAAGCGAGGAGCAGGCCGGCATGAATAAGAAGAACACACGACTGACTCTTAATCAAGAAACACAGAACTGGTATGATCAGTCCACATATGGATATATTAGAGATAAGATTGGAGCACTCTTGAACCTGTGTGGGATGCGATGATGATGACCCTCACCAGCCACTAATCACTATTTAGTTGACCAACTGGCATGAGTGTTTTCACATTCCTTTCAACAAATGCATTATTTCTTGATTTGCAGTCTTAGGATGTCGTTCTGGTTACAAACATAGCACATGCTATTCCCTACCGGCTGAGGAAGTTGCGTGCAGACTTGATATGCAAGGCATCTGTAGAAAAGGTGTCTTGCCATTGCTTTTAAGGAAGTTAAATGTGGAATGACCCAAGCAAATGCAGCATTTCAAAGGTGAAGAATATTCCCTGACATATGTTGAGGTTGGAAAAAAATAGTCTGTAATAGCTATGATGAGCCAATCCTAATGTACGGGAGCCAATTATGGTTAATTAAACTGGAAAACATACAGAATGAAGCTATGCGGGTTATTATGGGGTGCACAAAGGATACATCGGTAGTGTGTATGCCATACATCCTAGCTTTACCAATGGACAGGCTCAGGATTATGCAGGCTAAATCAAGTCAAGGAGTGGCTGCAGACAAGGAACACACCCCTGCATGAAGGCGTGGGCGCAGATAAGGGTCACAGTCTGATAAAAGGGAAATCATGGATAACACGGACAGATGACACAATCAGAAGTGTATGTATGCTTGAGAACATTGTGAAGGGAGAGGAGTGGATCAGAATGCCAGAGAAAATGTCTTAATGGAAGAGAGAGGAAGGTATAGGGAAGAGAAACACACACACACACACACACGCACACGCACACACATACACTCAGAGAGAGAGAGAGAGAGAGAGAGAGAGAGAGAGAGAGAGAGAGAGAGAGAGAGAGACAGACAGACAGAGAGAAAGACAGAGAGAGAGAGAAGGGTTGGGTGGGGGAGGGAAACGATATACCTATATAATCACAAATTAACTTGATATATCATCTGCTACAGGGCCATGGAAGATCTGACGGATTTACTTTCCACATTAAAACCGAGTTGAACAAATACTGTATGTAATATAACAAACACTACAAGTAATTGAACAAGCACTACGGGTAATAGAAGAAGCAATACGGGTAATAGATAAAGCACTACAGATAACAGAACAAGCACTACAGGTAATAGAACAAACATTACAGGTAATAGAACATGCACTGCAGGTAATAGAACAAACATTGCATGTGATAGAACAAGCACTACAGGTAACAGAATAAACATTGCAAGTAATAGAACAAACACTACAGGTAATAAAACAAACATTATAAGTAATAGAACAAACACTACAGGTAATAAAACAAACATTATAAGTAATAGAACAAACACTACAGGTAATAAAACAAACATTATAAGTAATAGAACAAACATTGTAGTTAATGGAACAAGCAGTAAAAGTAATAGAACAAGCACTACAGGTAATAGAACAAGCAGTATAAGTAATAGAACAAGCACTACAGGTAATAGAACAAGCACTACAGGTAATAGAACAAGCACTACAGGTAATAGAACAAGCACTACAGGTAATAGAACAAGCAGTATAAGTAATAGAACAAGCAGTATAAGTAATAGAACAAGCAGTATAAGTAATAGAACAAGCACTACAGGTAATAGAACAAGCAGTATAAGTAATAGAACAAGCACTACAGGTAATAGAACAAGCAGTATAAGTAATAGAACAAGCACTACAGGTAATAGAACAAGCAGTATAAGTAATAGAACAAGCACTACAGGTAATAGAACAAGCAGTATAAGGTAATAGAACAAGCACTACAGGTAATAGAACAAGCAGTATAAGTAATAGAACAAGCACTACAGGTAATAGAACAAGCAGTATAAGTAATAGAACAAGCACTACAGGTAATAGAACAAGCAGTATAAGTAATAGAACAAGCACTACAGGTAATAGAACAAGCACTACAGGTAATAGAACAAGCACTACAGGTAATAGAACAAGCACTACAGGTAATAGAACAA
>JACEFZ010026877.1:0-12549 GCA_014155875.1 Cepaea nemoralis | reverse complement strand
TAAAAATTTAAAATGAACATAGGAAAGGGGTGCAGGGCCAAAAAAAAGACTGAAAACCATGTTTTAGAAAGTCGAATAGAGGCCGTGGGGATATGGATATACAGAAGAATGTGTCTTATTTCGTGGAAACAAAAACAGTCAAATACAGAGGTTCTATAAAATCTAGAAATGAAAAGAGAGTTTATGAAAGAAGGCCCTGGAACTGTGGATATACAGAAAAATATGTCGTTTTTAATAGGGAAAACATCAAATACAGAGGTTATAGAAAAAATTTGCAATGAAAAGAGAATTCATGAAAGAAATAAAAAGAAGGCAAATTAAATATTTTGGCTACATTAAAAAGACATATCATTGGCACCTTGCCGTCTTGACAGACGATAGTTTGTGCTTTAAAAAGGCATAATAACTTTTAACTATGGCGGTAGCGAGTGTGACTGATAAGGCGAATTTGCGCTGTAAATGTCCGTTCACAGTGGGTGCATGTGAACACGTGGTCATTTCCACCATCATGCACCATCTTACGTCTCAAACGCTTGGTGTGTGACTTTTCTGCAATAATTTTCTCCTTTGACTTTATTCCATTTCTGATATTTGCCCTCCATGCAACACGTTCAGCGGCGACTTGCTCCCAATGTGCATTATCAATGCCTGTATCAATCATGTCCCGCTTACACACATCTTTGTATCGTAGTAGAGGCCGACCCTGAGATCTCTTACCCATCTGTAATTCACCAAAAAAGATATCCTTTGGTATTCTACCATCATCCATCCTCCTAAGATGTCCTATCCATCTAAGTCTACGAAGACTGAGCATGGAATAAACTGTCACACAACCTGATCTTTCCAATACTTCAGTATTTGTGATTTTGTCTTGCCACTTAATACCAAGAATTCTTCGCAGACACCGCATATGAAAGCTGTTTAAGTTGTTCTCTTGGTGTGAGTAAGTTGTCCAGGTTTCACTGCCATAGAGAAGAGTACTAAGGACACAGGCTTGATAGACAAGGACTTTTGTTTTGGCAGTAAGCTTCCTGTTCTCCCAGACTCTTTTTCTTAACCTGTTCATTGTTGTTGCTGCCTTACCAATCCGGATGTTGATTTCCTGATCTAGGGATAATTTGCTATTTACCACTGATCCTAGATATGTAAAATGGTCTACTATCTCTAGTTCGGCGTCGTCAATAAAGATTGATGGTACCCCATGTGCACCTTGTGACATAATCTGTGTCTTCTTTTTGCTAATTGTTAAACCAAATTCAGAACAAGCATTGGAGAATGCAGATAGTAGACATTGCAATTCTTCCTCAGAGTGGGTCGTAACTGCAGCATCATCTGCAAAAAGCAACTCTCTGATCAGTACCCTCCTAATTTTGGTCTTAGCCTTCAATCTCTGAGCATTGTAGAGGCCGCCATCTGAGCGTGAGTGAATGTATATACCACCATCCTGATCACTGAAATGCATATTTCAGTAGAAGTGAAAAGTATATTCCAAAGAGGGTGGGAGCTAGTACACAACCTTGCTTAACTCCACTCTTGATTTCAAATTCTTCAGAAGTTGCACCATCAAACTTGATTATACCCTTCATGCCTGTGTGGAACGATTCCACAATGGACAGAAGAGTTGGTGGGCAGCCAATCTTCTTTAGTGCCTTGAACAGACCCTCACGACTGACCAAATCAAATGCCTTTGTGAGGTCGATGAAGGCAATAAACAGTGGTTGATTCTGTTCACGGCATTTTTCTTGCATTTGTCGCAATGAGAATATCATATCAGTGGTAGACCGGTTCTGTCGAAAGCCACACTGTGATTCGGGGTAGACTTGATCTCCTAGGACTTGAAGTCTGCGCAGAACAATTCTGGCAAATACTTTTCCAACAATACACAGAAGTGAGATACCCCTATAGTTGTTGCAGTCGCTCCGATCGCCCTTGTTCTTGTACAGTGTTATGATGCTTGAATCTTTGAAATCCTGTGGGACTTGTCCTTCACGCCAGCATAGCTCTATTAGCTGGTGGATCTGTATAGTGAGTGTGTCTTGCCCACTCCTGATAACCTCTATTGGAATCCCATCCTTACCTGGAGCCTTGCCAGATGCAAGTTCATTTATAGCACACTTAACTTCTGTTATGGTGGGAAGTGTGTCCAGGTGGTCAAGAGTTGGTAGAGCCTCTATGGCGTTGAGGGCATCATCCGCTAGTTTGGTCTCACTTGAGTAAAGCTCCAAATAGTGCTCTACCCATCTGTCCATCTGCTGTTTCTTATCAGTGATGATTTCTCCAGTCAAGGTTTTCAATGGTGCACTTCTTTTGATCACTGGACCACAGGCTTTCTTTATTCCTTCATACATGCTTCTTATGTCTCCCTTATCACTTGCGATTTGAATGGACTCACATAACTTGATCCAATAATCATTTGCACACTGCCTGGCAGCCTTTTGCACATCCTTCCTAGCTTGCCTAAGCTCACTCAGAGTGTTACGCGTTGGTCAATCTTTGTTTCTTAAGATAGCTTTCTTCTTCTTATCAATCAAGGGCTGCAAAGTCTCATTGTTTGCCGCAAACCAGTCCTGCCTCTTATGATCCACAGTGCCGTAAACCCCTACGGCAGTTTTATAAAGAGTTTCCTTAATTTGACCCCACTTTTCATTTACTGTACAATTTTCTGGTGTATCAGTGAAAGCGTCTTCAAGTTGCTGTTGAAACTGAAAGCACTTTTCAGGATCATGAGTGTTAATAATATTAATCCTGAGGCTAGATTTGTGTTTAGCTGTGTAGATTCTCTTTGGTCTCAGTCTAACCCTTGCAACAACCAAAGAATGATCCGTATCACAGTCAGCACTGTGGTAACTACGAGTCAATGATATATGGTTCAGATGTTGTCTCCGTGTGATGATGAAGTCCAGCTGGTGCCAATGGCCGGATCTTGGATGTTTCCATGTGACCTTATGCATCTCTTTTGTTTTAAAAAAGGAGTTTGTAATACATAGGTCATTACTGGTGCAATGCTCCAGCAGCCTTTGCCCATTTTCATTCATGCGACCGATGTTGTATTTTCCAAGGCACACTGGCCATGAACTCGAGTCCTTGCCCACACGAGCATTGAAATCACCGAGCATATAAATGTAGTCAGATTTTGGAACTGCCTTGATCACGGAGTCTAACTCCTCATAGAACGAATCCTTCACATCATCAGAGGAATCGAGTGTCGGTGCATATGCAGTAATAATGGTGGCAAACCCACAAGAGGTTGCCAAGCGCAGGGATAATAGTCTTTCATTTCCTCCTGCTGGAATTTCAATCATTCCCAGTAGCGAATTCTTCACTGCAAAGCCCACACCGTGTTGCCTTTTTTCTGCCTGCCCTCTACCCTTCCAGAAAAAGGTGTAGTTGTTTTCCCTGAGTGACCCTTCCTCAGCGAGGCGAGTCTCCTGCAGGCCAGCAATATCAATGTTTAGACGATTGAGTTCGGCATCAATCACAGCCGTTTTTCTCACATCGTCAATATTGGTCAAGTCAGTGGAAAATCCTGGACACATGGTTCTCACGTTCCAGGTTGCAAGCCGTAGCTTGAGGTTTCTATTTTTATTTTTGTTTGTACCTGGTGCATTGGTTTTACAGCCTGCGATTCAGATTTTGTCCTAGCCCCAAGCACCCATTGAAGCAGGCAGGCTGTGGCGGATCAGCACCCAATTGGCTGGGGGCTGCCCAGCTTGAGGCGGGCGGTAGCTGATCAGTGACACCTATAGGTGTCTCCCACCGTCAGAGGCAACGCGTGGCGCCCCATGTCTACGCCAACTGACAAGGACTTATAACCCGTAACAGTTGCCTCTCGCTTTGATTCCGAGACCAGTTAAGACCAGGGATGGAGTTATTGCCTCTCCATAGCACAAAGCCTGGGCTAAAATATAGAGATCATGTGTTGCCCATGCAGCATGATCCCTCTCTCGGCCTGCCTAGTTTACTCCAGAGGAAAGGTAACACCCCTACATCTGGAACAAGACAAGCTGCAGAAGCTGCCGGATCAGCAAAGCAATGCTCTAACTGTCCGCCTGTCGGAGCTTCGATCCTAGACCAGTCGCCAACCAAGGCTTAGGGCCTGGTCTGCCCTGCCATGAACCAGAACCCCTGCCCTGCCCTGCTAATTAAAACCATACTGGAGGGTAAAGTTGAAGGCAAGTGAGCAAGTGGTTGACTACGATACAAGTGGGAAGATACCATAAGAGATGTGAACGAACAGCAATCTTACAAAATTTATAATCAAGGCGAGAGACGGACAGTATTGGAGACCGTATTGCAGCCAGCCTTCAATGCGGAGAAGACACTCTAATTGATTGATTGCTATTTTTTAGCTGTTTCCTTCTTGTAGTTCCGTTCGTTAAGTCGACTTCGGTCGAAGCGTTCGCCTGTATCTTATGTACCCCCCCCCCCCCCCCCACACACACACACACACATGCTGATAGGCCGGCAGGGAATGCACCTCTTGGTAGTATATTGCCTATGGACAATGGGGAGGTGTTCGTGCGCTTGTAGGACCAGGTGGAGAAGGCGGGAGAAGAGACTGAGAACTCGTACATGGGAAGAATGAGATTTCTGGGGGATAGGCAGGGGTTCTGGAAGCATCTCAAAACTGAGAAGGAAGACCAGGAGAACTTTAAATCAGATAGCGATGGGAACGATTAATAGTATGACTCTCCGCTGCCTATTGAACGAGGGGGCGGAGCACGTATGGGAATGTCCTGAGTGCAGTGATGTCAGCTCTAAACTTAACTCAACTCATGATCCGAGTGGTCAACAGTGTCATAGAAGTTAAGGAAGCTTGGGGGACATTTCTGACAATCGAAAACTTTCTGCCAGGCTTGCTCAGGTCGTACGCACGTATGACTTGGTGCTGCCCCGACAAGGAAGCAACACGCCCGTGAGTTCTCCAACCAGTAGAAGCAAGAATTGAAACACTGATTGTCAATCATAATTGTGGGTAAATTAGCGGAGACCGTGATCAGACCCTCCTTTGTCAGCCAGCATAGTGTCTGCCCTGGATGTGCAAATGGTGATGATTAAAAAAATAATGTTTTGCTTTCACCTTCTTTGAACCCAAGCTGTGAGGGCTGGTCTGGTTCGCAAGATCAGTCCCGCGTCTAGCGTTCGTTGTCTTGGATGGCTGTGTGAGGTGCTTCAAATCGGGATCGTCCAAGCCAACGCAAGTTAGCGAGGCAGGTGCTTCGAGAATGTAACCTCATCGTGAAGCCAGAGTCGTAGTTTGAGCGGGCAAAAGAGCAAATGTGTACGACCGTTCGACAAAGTCTCGATAAGCGCCGACTCTCTCTCTCTCTCTCTCTCTCTCTCTCTCTTCTCTCTCTCTCTCTCTCTCTCTCTCTCTCTCTCTCTCTCTCTCTCTCTCTCTCTCTCTCTCTCTCTCTCTCTCGATGAGTAGTGGGCCTGCAGTCAGTAAGCTGGTATAGCTTTTTTGTTCAGTCTTGCCGGCGTAGCTTAGAAGCTCGTCGGTAGGCGTCCAGTGGTTTTGCATGTATCACCGGCTACTGGGAGGGCGCGCTTTAGCGATGCTACTCTTGACCTGAGTGTGCGTGAATAGTCCGTCAATCCGATAGATATCTGGTTGATCCTGCCAGTAGTCTTATGTTTGTCTCAAAGATTAAGCCATGCATGTCTAAGTCTCACTGTGAAACCGCGAATGTCTAATTAAATCAGTCGAGGCCCCTCTGACGTCTCCACCTTGTCGTGGTAGAGGGGCTTGCGTGTCCCAATGAACCCAATAGCTCTGCCGACGGAAGCACAACTACATGTCGGACAGGCCCTGGGATAGGGACTAGACCAAGAGAGACACAACCTGCTGCTCTGCAGGTAGACTGTGGATAGCAGTCAAAAGTTCAAATCAGGATCACGATGCCACTAATTCCTGATCCGGACACATACCCTAAGGCTCACAGCTGGACTGTTCCTGCCTTCCCGTGAGGGCTGACCGTGTAGTCTTCGACCGTTCTAACTTGACCAGCTGGGATGTGGACTGGCACCACAACTGTGAGAGTCCCCCAGGTTTGCTAACCTGACTAAAAAATGCACGCTAAAGTCATATGTGTCGGCCTAAGAGTCTCGGCCCAAGGGTGCCTAACTTTTTTTTTGCATATCCCTTACAGGACGTTGCAGTCAACATCAGCATTTTTCAGCTGCTGTTGATGTACTAGGCAAGATTACGCTCAGTAGTTTTCCATTGTTTTCTGAGCGACCGGCTCACATACCCCGTAAGTTACCAACGCGGTGAGAACCACTGCCGATTCTCGCACAGGTTACGTTACTTACGAGAATATACGGGATTACGGAGAAAGACGTTAAATCCTAGGCCAGGGAGCCTAACTTAGACACACCGCAATTACGTCTGAAAAAAACAACAACATCGAGGATGAACGCAGAAGAAGAAGAAGAAGAAGAAGAAGAAGAAGAAGAAGAAGAAGAAGAAGAAGAGAAGAAGAAGAAGAAGAAGAAGAACCAAGCTTAGTCCAGGCACGTTTGCAAACAAGAAACGAAAGAGAATAAAATCTCATAGAATCGGCAAACATAGATGATAGGAAGATTGGAAACACTTGGTTTAAGCACAACATACAGAACACAGTTGTCGAGATCTTTGAGGTGCATGAACACCTACGCCAGTTGGCTGGGGACATCATGATGGTTTAATGTTGATGATGATATTACATGCCAGATGAACACTACAGTGGGGCATTCTGTATGGGCAGCTAGCAAACGGTAATAACAAAATGGAGGTTTATATAGATTCAAAGATATGTGAGACTGAAATTGTTGGGAGTATATAACAATATACTCGTTAATTTCGTACTTTACATTCTTTCACACGTAAGAGGAAGCATGGCCGAGAGGTTACCTTGTCCTTTCAGGCTTAGGAGGTATTGTGTTCGAATTCCAGCATCGTGGCGGGAATTATTATAAGAACTGTTGACATCTAATGATAAAGCGAACCTCTATGATCTCTTAGTTAATGAGGTAATGAGATTGGATAGTTAGTCTTCACGTATACAGGAGAAGAAGAGAGTATATACAATGAGCTTGGTAATTGAAAATCTAAAAGAAAGAGTAGGCTGTAAAGCAGCAGCCCTGGTAAATTATTACAAAAAGAAGGGGTACTGCCTGCGGGTAGACAAGAGTCCGTTACCTTGACTGGCATCTGTCTAGAGAAAGCAAACTTTACATAAATGCAAGATGAACTTGAACAAACTTACCTCTGTGGTGCACAACGAGAGGTCCGAACTCCCCTTGAACGGAAACGAAAAAAGTTTCTTATGTAAATAGATTTTAAAGTGTTCACAGAGAAAAGTATAATTACCTTTGTTGTCTGAAGAAAATAGAGTTATGAAATAATTTAATAATAGGAATATAACGGGAGAAACAATGGTATACAGCATCATAGTAGAGAGCAGCTGTGGCATAGTCATTCATTCACTAGCATGTCCTTTGCAGAACCTCGCTCCCATAACAGCTTTCCGGAAAACTTCTCGATCATAAGCAAGATGTCCCGCGTCTGATACACCCACCTGGAGATCATCCGCCACATCATGCACCCATCTTCTCTTTGGCCTTCCTCTTCCTCTCTTCCCAGGCATATACCCTTCCATTATTGTTCTCTCCAAACTTTCGTGACGTTTCAAGTGACCAAAATACTTCAATTTTCTTTGTTTTATCGTCTTTAATAGCCAACCCTCCTCAATATTCAACTCTTGAAGTATGGATGCATTTGTTCTTTTCTTTACCCAAGATATTCTTAGAACTCGTCTATAACATTTATATTCAAAGGCGTTTATGCGCTGTTCAGCTTGTTTATTAAGTGTCCATGTCTCACAGGCGTATGTTGCAATGGGAAAGATGCATGCTCTTAAAAATCTAATTTTTGTAGTCCTGTCTGTACCACTCCATAATTTATTCAGCTGTTTTAGTCTTTGAAGAGCAATGGATAGTCGCCGTTTAATTTCTTTCATGTAGCATAGTGGTTAGTGAGTTTGCAATCTCCGGCAGGGACAATATTATTTTTATAAAAATTGGTACAAATAATTTCCAGAATTGTTTGAGAAGGAAAGATGACAAGGGATCAAGTCAATCCACCTAATATGTAGTGGTCAGGACGACAGTATGTTGTGGGATACCCTTTCCTTTTACCATAGTAGAGAACATACGAATTAGGTACTTAATTGGATTCCATACTTCTGCATTGCCAAATAAGTTGATAAATAAATACATATATGAGCAATAGTATTTGCGAATCTATCAAAAACAGTAACATTAACAATTAAAATGAATGTTTAAAATTCATTTAATTATTAGCAATTATGTTTTGTTTATAGATGTTTGGCAAGAAGATGTGAGGTCCTTTTATCCCAGTTAACCGTTCAATGCGTTTTATTACATACATTGGTCGACATGAAGACGTGAAATGGTCCTGGCAAATCTTGCAGCATCTTCTATAAGTAGGTCAAGCTCGGAAGCAGACGAGTTGTCGGGGAAGAGTAGAATTAAGACATTCTCGCATAGCAATCATGGCATCACGTATGTTATTTCTTAATTCTTTTGTTTGTTATTTACTGATTGTAAAAATGCAAGCCGTTTTGCACATTTATCTTTAAAATTTGTTAATAACAATTGGTGAGTTGCCGGTACCGGCGAATGGTCATCACGCGAGCACAATATTTCTAGACATGGCCGACGTCGTGAACGACACACATGATGGACCAGTATCAACTACGGACATTCCTACGTTCTTGTCCAGTTTGTTAGCATTCTCGTTGTGAAGGTTGCTAAAATGATGGTCGAGTGCAATAAAAGGTTGTCGATATCAGCTGGCTGGGCAACATTTAATCACATTAATTCATTCATATGAAGATTTGAGTTAAGACGTCGCCATAAAATTAAAAAGTATGATTCATGCATAAAATGATTCATCCGTGTGTGATTTCAGTAGTCCATGGCCGGGCTTCGTTATGGACATTTAAGGACTTTGATATGTCAACATATTTGTAAAACTATGAGGTCTGCATTTTTTTAAAGACTAAAAACAAAAAATAAAATAAAATTAAGTGGGATTAATGATTGTGTTTTAGTATGTTTAAATAAACATTTTTTAATGAGGAAATAACAGAAGAGAGTGGGAAGGAAAGGGGGAGGGGTGGCGGAAGAGCTTGCAAGTTTGACTGATTATTATTGAAAATTATATCATGGATCAAATTATTCTTATGAACGAATTATTCTTATTCCTCTGTGACTCTCAGTTCACATTTTGGAAAGTTCAGAATGGAATGCCTGGAATGCTAGCTGTGGCCAGGCCTAAACTAAGAAGTGCTTACCACAAAACTTTGGGGACTTAGGGTGATCAGTTATTCAGGTCATGCATGAGTGATACTGGAATGGCAGCTCATGTTATTTTCAGAAATATGTATCATTGGGACATGAAGAGGATTAGCTGTGATGTACCGGAAGCAATAGATTGCTTGGTGCATGGAGGCACATCTCTTAATGAAGCTTCTAGATTATGGCTGTTCTCATAGGGTATTGGATGGAACTAATTGCTGGGTATGGGCAAGGTTTAATTTTGTACATAGTTTACATAGAGCTAACCCTTCTGACTCTGCAACAGAGACAATCAGCATGCAAACTCTTCAAAATCAGTAATCAGCTTTATTTTCTTGTCTCCAAGAACATTGTCAGACCCTTTTTGAATTCTTGTGTATCATAACTAAATACATTTAATTTGTGAACGACTATATAGTTGATATTTTTTGTTTTGAATGATGTTGTGAATGGTATAATGTATGAAAGAGAGTGATAAAGGGCAGAATGTTAGACGGGCCTGCATGCCCAATTCTTAACCCTTTCAAAATAAAGTGTTGTTGTTAAGTTGCATATCCCTTACAGTACATTGCAGTCAACACCAGCATTTCAGCTGCTGTTGTTCTTGGCAAGATTACGCTCATTAGTTTGAAGTTGCTTTCTGAGCGACCGGCTCACATACCCAGTATGTAACCGACGTGACGTGATCTGCCGCCAAATCTTGCGCAGTTGTGTTCCTGACATGGATATACAGGATTACAGAGAAAGTCATTAACCTCTTCGCCTAGAGAGACCGGCTATAGCTGATTGCCTGCATATAATTATAAGCAAGTTGCTGGTTTGTAGGTTATTTTTGGTATTGCCCAGTGAGACTTTTTCAGGTTTGATGGAGAGGGTGGAAAGTTTAGTAACTGCCAAATTAGAGGAGACTGAACATGCCCTCCGGGCTGGCAGACATACTTGCTAGCCACTGCACAGCTGTGGCTCCAATATTGACTGGCGGATGTGCCAAATTGTCTACCAGACTGCAAATGTGCACTCTTTGGTGACTTAGAGAGCTCAAATCTGGCCCTAGGAGACAAGACTGGAAGAAAACATATGGCACCGGTAACTTTTGCTAACAGCTGAATTCATTAAAGCATCTCATCTCGTTTCGACTGCTTAGCATTAGAAGCTGATCACTTATGCATCATAAAATTACTAAAAATTTGAAAAAAAGTCACTATAGTCAGTACCAAAAAAAACATACAGTTGCTGAAATTATATCACTGTAGTAAATAAAGAAAAATAACTACACAATGATATCAACAGGATTAACTAAAGATTTTGTATATTGTATTGGCTACTGAAATTATTAGAATGGATGTTGGATTCATTTAACTGAAACAATGATGGTATAATAAAGCAGCAGTTAACTATGTTTACTGTTTTCTCTGTACGTGGAGAAATCTAGGGACATAAAATACCCATGTCAAACACCTCTTGGTTTGTTAGTGCGTACTCCACTGTCAATATTTATTACTGTGTAGTTTCCAATGTATTTTCATTAAATGGGCTTTTCTAATTGCTTTGGAGATCTGAAAGCATTAAACAAATTTTAGCATGTCACTACTGAAATTGCTTTTGGTAGTAAATGTAGCACAGATTCCTAAAAAAATATTCACTTATTCAGTGCTTGGGTTAGTGTAATTTTCATAATTCCCAGACATTAACTGCTTGGAGCAGTTGTAGACTACTGAAAGTAATATTGCCTAGTAAATCACAATCAGCCCATATGTGCTGGGGTTGATTGCAGTGTCCTGTAAAAGGACATGCAATTAACTTATGTGTGTGTGTGCGCGTACACGTACCCACGCACACACACACACTCTTACTTGTCATTTTTCGGCCTCTAATTTGGGACATGATTGATACAGGCATTAATATTGCATCTTGGGAGCAAGTTGTTGCTGATCGTGATGCATGGAGGGAAAATATCATAAATGAAGTAAAGACAGGAGAAAATCAACACTGAGCATTTGAGACATCAGATGGTGTGTGATGGTGGAAATGACCATGCGTTCAAATGTATCCAGTGTAGATAAACATTTACTCTGCAAAATGGTCTGATTAGTCACATTTGCTACCACCATGGATTGTAGCTATTATGCCTTTTTTTTTTAAAGCTCAATGTAAAAAACTATAGTCTCTCAAGATGGCAAAGTGCATATATATATATATATATATATATATATATATATATATATATATATATATATATATATATATATATATATCATCATCATCATCATCATCAAGTGCCATGCCGGCTGGCGTAGGCGTTCATGGCTCTCTACAAATCTCGGTCTTTGGTTTTCTAAATCAACTTGGTTGTTATATTCCTCCATGCCACAGTCTCAATCCATCCAGCATTATTTCTCTTGGTCTGCCTCTCTTCCCCTTGATCTTTTCAGTTGTCACGATGTTCTCCAATGCCTCTCTTCTCATCACATGACCGAAGAAAGTTGTTTGTCTCTTTCTAATTGTTGTATATAGTGTTCTAGTTTCATTAGCCTGTCTCAGGCAGTTGTTAGTTACTTGTCAACCAACGGAATTTGCAACTTTCGACTCAGGAACATTTCTGTTGCTTCCAATCTCTTCCTAATTTGTTCATTTACATTCCAAGATTCACAGCAATACAGTAAAGCAGGTTTTATATAGCACTCTCTTTCTTACATTCAATGATAGTGACTTATTGCATATGATAGTCTTCATTTGCTTGCCCTATTCTGCTCTTAATCTCTGTTGTGCATCTTCCATCTGATGTTATAAATGCCCCTAGGTATTTAAAGCTATTCACATGGTGAAGAATTTCCCCTTCTATCTCTGTTTCACAGTTGGGTGTCACTTTTTTCTTTAATATCACCATTGCTACTGTTTACTTGATATTCAAGGAGAGTCCTCTTTTTTGTGTGTGTGTGTGTGTGTGTGTGTGTGTGTGTGTGTGTGTGTGTGTGTGTGTGTGTGTGTGTGTGTGTGTGTGTGTGTGTGTGTGTGTGTGTGAGAGAGAGAGAGAGAGAGAGAGAGACAACAGAGAGAGAGAGAGATTTACTCTTGTCATTGCATTTGTTAAGAATCACTAGAGTTCTTGGGTTGACCCAGCTTAATAAAAAGGGTACTGGAGTTTTGAAAAGGTGACTGAAGTAAAGAAATTGGAGTGTTTTT
>JACEFZ010026876.1:0-12993 GCA_014155875.1 Cepaea nemoralis | reverse complement strand
GTAATTATAAGACAGAAATAATGTAATTATAAGACAGAGATAATGTAACTATTTTTAAGTTGCATGTCCTTCACAGGATGTAGCAGTCAACCCCAGCATTTTCGCTGTTCGTGATTCCTGGGCAAATTTTACGTTCAGTAGTTTGCCATTGCTTTCTGAACGACCGGCTCCTATATCTTTTTCAAAAACACCAGCACCGCTGTGTTTCGAACCTGGGTATACGGGCTCAAAAACTGCGTTCGCAAGCCTTAGCCACAGAGAACAGATATAATATATTTATAAGACAGATATCATGTACTTATAAGAAGAGATAATGTAAGTACAAGACAGAGATAATGTAATTATAACACAGAAATCATGTAATTATATGACAGATGATGTAATTACAATACAGAAATAATATAATTATAAGACAAATAATGTAATTATAAGACAGAGATAATGTAATTGTAAGACAGAAATAGTGTAATTACAAGACAAAGGCAATGTAATTATCAGACAGAGATAATGTAATTATAAGACAGAGACAATGTAATAAGACAGAAATAATGTAATTATAAGACAGAGATAATGTAATTGTAAGACAGAGATAATGTAATTGTAAGACAGAAATAGTGTAATTACAAGACAAAGGCAATGTAATTATCAGACAGAGATAATGTAATTATAAGACAGAGACAATGTAATAAGACAGAAATAATGTAATTATAAGACAGAAATAATGTAATTGTAAGACAGAGATAATGCAATTATAATACAGAGAAATGTAATTATAAGAAATAGTGTAATTATAAGACAGAAATAATGTAATTGTAAGACAGAGATAATGCAATTATAATACAGAGAAAATGTAATTATAAGAAATAGTGTAATTATAAGACAGAAATAATGTAATTGTAAGACAGAGACGATGTAATTATAAGACAGAGAAAATGTAACTATAAGACAGAGATAATGTAATTATAAGACAGAGAAAATGTAATTATAAGACAGAGATAATGTAATTATAAGACAAAGGCAATGTAATTATAAGACAGAGATAATGTAATTATAAGACAGAAATAATGCAATTATAAGACATAATAATTAATAATTGTTTGCATATCCTTTACAGGACATTGCTGTCAACATCAGCATCTTTCAGCTGATTGTTGATTTCTTGGCAAGATTACGCTCAGTAGTTTGCCATTGCTTTCTGAGCAGCCGGCTCACATACCCCGTAAGTTACAGATGCGATTCGAGGCACTGCTGATTCTTACCGTCATCACGTTACTTACGAGAGTATACGAGATTACGGAGAAAAGTCTCTAACCTCTAGGCCAGGAAGCCGGCGTTATAAGACATAGACATTGTAATTAAAAGACAGAGGCAATGCAATTATAAGACATACAGTACAATTATCATTTATTCAGTAGCATGTCCCTTGCAGAACTTCACTCCCATAACAACCATCTTGAAATCTCAGTTATAAGTATGATTTCCTGCATCTGATACACCCATGTGGAAATCATCTGCCACATCTTGAACACATCTTCTCTTTGACCTTTCTTTTCTTCTCTTCCGGGCATATACCCTTTCATTATTGTTCTCTCCAAACTTTCATTTGTTTCTAGTGACCAAAATATTTCAATTTTCTTTACTTTATCGTCTTTAGTAGCCAACCTTCTTCAGTATACATTTCTTGCTTATGGATTCATTTGTTCTTTTCTCTATCCAAGATATTCTTAGTACCCATCTATAACATTTATATTCAAAGGCATTTATGCACTGTAATTAAGCATTGGAAAAATATGACAGCTAGAAAGTCGTGTTGGTTGTTTGTCTTTGGTATTCAGCGTTTGACACATGTTTGTTTGTTTTAGATTTTCAGAGACTGACACATGTTGTTTGTTTGTTTGTGAAGCCAAGGGGGAAAAAGGGATATTATAATAGTACTAGAGTTTACTAGTACTATACTTTTTACGGTGATGTGAGGTAGAGAGTGCAACCCTGACTGCATTCGCGCCAAAAAAGAAAAAGAGTAAAAAGAGAGAACCTCTTACTTCCCTCACCTTACAAGAATAGTGAAAGGAAAAAGAAAGAAGATTTTCAGGATTCTAGAGACAGAGGCTTGAACTTTTGTTTTAGATCTTCAGAGATTGACACATGTTTATTTGTTTGTTTATTTTAGATCTTCAGATATTGGCAGTTAGACATTCAGAGATTGACCCGTTTGTTTGTTTTAGATTTCAGATATTGACATTCAGAGATTAATGTGTTTGTTTGTTTATTTTAGATCTTCAGAGATTGACATGTTTGTTTGTTTTAGATCTTCAGAGATTGACATTTAGACATTTAGAGATTGACATGTTTGTTTGTTTTAGATCTTCAGAGATTGACATGTTTGTTTGTTTTAGATCTTCAGAGATTGATGTGTTTGTTTGTTTGTTTTAGATCTTCAGAGATTGATGTGTTTGTTTGTTTGTTTTAGAACTTTAGAGATTGATGTGTTTGTTTGTTTGTTTTAGATCTTCAGAGATTGACATTTAGACATTTAGAGATTGACATGTTTGTTTGTTTTAGATCTTCAGAGATTGACATGTTTGTTTGTTTTAGATCTTCAGAGATTGACATTTAGACATTTAGAGATTGCCACGTTTGTTTGTTTAGATATTCAGAAATTGATACATTTGTTTGTTTTAGATCTTCAGAGATTGACACACATTTTTTTTAGATCTTCAGAGGTTGACAAATATTGTTTGTTCGTTTCAGATTTTTAAAGAGCTGGTTGAGAAACATAAAGGATCAAATGTGAATTCCAACAAATTGACAAGCTGATCTCCCACACCCTTCTGACCTGTTGCAGACGAATGGTGACTTGCCTTTAGTGGGTCATAGACACAGATGAAAGACAAAGACAACATTGCTCATCCATGTTATGGCCAGTATCCCTCATGGACAACTTGTTTCTCAGTGACCAATTCTAACCTTCCAGTTTTGGAGCCTATAGAGTTGGAGATATTAATTATGATGCCCTTGAGATTTCTTAAATCTGGCATAAATCCAGTAACACTGAAATTTACAACAAATACAAGCCAAACCTTAGGATTCTTCCTCTTCCTATAATGTTTTATAAACAGGCATGGAGAATCAACACTCATTACAGCCTTTATCTTTGGTGCTGTTTACTCATTCATGTGCCATACCATCCAGTAAATTGTCTCTCAGATGTTCCAATACTTTGTTTTCCACAAATTTTATCAGTTGGTGCAATGTATTCTAGTTTTTTTTCTCTTCTTATTTCATGATGCTAGAATGCTGAATAACTTTTCTTTTCTTAATTAGTCCTGCCAGGTATCACATTATATTCTTTCTTTTTCTTTAGCTTTGATTTTCAGTTGTGTAGTATCTTTTGTGCTGTTTTCCTCTCATTGTTTTTATATTAATCTTACTAGATGTTACATTTATAAAGGGATGATACGTTTATATGGTAGAGACTTTTCTTGTATCTATTGAAACATTTCTGTAGCTATGTGGTATGTATGTTTGCTATTGACATCATACTATGATTTATCTATCTATCTCCCTACCTTTCTCATATTGTTTTGATATTGCTCTTATCAGATTTTGCCAAGAGAAAGGGGAGATAAGTTACCTTGATATATGCTAATCTTGTATTATTGACACATTTCTCTACTTATCTTGTGCATTTGTTTTCTGTTAATGTGATACTATGATTTTAAACTAACTAATATCTATCCTCTTGGTGTTTCTCTTATTGTTTTCCCGTTAATCTGATATGTTTTTTGCAGTTTAAAAAGGGGAGATAAATGTCTTTGCTCAATATCTTTCTTGTTTCGTGGAAACATTTTTCTAGCCATCTTGTGCATTTGTTTTCAGTATTTGTTTTTCGTCTTCAGTATGGCCTTTATTTCAAATATAGTTCAAATGATAAATGCGAATCAAATTACCATATGTGTATTATTCATCATGGCAAAACAATGTCTAATGAATGTATTGGTGTTTTAAAAAAATGTTTCTTACTGCATCCTGACATCTCATTCTTCTTCTGCTGCTGCCTTTTATTCCTCCCATAGGACCACAAGTCCTCAACTATTTCACCCCAAGTTGTCCTATCTTTTTTTTTTTACTGTCTCCTGCAGTTCCATTCATGTCCTCCCTATACATTTCATCTCTGTCTTTAATTCTCTTCTTCACGTCTTTTTTGTGTTTTGTTTTTGGTTTTACATCTCTCACTGTTTTGTTTGCCATACGGGTTCCATTCAACTGACTTTCTAGTTACACAATTCTCAGGTCTACTCAGTTTATATCCAACCAAGCATCAGTATTTCTTCATCTCTTCACTGGTATTTATCCAGCTCTCTCCATGAGCTCCACACTGGTGATTCTGTCATACCATGTTATTCCCACAATTCTGCTCACCCCCCAGTTAGTGAGTGTCTGTAGTTTATTTGTAATTGTTATTGTTGTTCTCCTTGTTTCTGGCCCATACAGTAGTGCTGGTTTAATAGTGAATTCTGAGTTTAGTGCAAAGTTGAACTTCCTTTGACTTTCCACAACTGTCCTAGTCTTATGATAGCTCCTCTTGATTTGTGTATTAGTTGTTAATGCTATAAGTGCTGGTCATTCAAAAACAATGGCAAACTACTGGATGTAAACTTGCCCAGAAATCACAAATAGCCACAACATGCTGGGGTTGACTGCAAAGTCCTGTAAGGGATATACAATTAACTTTAACTATCTGTCCCCCAATGTTTGTCCACATTGCCACTGACATAGGTTGGTAAGTCCATCTCTTTTATTTATTGCATTGAACTATCTGTTCCCCAATGTTTGTCCACATTGCCACTGACATAGGTTGGTAAGTCCATCTCTTTTATTTATTGCATTGAACTATCTGTCCCCCCAATGTTTGTCCACATTGCCACTGACATCGGTTGGTAAGTCCATCTCTTTTATTTATTGCATTGAACTATCTGTCCCCCAATGTTTGTCCACATTGCCACTGACATAGGTTGGTAAGTCCATCTCTTTTATTTATTGCATTGAACTATCTGTCCCCCAATGTTTGTCCACATTGCCACTGACATAGGTTGGTAAGTCCATCTCTTTTATTTATTGCATTGAACTATCTGTCCCCCAATGTTTGTCCACATTGCCACTGACATAGGTTGGTAAGTCCATCTCTTTTATTTATTGCATTGAACTATCTGTCCCCCCAATGTTTGTCCACATTGCCACTGACATAGGTTGGTAAGGTCCATCTCTTTTATTTATTGCATTGAACTATCTGTCCCCCAATGTTTGTCCACATTGCCACTGACATAGGTTGGTAAGTCCATCTCTTTTATTTATTGCATTGAACTATCTGTCCCCCAATGTTTTGTCCACATTGCCACTGACATAGGTTGGTAAGTCCATCTCTTTTATTTATTGCATTGAACTATCTGTCCCCAATGTTTGTCCACATTGCCACTGACATTAGGTTGGTAAGTCCATCTCTTTTATTTATTGCATTGAACTAGTCTGTCCCCCAATGTTTGTCACATTGCCACTGACATAGGTTGGTAAGTCCATCTCTTTATTTATTGCATTGAACTATCTGCCCCCCAATGTTGTCCAACATTGCACTGACATAGGTTGGTAAGTCCATCTCTTTTATTTATTGCATTGAACTATCTGTCCCCCAATGTTTGTCCACATTGCCACTGACATCGGTTGGTAAGTCCATCTCTTTTATTTATTGCATTGAACTATCTGTCCCCCAATGTTTGTCCACATTGCCACTGACATCGGTTGGTAAGTCCATCTCTTTTATTTATTGCATTGAACTATCTGTCCCCCAATGTTTGTCCACATTGCCACTGACATCGGTTGGTAAGTCCATTCTCTTTTATTTATTGCATTGAACTATCTGTCCCCCAATGTTTGTCCACATTGCCACTGACATCGGTTGGTAAGTCCATCTCTTTTATTTATTGCATTGAACTATCTGTCCCCCAATGTTTGTCCACATTGCCACTGACATAGGTTGGTAAGTCCATCTCTTTTATTTATTGCATTGAACTATCTGTCCCCCAATGTTTGTCCACATTGCCACTGACATCGGTTGGTAAGTCCATCTCTTTTATTTATTGCATTAGCTCGCTTTGAACTCAATCATAGTCCGTACATGTGCTACTACTTCTAGTGCATTGGACAGACTTTTGCGTGTAGGTTAGCTTTCCCTCCTACCAGTGTCCCTCGCCATCAGATGAACCCACTCCGACTTCTGAGGTGCTTGTAATTTACATCCCTCAATCAAGGACGAGAAGGCAACGTTTTAGTCCAACTGTTCGGTGTAAGGGTTGAACCTGCTACCTCAGCATCAACACACCGGAAGTTTCAGAATGAGTGCAGTTATCCATTCACCCACACTGACCTCTGCCCACCTGTTGAAGTCAGGATTCACCCAGGCCAGTCTTCAGGTCACTACCTGCTGGGGTCAACAATCCCTTACATACAGACACTTCAGTATGCCTCAGCCGATTATTCAATGAAGTGCCTTCTTCACAGTAATTGTGCCAAAGTAAATCTCCAACACTTTCTGTCGCTTGTTGTGTTGGAATACTATTAGGCTTTTGTTTCCTTATTCTTGTTGTCTTCCCAGTTGTATCGCTGCTGACTTCTTGCTCACCTTCAGTATTCCCTCATGCCCCAGAGTTATCCTTTGTCTTCTTTCATTCATTGTAAATACATTGTTGTTTGCAATGTTGCCTCTTGTATAAATTTCAGTATTTTTTTAGGACACTCTGATGCCTATAAAGTTTAACATTTGTTGTTTCTCTAGCAACATGGGGGATATGGCGGGCGAGCTGTTAAGGCCTCTGGAGTGTTTATGCTTGTGGCTACAGTTTGCTTAGATATTTTCCTCATGTTGAACTTGTAGTGCATGGTTCCGTTGTATCGCTACTTAGTTAAGCGTGTGGAGCGACACTGTGAGCTGTGAATTTTGTGTGGAGTGCTTTTACATCTATCAGCGGTTGTTTGTAGCATGAACTGCATGTTCAGAAAAATGATGGCCTGGCCAGTCGCTGAACAAAATGGGTTTGCCTTATACAGTAATGTGTGACTGTTGCTTCTATCGACGATGAACTGTATTTTTGGTGGCAGACTTTTGTGGCGGCATTATGCATAGTATACTTGTGCAGGCTGTTGGTTTCTCGAGACTCCTGTCTGTTCCACTTTTCACATGAAGCAGTGAGGAGCATTTTGTGTGATATTCACTGGCACAGGAACAGAGCATTATGGGGCGACCCTTTGCCATAAAGTTGGAACCGCGACTAACTCTTTCTCTAGGCAGAAAGGTTTGGTTTGATATTAATTTTTTTTTACTAGTGGGAGAAAAAATAAAAGCTTAATCTGCACAGTTCGTGGCAACTGCTCTAGCCAGGCTAATCCCTCAAGCTCAAGATCCTTCCCCCTTTCTGGCCTACACAGCCAGGTACTATGGGCAGTAGATGACCGTGTGGAGCCGTAACTGAGAGATTACATTGTCCACCTCCCTTGTCCACCTTACATTGTCCACCTTTGGCTCTTAAAGTACATGGTTCGTAGGCAGAATAGGGCTGGAAAGTTTTACAGCAACCATATGTATCTAATGATTTCACATGCCAGGGCATGCAGGTGTACAAGGAAATGAGCAGATTGACAGGCTTGCAGGTATGGCTACTGTGGAGGGCTGAAGAGCCATGGACCAGGCTGATATACTGAATGCTCTATGAGAAGTAAATCGTTTGCAAAAACCAAGTGATGACTGTGAATCTACAACCATGGTCAGACTGCGAGAACAGCAAGTTAAAAGAGATGTGGTCAGACAAGAACACTATGCAGGAAGCCAAAGAAGATTAATTAACCAACACAGAACTGGTGTTGTGAGCCGCCACACGCTGTGTGATTTACTGAGGAGGGGATCCGAACACTTATGGACTTAATGGTTCAATGTGCAGTGAGAATGATCTGTCAACTAACTAACTGACTGGCTAACACATGCTTCTGATCTCTTGGGGAGTGAGAGTGGGCACCCAGTCTTCTCGGAAAAGGGCAAAAACTTTATGAACAATTTATTGAGCTAAAACAGACAATGAAATGTACAAACTGCATGTTGAAAAATACCACGGCAGTTGGAGATTGCAAAGAATAGGGCATTAGGCTGCTGCTCTGGTAAAATTGTTGGGAAACATAGCCTACCCACGGGTAGATAGAGCATGTTAGCTAGGTTGGAATCTGGCTAAAGGAAGTTACGGAAATGTACAGTAGAGTCTGACACACTGGCCTTTGAGGTGCATAACTTGGCATGGCACACAGCCTTCAAAAGAGGAAGAAAGAAGCAGATGCATTCCTGGCTACTGGCATACATTGAACTGCAGACAAAAATAGAAAGTGGAATTGGTCAACCTATTTCTTCTTCTACTTCTCCTCCTCCTCCTCCTCTTCCCTCCCCCCTCTTCCTCCTCCTCCACCACTTCTCCTTCATCTCATCTTCCTCCTCTTTCATCTCCTCCTCCTCCTCCTCCTCTTCTTCCTCATCCTCCTCCCCCTCCATGTATCTAAGTGAAGTGTTGAGGGAAAGATATAATGGTCGCTATCTTATGAGTTGAGTTGAGTCAAGAACTGATGTCACAGCACTTAGGACATTTCCCATACAAGCTCAATCCTTATTTCCAACAGTCAGCGAAGAGTCCCAGTACTAATGGTACCAGCAGTACTCTGATTATGTGTTTGTCTAGTCTTTCCTTGGAGTCCTGAGTGTCGGCCAGGTTGTCTGATCACTCTGTGCAGCAGCATTCCCTCCTGGTCATGATGTCATTAGTATTGGGACTTTTCATTGTTTGTTGCAGATGAAGACGGAACACCGAGAATGTCACCAGTGCTGTGATGTCTGTTCTTGACTAGACTCAACTCATGACTCATATCCATGTCTGTTCTTGACTCAACTCATCTCATGACTCACATCCATGTCTGTTCTTGACTCAACTCATGACTCACATCCATGTCTGTTCTTGACTCGACTCACCTCACGACTTACATCCATGTCTGTTCTTGACTCGACTCAACTCATGACTCACATGCATGTCTGTTCTTGACTCAACTCATGACTCACATCCATGTCTGTTCTTGACTCAACTCATGACCCACATCCATATCTGTTCTTGACTCACCTCAACTCATGACTCACATCCATGTCTGTTCTTGACTCACCTCAACTCATGACTCGCATCCATGTCTGTTCTTGACTCAACTCATCTCATGACTCACATCCATGTCTGTTCTTGACTCTACTCAACTCATGACTCACATCCATATGTTGGGAAGAACATCCGTGTACCCTATCACAAATTGACACAGATATGTTCTAATCTGACCTAGCAGATATACATATCCATCTTCATTCAGTTTGTTCACTATACAGAGATTCTCCTTGGGTGATCAGTGGGAGACACTGAAACACTTATCTGTGTGTAAGCAACAATGTTCCTTGAACCAACTCAAACCCAGTGTAAATATAATTGAGTGGGGACAGAGGACGTTAAAGTGTAACAACTTGGATAGTGTAAGTTAATGTAACAACTTGAATATCGAAGTAGATATGTTCCTCCAGCAAAATGGCATCGTCATTTGGAAGGGCAGGTGGTGGTTGTTCTCCTCCTCCTCCTACTCCTGCTTCTGCTTCTTCATCTTCGTCTTTGTCTTCTTCTGCATTGTCCAGAGTGTTGTTTTAGGCACAATTGCATTGTGCCTGTTTACAGCAGAGCTGCGATATTTGCACCTTTCTGCCTACACATCCGACTTCTTCAGGCATTTGTTGACCAGGTTACCTTCCTGTGAGAAGGGCAGGTTTGAATCTAGTGTGTTTATTATACCTTTGTTTTGTTGTCTAGTGTGTGCTTTTGTATGGGCTTCTTTCTTTGTTTTTATATGAGTGCCAAGCAATGTATATAGATGTTTCCATCAAGTTACAATTATGGGGTTTTCCGTGTTCTCCATTCGTTTGTGAATTTGATGAAATATGTCTCCATTTATTTGTGAATTTGATTAAATATATGTCTACATTCATTTGTGAATTTGATTAAATATACGTCTCCATTTATTTGTGAATTTGATTAAATGTATGTCTCCATTTGTTTGTGAATTTTGATGAAACATCAGTTTCAGCTTATTCAGAGAATGTTGTATCAGGAAAGATGACATTATTCCTATGACTTGTATGTAATACAACCACGAGGACGAGTCAATAAGTAAGTCACACAGTTCTATGGGATAGCAGGTAAATGTAGTTGGTGTTTTCTACAGGTGTCATTAGGTGACAGCAACATCAAACTTTATATTCCCATTTGTCAGGTGGCGATAGGTGTCTCATGCGCAGTGCATAAACAAAATGGCGACTGTACTTTACGGCATGTACAACTAAAGAGAAGCGTGCTGGTGTGCGTTTTTTATGGGCAAAATGACTGCCTGAACAGGACATTCATAAGGAAATGCTTCCTGTTTATGCTGACAAATGTTTGTCCCTTAAAGCCGTGCATAGCTGGGCAGAAAAACTTTCTCAAGGACTGCTGAATAGAGGTGTGTTGCTTCTTCATGACAGTGCCAGACCACATCCGGCTCGATTAACTCAGGAGAAAATTAACCAACTAAGGTGTGAAGTTCTGGAACATCCACCTTACAGTCCTGACTTAGCCCCTAGCAATTTCAACTTTTTTTTTGGTAATGAAAACCCACCTTGGTGGATACATTTCTCGAATGATGCCGAAGTTGAATGTGAGGTGGAAAGCGTGGTTTATAAAACAGAACATACAGTTCTATGCGGCCAGTTTGGGAAGGACTGATAAAACGATGGGATAAGTGCATCAATGTTGGTGGAAATTATGTTGAGAAAAAAAGGGGCAATGTATGTATAAAAATAAGCTGGTGTCAAGTCGTTGCCATATGTAGTTATTTTTCTATAGCCATTTGTGACTTACTTATTGACTTCCCCGCATATAACAATCAAAATAAGGTTGATCATTAATGTTTTAGCATATAAAAACGTTGTTTGTTAATTTTATGGCATTGAAACAAGTTGATTATTAGTTCTTTGGCATAGAAACAAGTTGATTGTTAATTCTGTGGCATAGTAGCAATTTGATTATTAATTCATTGGCATAGAAACAAGTTGATTGTTAATTCCTTGGCATAGAAACAAGTTGACTGTTAATTCATTGGCATAGAAACAAATTGATTGTTTTTGTATGGCATGAAACAAGTTGATTGTTTTTGTATGGCATGAAACAAGTTGATTGTTAATTGTATGGCATAGACACAATTTAATTATTAATTTGTATGCGTACATTAAAGATCATTGTAAAGTTATTTTTTAACAAAATAAAAATAAGTTCATTATTAATTTCTTGTCTGGTTCTTCATATGGTGTTCATATTTACGTTCAGATTGTTACAAACATTCTTGCATACATTTGATTACGGAAGGGTGGAATCAGTAGCTGGTGTACAATTCATGTTAATATGTTACTCAGTCTAGCAGCCATAAATGATATTTGTGTGTAATAAGGCAGATGTGTGGGGGGGGGGGGGGGGGGGGGGGGGGGGCCTTTTGAATAATGTGCATAGTGCAAAAGAATGGGAAGATCATCATTGCTTGGAGAGAATGGTGCTGCAGAGGATCTGGCAGATGCTCAAAACTCTGAGGGAAGGCCAGACTGACACATAATCTGACTGCTTCTGGTATCATTAGTATCAGGACTCTTTGCTGCTGTTGAAGATGAGGACAGAAACTATTGGAATGTCCCGTTGCAGTAATGTTTGTTATTTAGAAGACAAAAGCTGCAACATGTGACAACTTGAAAGATTTGTGGAAAGAGAGATAGAGGAAGAAAGTAAGAGAACATTCTGGACAGTCTTGTGTTATGGCACGGAAGGGTGTCAATACATGAATTCATCCATGCTGTCAGAGATTGCAATTTGTGGATAAACATGATCGCCTACACCAACAGGCAAGGCACTTATGATGGTTGTGGGATGTGGATTTTAATTCCTGAGAATAATTCGTTAAAATGTCTAGGGGGTATTATTGATTCTCTGGTCACCTGGTACCGAATGCAGGGTGATCAGGGATATTTACCACAAATCCCAGGAGAAAAGAGTTCAATCCTTGAAGCAATGGCATCTGTGTGTAGGTTTCCCTTCCCACTTCATCACCCTTTACATTATCTATGGTGCTAGAAGGATATTAATTGCTCACAACATATAAACAACCACTGGTTGGACACCACATTTACTTGATGTACACAACACTTTGGACAAACAGTTCAGGTATTAACTCAAGATCTGCAGTTACATATATATAGGTGTAATAAACACTAGGCATTTTCAGACAGGCATGGGAATAATGTGCAGTATTACAACATAGTACCCAGTGACCCCAAAAAAAATCACAACAACAATGGTTATCACAAACAACATAACAACCACAAATTGGTTCTGCTAACTTGACTCATTGTACCTAGATAAAATCACATTGGTCTAGGTGCAGAAACCCAACATATATATTTGTTTCTGACACCATGTACAATTATCATATTTAAAAATAATGAGTTGATGTCAAAATACTATTTACCTTAACCATCATTGGTTATACCTCAATAACACTCTTTATATGTCATAGAAGAAAAAAACACACATGAAAACAGTTGATACTAATAATTAAATTAATTAATTATAGTGTTCATTTAGGCATTGCGGATGGGTATTCTTCTCCAGTGCAAAGCAGTTAATGTCCATATTTATCCGTGACAGCAATAAATACTCACAGTCATGTTTAATGTCCACTGAAGTTTGTTGCGGAACAAATTATAATCCTTATTATGAAATAAATTCACCACATATCTCCTCCGTGGAGCTGAATTCAAGAATCTTCTTTGCGAACGGGGTCGGGGTGTCATTTTTTGAAAATTGA
>JACEFZ010026875.1:0-13390 GCA_014155875.1 Cepaea nemoralis | reverse complement strand
CCTTTTTGCCCCGGTAATATTTTTTTAACAATTAAACATGCTCTACAGACCGTCAATACTAGGTCTTGCCCTGTCGGTATATCTACATTAAACATGCTCTACAGACCGTCAATACTAGGTCTTGCCCTGTCGGTATATCTACATTAAACATGCTCTACAGACCGTCAATACTAGGTCTTGCCCTGTCGGTATATCTACATTAAACATGCTCTACAGACCGTCAATACTAGGTCTTGCCCTGTCGGTATATCTACATTAAACATGCTCTACAGACCGTCAATACTAGGTCTTGCCCTGTCGGTATATCTACATTAAACATGCTCTACAGACCGTCAATACTAGGTCTTGCCCTGTCGGTATATCTACATTAAACATGCTCTACAGACCGTCAATACTAGGTCTTGCCCTGTCGGTATATCTACATTAAACATGCTCTACAGACCGTCAATACTAGGTCTTGCCCTGTCGGTATATCTACATTAAACATGCTCTACAGACCGTCAATACTAGGTCTTGCCCTGTCGGTATATCTACATTAAACATGCTCTACAGACCGTCAATACTAGGTCTTGCCCTGTCGGTATATCTACATTAAACATGCTCTACAGACCGTCAATACTAGGTCTTGCCCTGTCAGTATATCTACATTAAACATGCTCTACAGACCGTCAATACTAGGTCTTGCCCTGTCGGTATATCTACATTAAACATGCTCTACAGACCGTCAATACTAGGTCTTGCCCTGTCGGTATATCTACATTAAACCTGCCGCCGTCTCACACAGTCATAGCCAGGCTTGTCCATGAGACATATTTTTCTGGCCCATCCCACCCCATCTCATTCCATGGTAATGTATGCCTGTCTCATCCCATCCAATCCCATGGGACCTTTCCCTATAGGAATAACAATCCCATGGCCAAGCCTGGCAGGTTTGTCCATGGGACATATTTTTCTGTCCCATCCCATCCCATTGTAATTTATTTCATTCCCATGGCCAAGCCTGGTCATAGCTCTCTCGAACTATTGCGGTTATTCAACTAGCATAATACAATTGCATTCATTCATCTTGCTTTGCAATCTCTCTCCTTATTCTACAACACGTCTGTCCTCGTCCATAGCCGCACACATTCTGTCTTGACTGTCACGTGTTCTCTATTCATACGGCACTTGTCGTGTTGATCCTGCGTAGGACTCTAACTGTCCTTGATCTCGGGGTTAGGTTGTGACCCATCTTAGCTCTCGCATACTTGTGCCGTCGTCAACTATCTATTGACTGACTGTATTTAGCTATGTCTGTCCTAATCTAACTCAGCTTGGTCTATACATGTTAAAACTAGGACTCTGACAACAGCAAACTGATTAAAGAAATTCAAAGTTAGCAGTTAAGATTACTTGTGCACGTAATTAATATAAATAAACTAACAAAAGTAGCATCAGATGGTAATATTGAGAGAAAGGAACAAGGGGAAGGCAGATAGATAAATATATTGATGGCTTGATCTGTCGGATGTAAGGTTTGATGGGTCAAACCTCAAAGAGAGAAAGGATGCTAAGTCCCACTTTCCCAATGTGATCCTGCCCGTTTAATTATGTTAACCTTTAATGGCTCAGTTGCTTAAGTCCATAAACAGAGTCTCGGAAAACCAAGGAATACCTCTAGGAAAACATTTACAAGTTTTTCCCTTATTACCCAAAATATCCTTTTGGTGGTTCCTTGTCTCTCCTCTCTTAGTTAACCTAATTTTATCTAGGGTTGTTTTGATTAAACTAATTGACTTATGACAAGTTTAAAAAATACACAATAATTGACATGACTTCATTTTTATGTTTTAATAAACATAAACTTGGTTTGTGAACATTGCATTCAAAAAATACAATCTCATGTAATACAATAAGGACATATACATACAATTGTAACTATACAGCATTGATGGGCCAGCTATAAGGTGTATATTCCTAGTTATATTTGTTTAATGACATGTACTGCTCATCTTTTACTGGCATGGATGATCTGAAAAAAGAGCTGTCTACACTCAGGGTTCTCCACTTCCAGGTTTGTGGATCCCTTGTAGCAATCTGTCAATGTCTATATGTTATGTAGTCTTAGTGTTCCAAGACTGAGCAGAATATTGGCTTTAGAGGTCCCCTCTCCCATGTTAATCATATATTATTTGTTTTACCTTCCACTGGGTAGAGGAAATATTGCAGGTGAATAGCTTTCTGCACTAATCTATCAAGGGCATCACTCACAAGGTGCTCACTCAACAATGTGCTACATTCACAAAGGGCTGTATTCACAAAGTGCTGCATTCACAAAGTGCTGCATTTAACAAGTGCTGCATTCAACAAGTGCTGCCTTCAACCTAGTTAGGTCTGGATCTAGCTGGCTCTAGACATTCCCTGGCATTCCCACAGGCATGCTTTTCAATGATATAGACTTATGTGATCATTAGGCATACTTTTGAAATTGACAAAGGATGATTACTCCTGTTTAGCAATAATGAAATTACACATGAGTCACCACATGCTTTCATCAATTACATAGAGTTATGTGATACACAATCCACATTCATTCATTATTATTCCTAACCACCTAACCACACTTGCATAACGGTTGATTAAGCATTATTATGTGCCGCACAAATGATAAATCCACATGTTTACAATAATAAAAATGCATTTGACTCACCACATAAATGTGTGTGTGTGTGTATATATATATATATATATATATATATGTGTGTGTGTGTGTGTGTGTGTGTTGTGTGTGTGTGTGTGTGTGTGTGTGTGTGTGTGTGTGTGTGTGTGGGTGGGTCCCCATGTGCTCATGGACAAAAAGACTACTTGATTTTTCATGTGCTCATGTAAAAATAATCTACTTGACTATTACACATTACACTAATTTGTCTTACCAGTGTTGGCATAATGTAACATACTTTCTTATTTAGTGACTAAGTATTCTTAAATTACTCACCAACTTCTGATTGAGTTTAACTACTTAAGAAATAAAATGTACAACTCAGGTTTAATGCCAACACATCCACTA
Organism: Cepaea nemoralis; assembly: GCA_014155875.1. Classification (NCBI taxonomy): domain Eukaryota; kingdom Metazoa; phylum Mollusca; class Gastropoda; order Stylommatophora; family Helicidae; genus Cepaea; species Cepaea nemoralis. The sequence continues at coordinate 10,344 of JACEFZ010026875.1, read as the reverse complement.
AATTGTTTCACTGGGAGAAATATAAACTCACTGTGGGTTTTCCTGTTATACAGTTTATCCATAGACTATGATAACTGAATATATTATTTATTTTCTATTAAACTAATTTCTTAAGAATTAACATCATGGATTATAACACATTTACTCACCGATTTCTTCTTTGATAAGGGCTCACAGACTAACTAAATAAAATAAATTATGATGTTTTACCCTCATACTTTTAGAATGGCTCCAATCAACACATGTCAACAACAAGATGTCAAGTCCTAGATTTGGTTGTATTCCCAAATACACTCGCTGATGGTTTTCTGGTCCTTCTATTCTCTCTCGTCTGGATGTTCTATTCTGTGTTTGTAGCGAGTTGAGAAGCTATCATGTTTCGCAGGCCCAGTCGGCCTTCTTCTAGTGACGCGAGTTGTTGATCGCAGAATGAGAACGTGCTCCAGTCGTTCGTCTTTTTATGTTAGTTTTTCCATGTCCAAGTTTTTAGTTGAAATCGTCGAACTGAGTATGCTTAAATTCTGGATTGTAGAAGTAAGGAACAACCCAGCACTGTTACGGTGTCAATCTTGAATTGTTGTACAGGAAATATTCACAGCAACGTTACGGCTTGCAAAAATATATTACATGATCACATAGCAGAATTAAGGCAAGTACACATAACTGATTCACGACCGATAATAGTATGAGGTGTTGAAACATGACCACCCATGCTTATCGACATGGCACATGATGATGACTAACAAATCAACTAACATAGAAAGTTGTAAGGCTTAGCTTCATAGCTTCGATACGGAGCCTTTCATTTCTTTGCTTACCTGGACAATAGTCTGGCTGCTGTTTTCTTTCCTTTTCAAAGTCATGATCAGGAATCATTACTTGTCTTTCGCTGTATTGTCTTCGTTTTTGTGTTAGTGCTTCTAAGATGTGATAAAAAAAATAAAAACATATGCTGAAGCAGATGCGATTCGTGTGCTTAAACTATTGCTGTGTAAACAAAACGTCTTGATATTCCATTCAAAATTACCAATATGGTAGACACTTTAAAATATTGTGGGAATATGTGTGTTGTATATTTCATCTCTGACTATTTGTCGATTTACTTGTTATGCGACTTCTGACACTTGAGGAGATGCAGCGAAATATGCCAGACAATAAACTGTGCTGTCTACTGTTTGTGTCTTCAGCATTCAAAAACATATACTGGCAAAATACGTGAGGCGGGTAAACTAGCGAAGGATCGACAATCCATGCGAATGGGACCATGATGAGACGCTACGTTCTGTAAAGGTCCTGATACTTGATCATCATCATCTGCAACTTTTGCCGTTAAGCGTCGTGGGGAGAAATAGTGTCCTCTTTGGCGTATCACCAGTGCTAGTAACTGGTTGTATTGCATTCTAACGAGATGGCTGAACCATTTGATCTTCTGCTTTTCGATATATGTGTGTCAAGGTGTCGATCTCACTGTCTGACTGATAACACCACTTCATTCTCGGTATCTGAAAGTTAAGTTAGCAGCTCCTCTGTATCCCTTCATCTCGTAGATATTGATTTTGCGTGTGGTTTAGATGATGTCCAAGCTTGGCATTGGCAGCATAGAGTTGGTGTAAATATGATAATCATTATCTGTCGTTGGGCGGGCATAAGTATATTTGAATGGTTCAGTATGTGTCGCAATGGTTACGCTGTAAGTCTGTGTCAAAAACTCATTGAGTGGCGTAACCAAAGGTGGAAAAACGTCTCATTAACACAAAATGGAATACTTGGCTAGCGAACCCATTACTTGGAAGTCCAAAGCGATGGCTTGCTGGGTGGATGTCGTCTGCAGACTGACCGTTCCTGGTTTGCGTGTAGAGCGAACAGTAGCGAACAAAATTCCCAGTATACGGAAGTTAAGAATTGAAGCAGCCATACGTCACGACCCCTTGTGTGAGAGCTATGTGTCGGCTCTGCAATTATGGAAGTCTCATTGGATGGCGGGGAATGTCCATGGTCTGCCCCTGCCTTCCCTTGAGGGTTGACCGTTTTGTCTTTGGCCGTTCTAGCTTGACCAGCTTAGATGTGGACGACACCACAACAGTAAGAGTCGAATGTCCCTCGAAACGCCCGGGAAAGCTAGCCCGGTCTACAGACGCCCGCAGAAGTCGTATGTGCCTTCCTTTTTTAAATTTTTTTTTTTAACATTCGCATATCCTTTTTACAGGACTTAGCTGTCAACAGCAGCATCTTTCAGCTGTCTGTTGATCTCTTGACAATATTACGCTCAGTAGTTTGCCATTACTTTCTGAGCGGCTGGCTCAGTTATCCCGCAAGTCACCAGCGGGGGTCGAACCGCTGCCTACTCTCGCCCGCTACTAGACACTGCGTGATAAACGGGATTACGGAGAAAGTGTTGTAACCCCTCGGCCAGAGAGACCGGCTTGTGCCGTCCTAAGGCGGCAAATAAACTTGGCACAACACAATTACGTCTGAAAAAACACTCCTGAAGAACGCAGAAGAAGAAGAAGTATGTGTGACAGTTAAATGTAAGCTCACTTGCTTTTTGACATCAGACTTAGATTTCTCGAAATCAAATGTCAATAGTTAACTGGTTTTGTCTTACGAATAATGTCTGTACAACTGTTAGTTCTCTAGTGACTGTTTGTTCCATCGACAACAAACGTTAATTATAGTGATGGACTGTTGTGTTGGCATTCTCGCATTAGCCGTATGCTTGTATGCGTGTGCTTGCTTTTGGTTTGACGGAACTGCTCTCTTTTCCACATCTCACAGTGTGGAGTATGTTTTGTGATGTTCACAGACACAGAAAAAGGAGCAGTTTGGGTTGACCCTTTGTCGTGAAACTGGTACCATGACTAACGTGTATGTTATGTTAAGAAATGTGGACAACGAATTAACAATCCTAGGATAAAACTGAAGATTTCAAATTTTGGAAATATTGTCGAATAGAAGGAATGTGATTGCAGGAGAAAAGAAGCACCACAACTCTACTAATATTGCACCAAGTGTCAGGTCTTAGTCAGATATGACTGAGCTACCGTATGAAAGTAGACGGTGCTACCTGCTTTCTGTTAGCGCCGAATGTTGGGCGGCGATTACCATATCCGACAACCCACATTCTGCCAACGGCTTCGGGCGGAAGAGCGCAATTGGGAGGGTGCAAGTCTTATCCTGGTACGAGGAAATGCAACCTAAAGACAAAATGTCATGGCAGGACAGACCAGGCCCTAAGCCTTGGTTGGCAGCTGGTCTAAAATCGAAGCTCCGACGGGCGGACAGTTAGAGCATTGCTTTGCTGATCCGGCAACTTCTGCAGCTTGTCATGTTCCAGATGTATAGGTGTTACCTTTCATCTGGAGTGAACTAGGCAGGCCGAGAGAGGGATCATGCTGCATGGGCAACACATGGTCTCTATATTTTAGCCCAGGCTTTGTGCTATGGACAGGGACTTTTCTTTATGGCAGTGAAGCCTGGAAAACTTACTCACATCAAGAGAAACGTTTAAAAAGATTTCATATGCGGTGACTGCGAAGAATATTTGGTATTAAGGGGCAAGACAAAATTACAAATACTGAAGTATTGGAAAGATCAGGATGTGTGACGGTTTATTCCATGCTCAGTCTTCGTAGACTTAGATGGATAGGACATCTTAGGAGGATGGATGATGGTAGAATACCAAGGACATCTTTATTTGTGAATTACAGATGGGTAAGAGATCTCAGGGTCGGCCTCTACTACGATACAAAGATGTGTGTGTAAGCAGGACATGATTGATACATGCATTGATAATGCACATTGGGAGCAGGTCGCCGCTGAAAGTGTTTCATAGAGGGCAAATATCAGAAATGGAATAAAGACAATGGAGAAAATTATTGCAGATAAGTTACACACAGAGCGTGTGAGACGTAAGATGGTGCATGATGGTGGAAATGACCATGTGTTCACATGCAACCACAGTGGTCGAACATTTACAGCGCGAATTGGCCTTACCAGTCACATTCGCTACCGCCATGGGTAGTAGTTTTTTATGCCTTCTTGAAGCACAAACTATCGTCTGTCAAGACGGCAAGGTGCCAATGATGATTGCACCAAGCCACTTATACAATTAATGTGAATGGAAAGCCACTCGTGTAGGTCAATAGTGTTTTTAACTATATCAATTAACAACACACGACGGCAAGTGAGAAGCAGACATGAGTATGAGAGTGTAGACAAACTATCATTCAACAATATGAAACACATTCTCCCATCAACTACATTTAAATTACCAAACAAAATACAAACTAATAGTGATCAAGTGTTGTGTTTACTATGTATTATGATAAGGATTTTCAATTCAATATCCCATATTTGTTGCGGAGGTGGTTATGTCTGTGCAGAGCTTTGTGTCTCGTGTGCTGCCACTGGTTTCTGATGTTGATATTCCTCCATGCCATGATGCCAAACCACCCAGGGTATCTCTTTTTATAGAATGTTAGACGATCTTGCGTGCCCAATTATTAACCGTTTTAAAATAAAGTTAATTCGTTCGTGTCCCCCTGCCTCTCCTCCGCTCCAACTTCACTGCTGTGACGACATGCTGCAGTGGTTCTTTCTCTCATTACAAGTCCAAAAACTTATTGTGGAATAAACGCCATCAGCGATTAAAGCATCTTTAAGCAGAACATCAGGATGTGAGTGCACGACTGGAGAAGGACAAACGGGAAGACCCGCCTCCGGGAAGTGTGAGGAACGTAATGGACGCGAGGTACTCGTCGAGGGGGTGGGATTGGTATGGGGGATGTGGCTGCTTCAGATGACTGCAGACCTGCTGTGAGCTCGCCCTTCAGTGGGTTTTCTAGCAGTGAACGTGGATGACGTATGTTCGTGCATTAAACAGAAAAAAAAATAAGGGCGCAATGTTCCGCAGGTGCCAGAGTCGCCCCATGAGGTTCCACTTTCCCGTGTTTCGTTCAGATGACCACCCCTGCTACTGACCCTAGCCAGATCAAGTGTAGATACTACACTTTGATCTTAGCCCAAAGCTCGATAATTTGAAGGCGATTGTTTTTGTTTTATTTTGAACTAGCTGACCCTGCCCGGCTTCGCCCAGACCCTGGTGGGGAGCATGTCATTTAATTCATATAAGTAGTCATATAAGTTCTCGTTCCCGTTACCGACTGTCTGTCTGTCTGTCTGTCTGTCTGTCTGTCTGTCTGTCTGTCTGTCTGTCTGTCTGACCCGGCCCGGCATTGCCCAGCTCCTGGTGTGGAGCATCTCATTTAATTCATATAAGTAGTCATATAAGTTCCCGTTCCCGACTGTCTATCTGTCTGTCTGTCTGTCTGTCTATCTGTCTGCCTGACCCTGCCCGGCTTCGCCCAGTCCCTGGTGGGGAGCATCTCATTTAATTCATATAAGTACTCATATAAGTTCCCGTTCCCGTTACCGACTATCTGTCTGTCTGTCTGTCTGTCTGTCTGTCTGTCTGTCTGTCTGACCCTGCCCGGCATCGCCCAGTTCCTGGTGTGAAGCATCTCATTTAATTTATATAAGTAGTCATATAAGTTCCTGTTCCCAACTGTCTATCTGTCTGTCTGTCTGTCTATCTGTCTGCCTGACCCTGTCCGGCTTCGCCCAGTCCCTGGTGGGGAGCATCTCATTTAATTCATATAAGTAGTCATATAAGTTCTCATTAAATTCATACAACAAAAAAGTAACTTAATTTTTTTTTTCTTTTTGGACAATTCAAAGCTGTTATTGTTATTCAGTATATCTGACCCTGCTGAAGTTATGAATGTGTGGTCTTCTGTGCTGTCTCCGAAGTCAGCGTCATATTTTTAAAACATGTAGTTATTGAGCTGACGATAATTATATCCGTTTGACTAATACTTTCTAGAGATTTGGACATATTTCTCTTTGCCAGCATTTACCAACCTTTCATGACATTTATTTTAGAAAAAGTAACTTAAAAGAATGTCCTTCCACACACCATCCATTATTTTTAATGAAAACTCTTTCTAATCACCTGCATGACTACAGTAACTTCTTAAGCAAAAAAAGATGACTTACAATGTTATGCATTGTGCATTATTTTTATGAAAACTTTGAAAATGCCTTACAGATTGTATCATTATTTATTATAACTCATATGCCGGTACATAACTATGGACAAAGAGTTTATAAATCTTTGAAAACGATGCCACAATATGACTATAAGTTATACAGAAAAGTTATGCCCCTTGAAATAACTTTTACAGAGTTACGTCCCCTGAGATATATGAAATTATAATGAAAAATGAAAAATGAAATAATACTGAGTAAGCAGGCGATTTCACACTAAAAAAATATCACAGTTGGCAGCTCTGGAATGAAAGGAAGACGTGTAGAAAATTTCATCTCAATCGGATGGGCCGTTCGCGAACAAATAAAGGACATACATACATACAGACAGACAGACAGACAGACAGACAGACAGACAGACAGACAGACAGACAGACAGACAGACAGACGGAGATCGCAATTTATATATAAGATAAAGGCTTGGGAGTTCCCACAGGGGTCAGAGCCTCCCCATCAGGCCCTTACGTCCCTGAGTGTCATTTGGGTGACCGCCTCTGCATGTGGCCCTGGCGAGATCAAGTACAGGTACCAAACGTTGATCTAGCCAAAAGGTTAAGAAATAAAGTATCCAGTTTTTGTTGTTGTTGGTAATGTCTGGTAGTTCCCCAGTGGCAAGAGCAACCCCGTAAGGTTCCCACTTCCCCCTGTTTTTGTTGTGGGCCATTTAGTCGACCCACCATGTGCCATTAGAGGCCCACTGCCGGTGTTAGTGGACCGTCTCTTTACTTTAGCCAGACCAAGGGCAGATAAATCTACACTTGATCTTAGCCATAACGCAGAGATAAATAAAATAAATAACATGTTTTGCATGTCCTTTACAGGACATCGCTGTCAACATCAGCATCTTTCAGCTGACTGTTGATTTCTTGGCAAGATTATGCTCAGTAGTTTGCCATTGCTTTCTGGGTGGCCGGCTCACATAAGTTACCGACGTGATTCGAATCACTGCTGATTCTCACCGTCGCCGCGTTACTTACGAGAGTATACGAGATTACGGAGATTAGTTGCTAACCTCTCGGCCAGGAAGCCGGCATAACACCGAGAAGCGACCCACAATTTATTTGACCTTTCAAAGGCCAGACAAAAATTAAAAAAATCAGCACTAGCCAAACAATTCTCATTTATAAGTATTATTTAGCAAAAGCAATCAAAGTATATTATAAAATGTGTTGTGCAAAAAACAATATCCCTTAAGTAATATATCAGCTGTGTTAAAACTCTGCTTCATATCTCTTTAATATACATAACTCAAAATATTACATAATAGCAGTAAAGGTTGATTTATAAATGAAATTAATGAGAAATTAAGAAAATAATTCAAAGAACTGTAAATGTTAGAAATATTTTTAGATTGGGTAATGTCCCTTAATATCTAACGTCGTTATGTCCCATCAATCAATCAATCATGTGCCATGCAGGAAAGCGTGGGCGGTCATGACTCGCCATTTCACTCGATCACCAGTGTCGTGGATCCAGCTCATGTCCCATGACCGAAGTTAATTTTCTTTGTTGTTTTTGTTTATGTGGCCTCCCCGAAATTATTTGAACATAATTGTTTGTAAATTCAGTCACCACTTCAACAATTATGCTAGCCTGTTGTTATGATAATTTGGACATGCTATTAATAAAAAAAAAATAAGAAGATAAACAAGCGAAGTAGCATTTTATGATTTCTCATCATATGCATAGTATTTGGTTTTGATAACAATAATTAGTGTTAGTTGTAGCTGCCTTTTATAATTTTGCATGATGGGAAACACACTGACCAATGAAAAGATGAAAATTGCAAAGAGAAAATTATTGTTGAACTGCTACATAGATCGTGTACAATTATATGGGTGTACATTGTGCTACAGTCAGCAGAAAACATGGCAAACATCTGATGGCAGGGGAGATGTAGCTTCTGAGGAACATGCAAAGAATGCCACGGAGAAACAGGGGAAACAAACCAGCAAGTCCTGCAAGTAAGAAATTAAAACTATAAACTGATGTGCGAAATTAAACTAAGACAGTCAAGATTAATAGGGCTCGTTATAAAAAAAAAAAAACTCACTTCTTCTTATAGTCCTCGCTGTGTTGCGGAGGTAATCAAGTCTGCACATAGACTTCGGTCTCGTGTGCTGCCACTCATTTCTGATGTGGATGTTTCTCCAGGTGGTGATCTCAAGCTGCACTGCATTTTCTATCTTGGTTCCCCCTTCCTCTCCTCCGCTCTACCTTTCCCACTGTGACGTCATACTGCAGTGGTCTCCATTTTCTATCTTGGTTCCCCCTTCCTCTCCTCCGCTCTAACTTTCCCACTGTGACGTCATATTGCAGTGTTCTCATTTTCTATCTTGGTTCCCCCTTCCTCTCCTCCGCTCTAACTTTCCCACTGTGACGTCATACTGCAGGTGTTCTCCATTTTCTATCTTGGTTCCCCCCTTCCTCTCCTCCGCTCTAACTTTCCCACTGTGACGTCATACTGCAGTGTTCTCCATTTTCTATCTTGGTTCCCCCTTCCTCTCCTCCGCTCTAACTTTCCCACTGTGACGTCATACTGCAGTGTTCTCCATTTTCTATCTTGGTTCCCCCTTCCTCTCCTCCGCTCTAACTTTCCCACTGTGACGTCATACTGCAGTGTTCTCCATTTTCTATCTTGGTTCACGGCATTTTTCTTGCATCTGTCGCAATGAGAATATCATATCAATGGTAGACTGGTTCTGGCGGAAGCCGCACTGTGATTCGGGGTAGACTTGATCTCCCAGGACTTGAAGTCTGCGCAGGACAATTCTGGCAAATACTTTCCAACAATACACAGAAGTGAGATACCCCTATAGTTGTTGCAGTCGCTCGATCTCCCTTGTTCTTGTACAGCGTTATGATGTTTGAAGCTTTTGAAATCCTGTGGGACTTGTCCTTCTCGCCAGCATAGCTCTATTAGCTGGTGGATCTGTAGAGCGAGGGTGTCTTGCCCACTCCTGATCACCTCTATTGGAATCCCATCCTTACCTGGAGCCTTGCCAGATGCAAGCTCATTTATAGCACACTTAACTTCTGTTATAGTGGGAAGTGTGTCCAGGTGGTCAAGAGTTGGCAGGGCCTCTATGGCGTTGAGGGCATCATCCGCCAGCTTGGTCTCACTTGAGTAAAGCTCTAATCAGTGCTCGACCCATCTATCCATCTGCTGTTTCTTATCAGTGATGATTTCTCCAGTCAAGATTTTCAGCGGTGCACTTCTTTTGATCATTGGACCACAGGCTTTCTTTATCCTTCATACATGCTTCTGATGTTTCCCTTATCACTTGTGATTTGAATGGACTCACATAACTTGATCCAATAGTCATTCGCACACTGCCTGGCAGCCTTTTGTACATCCTTCCTCGCTTGCTTCAGCTCACTCAGAGTGTTACGTGTTGGTCTTTCCTTGTTTCTTAAGAGAGCTATCTTCTTTTTATCAATCAAGGGCTGCAGTATCTGGCTGTTTGCCGCAAACCAGTCCTGCCTCTGATGATCCACAGTGCCGTAAACCCCTACGCTGTTTTATAAATAGTTTCCTTAAGTTTACTCCATTTATCATTACTATACAATTTTCTGATGTATCCATTGAAAGCGTCCCTCAAGTTGCTGTTGAAATTCAAAGCACTTTCCAGGATCGTGAGTGTTAATAATATTAATCCTGGGGCTAGACTTGTGTTTAGCTGTGTAGATTCTCTTTGGTCTCAGTCTAACCCTTGCAACAACCAAAGAATGATCTGTATCACAGTCAGCACTGTGGTAACTTCGAGTTAATGATGTATGGTTCAGATGCTGTCTCCGGTGATAATGAAGTCCCGCTGATGGGCCCAATTTGGGCCTTATCATCTCTTTTGTTTTAAAAAAAGGGGTTTGTAATACAAAGGTCCTTTTTAGTGCAATGCTCCAGCACCTTTGCCCCTTTTATTCAGCGACCGATGTTGTATTTTCCAAGGCACACTGGCCATGAACCGAGTCCTTTCCCACAGAGATTTAAATCACCAGCATTTTAAAAAATTTGTCGGATTTTGGAACTGCCTTGATCGCCCAGTCTATTTCTCATAGAACGTATCTTTTACATCATCAGAGGGGGAAATGGGGTCGGTTTCATAACATGAGAATGGTGGCAAACCACAAGAGGTTGCCAAGCGCAGTGATAATAACTTTTGTTACCTTCCCCGCTGGGAATCAATTTATTCCCCCGTAGCGAATTCTTTCCCCCAATTTTTTTTTTTCCCCCCCAAA
>JACEFZ010026874.1:0-30860 GCA_014155875.1 Cepaea nemoralis | reverse complement strand
TATGTTTTTGTTTTTTGGGGATGTATGTATGTATGTATGTATGTATGTATGTATGTATGTATGTAGATGTATGTATGTATGTATGTATGTATGTATGTATGTATGTATGTATGTATGTATGTATGTATGTATGTATGTATGTATGTATGTATGTATGTATGTATGTATGTATGTATGTATGTATGTATGTATGTATGTATGTATGTATGTATGTATGTATGTATGTATGTATGTATGTATGTATGTATGTATGTATGTATGTATGTATGTATGTATGTATGTATGTATGTATGTATGTATGTATGTATGTATGTTTTATGTTGTTGTATGTATGTATGTATGTATGTATGATGTATGTATGTATTTATTTAGATGTATTTTGTATGTTTTTGGGTATGTATGTATGTATGTATGTATGTATGTATGTATGTATGTAGTATGTTTTTGTAGATGTATGTATGTATGTATGTATGTATGTATGTATGTCCTTTATCTGTTCGCGAACGGCCCATCCGATTGAGATGAAATTTTCTACACGCCTTCCTTTCATTCCAGCGCTGCCAACTGTGATATTTTGTTAGTGTGAAATCGTCTGCTTACTCAGTATATTTCATTTTTCATTTGTCATTATAATTTCATATATTTCAGGGGACCTAACTCTGTAAAAGTTATTTCAAGGGGCATAACTTTTCTGTATAACTTATAGTCATATTGTGGCATCGTTTTCAAAGATTTATAAACTCTTTGTCTATAGTTATGTACCGGCATATGAGTTATAATAAATAATGATACAATCTGTAAGGCATTTTCAAAGTTTTCATAAAAATTATGCACAATGCATAACATTGTAACTCATCTTTTTTTTGCTTAAGAAGTTACTGTAGTCATGCAGGTGATTAGAAAGAGTTTTCATTAAAAATAATGGATGGTGTGTGGAAGGACATTCTTTTAAGTTACTTTTTTTGTTGTATGAATTTAATGAGAACTTATATGACTACTTATATGAATTAAATGAGATGCTCCCCACCAGGGACTGGGCGAAGCCGGACAGGGTCAGGCAGACAGATAGACAGACAGACAGATAGACAGTCGGGAACAGGAACTTATATGACTACTTTTATAAATTAAATGAGATGCTTCACACCAGGAGCTGGGCGATGCCGGGCCGGGTCAGACAGACAGACAGACAGACAGACAGACAGATAGTTGGTAACGGAAACGGGAACTTATATGACTACTTATATGAATTAAATGAGATGCTCCCCACCAGGGACTGGGCGAAGCCGGCAGGATCAGTCAGACAGATAGACAGACAGATAGACAGACAGATAGACAGTCGGGAACGGGAACTTATATGACTACTTATATGAATTAAATGAGATGCTCCACACCAGGAGCTGGGCAATGCCGGGCCGAGTCAGACAGACAGACAGACAGACAGACAGACAGACAGACAGACAGACAGACGGTAACGGGAACGATAACTTATATGACTACTTATATGAATTAAATGAGATGCTCCCCACCAGGGTCTGGGCGAAGCCGTGCAGGGTCAGCTAGTATCTTATATATAAAAGGCAATCTCCGTCTGTATGTCCGTATGTCCTTTATGCGTTCGCGAACGGCCCATCCGATCGAGATGAAATTTTCTACACGTCTTTCTTTCATTCCAGCGCAGCCAACTGTGATATTTTTTTAGTGTGAAATTGGCTGCTTACTGAATATTATTTAATTTTCCATATTTCATTATAATTTCTATAAAGCAAGGGGACTTAACTCTGTAAAAGTTATTTCAAGGGGCATAACTTTTATTAACTTTTCTGTATAACTTATAGTCATATTGTTGCATTGTTTTCAAAGATTTATAAACTCTGTGTCTATAGTTATGTACCGGCATATGAGTTATAATAAATAATGATACAATCTTTAAGGCATTTTCAAAGTTTTCATAAAAATAATGCACAATGCATAACATTGTAACTCATCTTTTTATGCTTAAGAAGTTACTGTAGTCATGCAGGTTATTAGAAAGAGTTTTCATTAAAAATAATGGATGGTGTGTGGAAGGACATTCTTTTAAGTTACTTTTTTTGTTGTATGAATTTAATGAGACGCTACCCGCCAGGAGCTGTGCAAAGCCACGCCGGGTCAGATAGATAGACAGACCCACCTTTTCGATGCAGTTGTCTACAGGCATATGCGTTAAAATCCTCCTCCTCCTCTCCCCTCCTCCTCCTACCCTCTTCCTCTTCCCCTCCCCCCTCTTTCTCCTCCTCCTCCCTCTTCCTCCTACCTCCTCGCCCTCCTCCCTCTTCCTAATCACTCCTCTTCCTTCTCCTCCCTTCTCCTCCTCTCTCCTCCCACTCCCTCCTCCTCCCTCCTTCTAATTCTACGTCCTCCCCCTCCCTTCCTCCCTCTTCCTCCCTCTCCTCCTCCATCCTCCTCATCCCTCCTCCTCCTCCCTTCTCATCCTCTCTCCTCCTCCCTCCACATCCCTCTCTCCACCTCCCTCCACATCCCTCTTCCTCCTCCTTCTCCTCCCTCCTCCTTCTCCCTCCTCCTACTCCCTCCTCCCTCCTCCTAATCACTCCTATTCCTTCCTCTCTCCTTCTCCTCCTCTCTCCTCCTCCTACGTCCTCCCCCTCATCCCTCCTCCTCCTACCTCCTCATCCTCCTCCCTCCGCCTCCATCTCCCTCCTCCTCCTGCCCCTGCGTTCTTCTCCTCCCCCTCCCTCTTCCTCCTCCTACCCTCCTCCTCCTCGCTCCTCCTGCCTCCTCCTCCTTCCTTCTCCTACCTCCTCCTCCTCTCTCCTCCTCCTAATCCCTCCTCCTCCCTCCTATTCCTCCCTACTCCTCCTCCTCCTTCCTCCCTTCTCCTACCTCCTCCTCCTCCTAATCCCTCCTCCTCCCTCCTATTCCTCCCTACTCCTCCTCCTCCTTCCTCCCTTCTCCTACCTCCTCCTCCTCCTCCTAATCCCTCCTCCTCCTTCCTATTACTCCCTACTCCTCCTCCTCCTCTCTCCGCCTATCTCTTCCTCCATCCTACTCCTCCCTCCTCCACCTCCATCTTCCTCCTCCCAGCTCCTACTCCTCCTTTTCCTTCTTCTGCTGATGCTGCTGCCAGCGCTCCATTTACCCAAGTTAATTGTTGGGGGAAGATGTAAAGATCTTTCAAGTGCTCTTTCTAATGCTTTTTGTAAGTTGGTCTTCGTTTATCTAAGGTTGTTCTAACTGCAACCAATAAATGATTAGACAGACAGGCAGACAGACAGAGAGGGAGGGACAGACAGACAGACAGACAGACAGACAGACAGACAGACAGACAGACAGACAGACGGGAACGGGAACTTATATGACTACTTATATGAATTAAATGAGATGCTCGCCATCAGGGGCTGGGCGAAGCCGGGCCGGATCAGACAGACAGACAGACAGACATATAGACAGACAGATAGATAGTCTACTTATATGAATTAAATGAGATGCTCCACACCAGGAGTTGGGCGATGCCGGGCCGGGTCAGACAGACAGACAGAAAGACAGACAGAAAGACAGACAGAAAGACAGACAGACAGACAGACAGACAGACAGACAGACAGACGGTAACGGGAACGAGAACTTATATGACTACTTATATGAATTAAATGAGATGCTCCCCACCAGGAACTGGGCGAAGCCGGGCCGGGTCAGCTAGTATATATATATATATATATATATATATATATATATATATATATATATATATATATATATATATATATATATATATATATATATATATATATTCTAGCTTGTGTCTCTTTTGGATTCCTCCTCCCATAGACAGATTGCCTCCCCGGGCTTGTGGACTCTGTCTGACCATTTTCTTCTCCCGGGCCTTGTTGTTCCGGGACTTTGTTCTTACAAAGCCATTCTTCAACCACTGTATCTAATAATCAGATAAAATAATGCTTACGTAAGATTTGTAATTGTTCCATCATAGATGTAAAACGATGTTGAGATATACTAATTTGGCTGTATGGAATTCATCCATCCATGTCGATAAGCGTGGGCGGTCATGTTCTGCCATCTCACTCGATCACCAGAGTCGTGGATCAGCTCTGTGTTCCTGTCTCGACCATGCCATGGGGCCAAGCCATTCAGGTATGTATTTCTCGGTCTCCCCCATTGGTCTTTTCCCTTCGATCTTGCCAGTAGTAACAGTAAGTCATTTCTTCTCATAACATGCCCAAAATATTTTGACTGTCTACGTCAAGTGGCTCTAATCAGTTTACGAACTTAATTTGTTTCTTGAAGGACTTGTTCATTGGTTTTTCTCTCTGTCCACGGTATTCTTTGCATTTTCCTCAGAAATCACATTTCTACAGCCATCAAATGTTTTTCAGCTTGACTGCTCATTGTCTACGCTTCACATCCACACAAAAGTACATGTTCTATGTAGCACTTCAACACTCTTTTTCTCGTTTCAATTGATATCTTTTTCTTGGTAAGTATGTTTTCATCTTGCCAAAGGCTACCTTCGCAATGGACAATTCTTGTTCTAATCTCTTCAAGGCATCTCCCATCAGATGTTATGACTGTTCCGAGATAACTGTATCGATTCACTTGTTTAAGAATATGCCTATTTACTCGTATATCACATTGTGGAACAATCTTCCACATGAAATAAAAGACATCCCCAATCCGTATACATATAATCGCAAATTATTTGAACACTATCTTAGTACGGATTACCTTCCCCCTTAATAATAGAAATAATAATAATAATAATAAAAGCCTAGTATAACAGCCAGTCCCCTTTTGGTAGGCCAGTATATTCCACATAGCTATTAACAAGTGCCACACCAGTTATAACTATTACTAATTTTCCACATGCCTTTATAATGCATATCTTTTATATTGTTGCTGTTTTCAGTTAGCCTTGAATGATGTGTGAAGGGTATAATGTATGAAAGAGAGTAATAAAAGGGCAGAATGTTAGACGGGCCTGCGTGCCCAATTCTTAACCCTTTCAAAATAAAGTTTTTTTGTGGTTGTTGTTGTTGTTGTTGTTGTTGTTGTTGTTGTTGTTGTTGTGGTGGTGGTGGTGGTATTTCCTTCTTCCCAGTGACGACCATAATCTGTGTCTTCTTAATATTCAGTTCTAACCCTAGTTGCTCACTTGGTCCAACAACCGCATCTACTAAATTTTGTCTGTATGGAATAGAAAGTGTTAAAGTCACTTATAAGTAGGACCTTCGCTTCTAGTATAAACAGACCTGGTTCAATTCACAATAGGGGCTGTTTGGATTGTCCAATATGAGAAAAGGGTAGCATATGCTTCTTGTATAACCCTAGGATATTGGGTTGGAAGTCTAACCTTTTTAGACAAGGGCGAAAAACTGGGAGGACCTATGTGCGCAGTATGCACGTTAAATAACTCAGATCAGTTGGAAATCGCAGACTGAATATCCTTCTGCCCTGGTTAGATTTCAAAATTAGAAAACCCAAACACAGAGAATATAGCATGCTTGTAATGCAATGGGAACTGGCTTGAAGTCTTTTGACAATGAAATACCTAAACTTGAGGAAGAAACATTTCCAGCAGCCACAAAACGATGTTATTCGAACAGTTCGGTCAGACTGAGAATGGAGAACCACTATGGTTCAAGCGAAAGTTAGTGATGTTGTGGATACTATGGATTAACACTGTTCATACTGTTTCCATTTTACTTAGTTTTGAGTACCCTCTCTTCACTTGCCATTTTATGCCCATAGAAAAGCCATATTTAAAGGCACTTTCTCGGTCTAATAGTGCCCATATATAATCCTACCTTTCCTCGATTTGACATTCCGATTGTACACTGAACCTACTGCGCATTATTGCCATAAGTGGAAGTCGTACACCCGCATTTCATTACCACTTCTACTTAAAAAAAACAAAAAACAATTCCGTCATTTAGTTTTTCGTATATTATGTGTTATGATTTACATTGCGTTGCTTTACTAGCCACGTTTATTTTGTTCTGACAAAGGTTCTTTTAATTTAAACATCAAACACGCGAAATGTGTGTTACAATATTTATTATTACTTTTCTTATCGTGATTATATAATTGTTACTATCTCCCCAATGTATTCGTGATCTGTGGTTTCTGTTCACCTGACCTAAGGTCCTTGGAAGATTGTATCATGTTTCTGTGCTTGTTGATTAAAGGCACGATCTTAGCATACCTTTTTTAAATTTAAGTTTGCATTGTCGCTATACTGATGTAGTGCAGAATGTGGCTTAGATATGGATATTAAAAAAAAACTATGATATTTAGCGGCGGAAAGGAAAGACCATCAATGAACATCACAGCAAACGGCGAGATACAAGAACAAGTTTCTCCTATGTTGGATGTTTAATAACAGATGCTGTTAAAAGTCAGTTACATATCCTTTACAGGACGTCGCAGTCAACACCAGGTATTATTTGTTGCTGTGATCTCTTGGCAAGTTTACATTCAGTAGTTTGCCATTGATTTCTGAACGACCGGCACCCATTCTATTGCGTAATAAACAAATGCAAGACGGTTTTCAGCTGTGTTTCGAACGCGGGTAAGCGGAATTATTAACTGCTTCCGTAACGCCATTGCCACGGAGCAAACACATGATGGCAGAGTGAAGCAGAATTCAAAAAGAGAATAGGAATGGCAAAATATGTTTTTCAACAACATGAAATCAGTAGAAATCCAGAGAGATTAACAATGCATAAAAATAAGATATGTCAAATGTTATATATTCAACACTACTATATGGCCGGGAAGCCTGGACAATGAACAGTCAATTAGAAAGTCGAATAGAGGCAATGGAGATGTGAATAAACAGAAGATTATGTCGTATGTTATGGAAACAAAAACAAGCCCTGGAGATGTGAATACACAACGCAGAAGATTATGTCGTATTTCACGGAAACTAAAACAATCAAATACAGAGGTTCTAGAAAAACTGGGAATGAAAAGAGAGTTGACGAAAGAAATAAAAAAAAAAAAAGGAAAGGCAAGTCAAGTCAAGTATTTTGACCACGTTAAAAATATAACACTCTTATAAAACCATACTGGAGGGTAAGGATGAAGGCAAGTGGGCAATAGGTATACAACGATACAAGTGAGAGGATACCATCAAGAGATGGACACACAGCAGTCTGACAGAATGAACAATCAAGTCAAGAGACATACATTGTTGGAGATCCATTGCAGCCAACCGTCATTGTGGAGAGAGCACCTGATTGATTGATGCTGATGCAATTAAAACCTGCCTGATTCTAATCTCAGAAGTTCGTTGCTGCTGTGCTGGACCATGACTAGGGTATATCCTAATGTGCCTTTCTACACGTCCTTAAGTTGCAGTCCTGGTCTTACACTTCCCGATGAATTTCTGAGCTTGGAGAGATGAAGTAGAGATCTTCGGCATAATCCCCGTGAAGATCATACTTGAGGTATCTGGTCGGGAGGTCAGTTTTTCCACCAACCTCAATCTAATAGATACAAGTCCTTTTCATGGCTCAGAAAACTTGAATGACAATGAATAGGCTTAAGAGGATTCATATTAGCCGTTACCAGTGAATTTGTTTGGTTTTTGCCTCCAAATGCACACCTTGATCTGATTGTTTTAGAAACATGTTTGTTCTTCACGTTCCTTTTTCGGCCCTGGGATATTGTCTGGATGGCCTTTTTTTTCTCTTTACACCATAAGATCTCAAATGTGGTTTTATGAGGAATTACATGTTAATTAATATACAGTTCTTAGCGGGGTAGGGGTATCCCCTATCAAAGGAGAAGTAAGGCGCCTCCTTACCTCCGCTAGCCTACGGGACACCATTGGCAAGGTGGAATACCCGTTTAGCCCCCCCCCCCCCGAATCAGGGTTACGCTCCCGGGTAGGTGGAACCCGTTAGCTTTGGACAGCAATCCATCTAGGAGACGGAAAACTCCAAATATAAACCCCCAAGTTCAAGGTGGACCAACGTGCTGAGGAACTGGATGGCCATGGGTTAACTGGTCGTGAACGTTGGACTTCTGACAGGCGTGCGGGGCGGCACCAGGTGTATGGACTCCTGCGGGACATCCCCTGCCTCTTCCCTAGCAAGCAGGCAATGCTAGGGTGACCGTTTATTTCCTGCAATATCCAAACTTTGCGTATGGATTTATTTAAACATGGGAATCGTCGCCGGAGCTACGGAGCATGTGCTCTGCGCTTGACACATCCCTCGTAGGCTAGCGAAGAGAAGAGTGAGGAGGAGAAGACGATGAAATGGTGTGAGAAGACGGCATAGAAATAGGAGGGCAGGCGCCAGGAGAACAAGACGAAAAGCGGAGAGACTAGGTTTCAACTATGTAAGAGTGGGATACTGGAATTGTCGCAGTGCCAGACAGAGAGGTCCTGTATTGGAAAAACTAATGTATGATTTTGACGTCCTCATGCTCCAGGAGCTAAATACAGACAAATACCATTGCCCTGGGTACGCCAGTTATATAAACCCTACTGGGCAGAAGAGACATGGACAAGGTCTGCTGGTGAAGGAAGGAGTGAAGCATGTGGTACTCGACTTGAGCCAGTGGAATCACAGTGCAAGAGAGGTCCAGGGTATACAAATGGAGATTGGTGGCTTAAGTTGGAACATCATAAATGTATATGCCACAGTGGACTGTTTTGTCAGAAAGGAACATTGGGACTGGCTTAAGGAACTGGAGGAATTACCAGGTGATAGGCTACTCATATGTGGAGACTTCAATGCAAGGAACAGAGATTGGGACAGTAGTGGAGAAAACCGACAGGGAATTGCCCTTGCAGATGCCATGGTGGACTCCGATGTGGTCTGCATAAATTGATGGTAGGCCGACTAAGAATGGCAATGAGGCCTGGCGATGCAGACACAGCTATTGACTTGGCACTTGTCTCCCAGTCATCAGTCCTGGATGTAAAGTGGAATGTTTTGAATGACCATGGGAGTGATCACATGCCATGCTCAGTCCTGATCTCTAAACCCAGGAAAGTTAAAGCTGGGAGAGCGCGCAAGACCTTCCGGTATGAGTGGACCGATTGCCTTCTTGGACGCCTCAGACAAGGGGCATGCAACATGACTGTTAAAACTCCTTTTTTGCACACCCATGGTGGACCCCAGAAGTAGACAATGCTTGGAAAGCAAAGAGAGCTGCAGTGAAGCAGCTAAAGAAAGTGCGACAGACACTTCGAAGCTCACGAGAGGAAGTGGACACAGCGGAAAATGTCAAGAAAGACAAGGTGGAGGTTTTCAAGCGCTGTGCTGCAGAGGCCAAAAGGGCAAAATAGGGAAAGTTTCATGAAGGAGATTGGAGGTGATAAAACACTGCAAAAATTCTGGAAACTGCACAGACAAATGCAGAGAAAAGATCGGCCGATGACAGTGAGAACAATCTATAGAGATGATGGTGTGCGCGTGACAACAGACAAAGAGAAAGGGGAGGCGTTTCTCCAGAGATTTTTAGAGCAGACCAATCATAATGATGCGGACACCAGGGATGCAGTTAGAGAAGAGCTATCTGGCACCACGAAGAATATGCAGTATGAAGACATCATACGAGTGGAAGATGTTAAACACATTTTGAAAAAGGCAAAAGACACGGCACCAGGGCCAAATGGGGTCAGGTATGGCCACATGAAGGGTTTGAGCGAAGCAGACTTGGAGGAGATGAGCGACTGCTTTAACCAGAGCATTTGGACAGCATCAGTACCGCAGGATTGGGTGCACAGCTATCTCGTCCCTCTCCCAAAACCATTCAAGGATCAGTCAAAGCTTAGCGGCTTTAGGATCATCACCCTTCAAAATACATTTGGGAAGGTTTTAGAGAAGATTTAGGGAGTCTTCGTGGCGAAGTGGTCAAGCCGTTTAACTCGGGCTCTGAAGGTTGTGGGTTCGATTCCGGGCCGCGTCCTTCGGTTCACGAGTTAAAATTTTTCGGAGACTCCTGTGGGTCGTCGCTAGAGCCACGGAGTTCGTGCTTTGTGCGACGCATTTCGCGCTGCGGAAAGAGACCGAGCCATATGGGATAAAACCCGGTGCAATGAAGTCGACCCTGTCGACTTTTAAGCGACTTTTTTTTAAGAGAAGATAGTCGCTGTTAAGCTGCAGGATTTTTTGGAAAGGGGGAAGCTTCTTCCAAGAGGCCTGGGGAGCTACAGGCCAGGAAAAGATACCTGGTCAAATGCAGCCACTTTTGCCTTTTATGTTTATGAGGGGTTCCAGAGGAGACATGAAACGATGGCGGTAGCGCTTGATCTCGAGGATGCGTACAATAGAGTTCGATATGATATTTTGATGACCGCACTGATAGGAGAAGGGGGTCAATCCCTGGTTGGTGAACTGGATAGCAGTTGGGACCAACAGGTCCTGCACTCTCGTCGGGTTGCTCTCCGTCTGGGCGCATGGACCTCAGAGCCACATATGTTAACCCCGGGACTGCCACAGGGATCTGCAGTCTCACCTGTGCTCTTTAATGTGTATACGAGCAAGATTGCAAACCTAGAAGCACCAGGGGTTGGAAGAATATTAACATTTGCAGATGATATTCTTGCATATAGGCAGGGGAGAGATAGGGAGCAAACAGCCCAGGAGTTACAGGCGACAGTAGATAAAGTGATTGACTGGTGCACAGAAATGAGTGCTGTTATCCACCCGGAAAAGGCGGCTGTTTTGTGGTGATCTCTGGACAACAGGATTGTAAGAGCTGATGTCCCAAGCCTCGCGATAGATGGTAGAAATGTCAGCAGAGAGAACAAACTGAAGTATTTGTGGATCACATTTGACAGGAGCCTATCCTTCAAGGACCATGTGGAGACGGTCGGGACAAGATCTCAAAAGGGACTCAATGCACTTAAAAAAGGGTTTTCAAGGGCCCAAGCCCCAGAAGAAGGGTTTTCCCCCTTACTGTCCGGGGCACTTAAATTCCTTCGGGTAATTGATTATGGAAAAGGTCGCCAGGGCTCGGAGAGTAGGGGTGAAGTTAGAGGGGGGTAAAGGGAAGTGGAGATTAGTTTTGGGGGGAAAAGGTACACCACATTGAGCTTCAAAAAAATAAAAATCCTCAAGGTCTTTTGAGAGTTGGGGCCAAGGGAAGTTTGGAGTTTGCCCGGGAAAAAAAAAGGGGAACCCCATTTTATTTTAAGATGTCTTTTTTTAATAAAATTTAAAAAATTTTTTAAACAAATCTTCGGCCCCTTTTAGACAAAAAGGGCCCCTTTTTTAAACCAGGATCCCAATTTGGGATTTGTCGCCAAAAAATACCTATTTTGGAAATTTTTAAAAGGGATCCCCCTTCCCTTTTCCACAAACCCCGAAAAATAATTCCGGACCGGTTCTATGCCCATTTTGCCCCCCGAAAAAGGGCCCCCTTGGGAAAGAGGCCAAAAATTTGTCTGTGAAATTACAAGCACCAAAAGGGGCTAGGGTTTGGGTTTTCTGTAAGGGTTTTTCCCAATTTTTTAGGATTCCCTGCACGAATTTTTTGCTTTTCAAAAATTTTTAATAGTTCTTTCCAAGGAGAAGAATGAAAACCCCTTTCCCCCAAATAAAAAAGGTTAAAGCCCCCTTTTGCCCGATTGTCATAAAACCCGGGGGGGATCAGTTTAAAAACACCACCCTAGGGGCTCGTCTTGTCCTTTAAATTCTAGCGGCCGGTCGGGTTTTTTTTTGGAAGGTCAAGCCAGTTAACTTTTCTTGAGCGGGGAAGGAGTTTTGCTAAAGGGTTTAAGCCCGGGTTAACCGTTTGCCCTTTTGAGCGAGCGGGGAGTTTTTGTTTTAGGGCCCAAGCCCAAGCTGTTTCGTTTTTTCAGGTGAGCAAAAAAATTTTTTTTTTTTTGCCCAACCCAAGTTTTCAGCCCCTTTGCCTCAAATCAAATTTCCAGAAATTAAAAACTTTAAGACTTACTCGCCTACAGTCATAATCAAAAATCAAAGTTTTTCCAGAATGCTGATGAATTCAGACAACTCGCTAGCAACTGAGTCGTGATAAAAAAGGAACGTTGTTTAAAGACAATCAGGACAGCAGCTAAATATCTCATTCCTTCATTGATTGGCCCATGTTTTTTGACGTGTCAGACTATCTCGGGGCTCCGATGCATAAGAGAGCCGCTCGCTAATCCTTTTGGGCTCTGTCGCGTGTGAGTCGTTCTCAAGACGTCGATTTGATGTACCCCATCTCAGAAGTCTGGTAGGGACCCAACCAGGGGTTGAAGTACTGTACTGAGACATCTTAAGAAGAGAAACTACCTTGGAAGAAAGAACTACCTGAAGTGCGCGATTGGTTTCAACTAATACAGCGTTTGAGTTCAACCTGACGGCGAACCTAGAAGAATACGTCTTGCTTGGATCGGGAACCGAGAGTAGGGTAATCTGTAAACCTATTAGCTGGTCGAACTGTTCTTGGTGTATATGTGATTTGTAATTCTTAAATTAGCAAGTTACAAATGTGAAATTGATTGTTTGGTCTGTATAATAATATTTCAGCATGACGGAACAAGATTCCTTGGCACAAGTTTTGACGGGGGTAGGAACAGCGGTAGGTAGACTTCATACGGTCATAAAACAACAGGGAATGGCAACTGAAATTGTTAAATTTAGTGGACAGGCCAGAGAGTTTAAGAAGTGGATAACTTCCATAGAAAAGTATGCATATTTGGTGTCTGCATCAGATGAAGAGAAAATGAGACTTGCGTATCAGGCGACAACAGAACCGGTTTCGGATCATATACGAAGAAAGTTAGAGGCTAGAGTAGATGAGACATGGGAGCAGTTTAAAGAAGACCTAGCACGTAAGTACGCAGAAATAACGGATCCACAACATGCGTTTTCGGTGTTGAGACAGGCTAAACAAAACAACGGAGAGACGGTACAATTGTTCAGCGATAGGTTGATTAACCTGGCTGAAGAGGCATTCTTAGGACAGAATGTACGAGGAGAAGAGGTGGAGAGGATGTTAGTCGGAATTTTTGTAGATGGCATAAAATCCGATGGGTTAAAGTTTAAGCTGATGAGAGAAAACCCTGAGAGGTTGTCACAAGCTGTAGATATCGCGGTGCAAGAAGAAAATTTGAGACGTAGATTTAGATTGAGAACAGGACGAGAAATAGGAACTAGTCGAGAAGATAGAGTTGAGGAGCCTATGGAAATAGGACAAACAAGGTTCGGATGGAATAGGAGAGGAGGTATACAGACGTTGCAAGGTAGTAATAGAAATGCTTATGATGAAAGAAGACAAATGAGGTATCCTACAAGTGAAACAGTAGGAAAAACAAACAACACAAATATAGTCTGTTGGTTTTGTGGTCAACGCGGACATGTGTCTCGTTTTTGTGGTAACAGGCGTGTCCAGTCGAATATACAAAGTAGAAGTGGCAATAGCAGGTTGAATAGGAATGTGGAAGATAGACACAGAAATTTTACAGGTACAAGAACGCAGGAAAACCGGCGCCCTACCTATTAAATAGGACCTGTGGTAGGAGGGTAAATAACAAGGTCCCAAGATTTAAAGAATATTTTAATAACAGATATAACAAGACGAGCAGAGAGTGCTCTCAATTAGATGAAATCAAACAGTTTACAGTGAAGACAACAGATCATAGTTCATGTATAATAGAAATAGGAAAATATAGAGTTCGTACATTAATTGATTCAGGAGCTCAGGTTAGTGTAATTAAAGAAAGTTTTTTATATAAAATAATGAGAAATTGTAGAATATTTAAGAGTCATAATAATCTTCACTCTGTTACAGGACAGAAATTACAAGTAATTGGACAAACAATGATCAATTTTAAATTAGGAGGGGTCAACGTAAGACATCTTTTTTATGTAGTGAAAGATTTAAATAGAAACATGCTGATAGGAAGAGATTTTTTAATAAAAAATGGAGTAAGACTTTTCTTTGATTTACATAAATTAAAATTCAAGGACGTCTATGTAGATATGGAAGAAGACATGCATATATCAGCACTAGTTAGAGTTAAAATGTCCACGACGTTAAAACCACAGTCGGTTAATTTGATACAAGCAAAGCTGAAGAGAAACCCATATTATGTGGCAGGAAACACAGTCAGAATCACTGAGTTGCAAGAGGAAGTAATTGATGAGCCTGGTTTGGAAGTTCCGGATGGAATTATAGCGTTGGATAAACATTTAACCTTTCCAGTGATGATTATCAACAACACAGGTAGAGAAATCAAATTATACAGAGGATGTGTAATAGCCAAACTAGAACATAACATTAGTGACATATTGGCAACGGATAGAGTAGAAATGTCGGGAACAAGTTATTCAGAAACTTCTAGTGAAAGAGTTAATAACAGACGCAGACGCGGAAGAAGAGGGAACGTAAAAATGGATGAATTGATCCATCCATCCAGAAGAAATACAGCCCAAATACATTCACTAGACAAAATGACAAGGGAACAAGAATTGTTGGCACAGTTAAAAGCTCCGCCAGAAAATAAGGAAGTATTAGAACAACTTATAAAAGAAAATCAGGATGTATTTGCAATTAATGATTTAGAATTGGGAAAGACAAAAACAGTTACAATGGAAATAGATACGGGAGACCATCCACCAATTAGTTTAAAACCATATAGAACTCCATTAAGAAATAGAGAAATTGTGGAAAAGGCAATAGAAGATATGTTGAAAGCAGGGATAATAACAAGATCGAAGTCAGAATGGTCATCTCCGGTCGTCATCGTGGCCAAACCTGATGGTTCGAGTCGCTTCTGCTGCGACTACAGGGCGTTGAACAAAATCACTAAGAATGTAGCGTACCCACTGCCGGTAATTGATGATATTTTAGGGCTGCTAAATGGCTCTACATTCTTCACGACGCTAGACGCAAGATCAGGATTCTGGTGTATCCCGATGTCGAAGAATGCTCAAAAGAAGAGTGCTTTCTGTACTCATATGGGTTCTTATGAATTCTTACGAATGCCATTCGGAGTTCGTACGGCTCCGTCTCACTACATGCTCTTAATAAATGAAGTATTAGAGGGTATGCAAACGTTTGCATTAGCATATATAGACGACATCCTAATATTTACAGCAGGAGATGTGGAGGATCATTTAAAACATATTAGACTAGTATTTGACAGGTTAAGAATGCATGATGTTAAATTGAAGCTTAGTAAATGCCAGTTTTTAAAGACAGAAACAAAATATTTGGGGTATATTATAAATAGAGACGGAATTAAACCAGACCAAGACAAGATAAAGGTTATTAAAGAATTACCTCCTCCAACTAATGTTAAGGAAGTGCGTGCGTTTATAGGAACTTGTGGGTATTATAGGCGCTTTGTCCCAGCATTTTCAAAGATTGCAGAACCAATTACAAATTTGACGGGTAAATACGCTAGGTTTAAGTGGGATGATGAGTGTCAAAAAGCGTTCGAGTTTTTAAAAAATAGCTTAACAGTGGTACCACTATTGACGCATCCAGACTTGAATAAACAGTTAATACTATATACAGATGCTTCTGATAATGCTATAGGAGCATGTTTGGTTCAACCATATGAAGGAAAAGAGTCTGGAATACCAGGGGTTAAAAATGAAAGGCCAATTTACTTCTTATCTCATAAACTTAGCAGGTCGCAACGAAAATGGACGACTATTGAAAAAGAAGCTTATGCTATTCATAATGCTCTTCAGAAACTAAATTACTACTTACATAACGCAAATTTTGTTATTAGAACTGACCATATGCCTTTAAAGTCTTTTTTAGAAGCTCCAGTGCAGAACAAGAAAATACAGACGTGGGCATTGAATCTACAGGGATACAACACAAAAATTGAGTACATACCAGGTAGGATTAACACATGCGCTGATCTATTGTCTAGGATCCCATACCCACAGTCACCAGGAGACACAGAAGATGAAGCTGAACCAGAGATAGACGACCGAAACTGGCAAGTAAATATATTAGATTCTGCCATAATAAATAGAGAAGAGTTTGAGAGTTTACCATCGGACCAAGACTCTGAACATAGAGCAGAAGACCCACATTTAGCACAATTTAGTATGAAAGAAGAACAAGAATTGGATCCAAAAGTCTTACAAATAAAACAGAAATTAAGAGAAACGGAGGAGAACAAATATAAGAAGAATTATTTGGTTTTACAAGAAGATGGACAGTTATACTATATATGTGAAAGGAACGAACAGCTAAGAAAGTATATTCCAAAACATTTAGAAAATGAAGTTTTAAGGGCATATCACGATGAGAATGGACATCTCGGTCGTGATAAATTGGTAAAAGCACTTACGAGCAAATATTATTGGCCAAACTTGTTTAAATCTGCTTGCAAATATGTAGATACATGTGAAAAATGCAGGTTAAGGAATATGAAAACAATTAAGTGTCCCTTACAAGATACAGATATTCCTCAGTTCCCAATGCAAAAGATTAGTTTAGATATATCGGGTCCTCACCCTAGAACATTGTCAGGAAACGTGTATTTAATTCATATAGTAGACGTCTACAGTCTTTGGCCAGAAGTTTATGCAATTCCAGATAAGAGCGCAGATACTGTCATTAATGTTTTTTTACAAGAGTTCGTACCAAGATTTAGTTGCCCACAAAGTATACTTACGGATAATGGTAGAGAGTTTGTAAATAAAAAATTCGAAAAGTTATTAAAAGATTTGAATATAAATCATGTAAAGACCTCATATTATAGACCTTCTTCAAATGCTAAGAACGAACGTCAACATAGGACATTATATGATATTATAGCAAAGATTGTGGATGAACATGAAAAAGATTGGGATTTATTCTTAGGACCTGCCCTTAGCGCTATACGCACAAATCAAAATGAGAGCACGGGGTTTTCACCATTCTATTTAGTACACGGGAGAGAACCAATATTACCTATAGATAATCTGTTAAAACCAAGACGGAAGTATATGGGGGAAGAGTTTCAAGAGACCATAATACAAGAAATGCATAAAGCACACGTAAGATTAAAGAATAATATAATTAAAGCTAGAGAAAGACAGAAAAAGTACAAAAATGTAAATACAAAATTACAGGAGTTTAAAGTAGGTGATAGAGTTTATTACAAGAAGCATAGAAGAAACTCTAAGTTTGATGCTCGTTGGGTCCCAGGCTATTACGTTTTGGAAAAACTAGGTAATGTATCGTATAGTATCAAGAACCAGGTCACGGGACATGTGGCAAGGGCACACGTTGAACACTTAAGAAGAGATGAGGATGAGATGGAAAATAATAATTATAATAATAATTATTATTCAGACACTAGATATTTAGATGAACAAGTCGTCAGAGGAGCTACAGTAACCCCAAGTTTTAGAAAAGATCCAGCACAAAATCAGTTACTAGCAACTCCAGGTTACGATGATACTCAAGAACAGACGATACCGAAAACAATAGAAGAAGAAAAAGTGAATGAAAGTCATTATGATAGTATGGAAGAGGAAATAGGTGCTCCATTTAAGAATACTAGACAAGCAACGAAAAGAAGAATAGATAAACAAAGAGATAGAGAAGTGAAAAGACAGAGGAGAATTAGAGATTATTCAACAAGCGGTGAAGATATGCCTCTACTAGAAAGGTCCTTAAGAAATAATGATAGACAAATTAGATGGGATATTGAACAGAAGAGATTAGCGGCTGCTAACGAGAGACATACAGACGAAGAAGAAGAAATGGATGAAAAGTCAGAATCAATTAGTAGTATGGAAGAAACTAATAATTTGCACGAGGAAGAGGATTTTGATGTAGAGATAGCACTTATTCAAAGAAACTTGGAGTTATTGAAGAAGTGGAAACGTAGGAAGTAGATAGATAGAGAATACTGCAGTTAGCAAGTTATAAGTTTCAGGATTTGGAAATGAAAGTGATGCTTGAAAAAGGCTTCTATGGATACTTTTTATAAATGGTCTTGAGGAGTAGTTAAGCAGTGAGATAACTAATATAGAGGTAGGTTCGAGGGAGGCATATATAATTTTTCTCTCTGTGATAGAATTGCTGGTTGATTTTATGTTTCTACTTCTTGACTTTTCGTAGATTGGACAAATTAGGTATTGGTACACTAGGTGGATGTACTCTATAGCAAATAGACAAGTTTTTTTTGGGTGCTAGTAATGCCGTGTTTGACGGTAATGATTAAGAAGTTATAGTGATGTTTGGTACAAATCCAAGGGAAATAATTGGCAGGCCGAGCCACAAGTTAATTGATAAGTAGATGATGGCTGGTACATTGAGATGACATTGGAATAATCGCCACATTAGTAATAGTTAAAATGAGTTGACCTGTAGTTTACAGTGCTTACTTGAGATGATATTCCGGATGTTATGATGTGTTAGGAGTTAGATTAGAAAAAGATGGAAAGTTCTGAGGGGAGAGAATCAATGATGGTACGGTCATTGTTGATTATTGATTTTTTGTGTAGAGAGAACAGATATTGTTCTAAGTTAGGATATTGGTCTGTAAATAACAGATATATATACTGGGCAGTGAGTTGTTGTGTTTTCACGATTATAAAAATCGAATGACTTGTAGAAATATATATGTGTTACATTGATTCGTATAGGAGGCCAATGTGGATGGGCCACTGTACGTAGTTAATTTGAAGTGAATTATATTTTTTTTGAAAACCTTCTCTTTAGCGAGAAGACAATTGTTTTATTGAATCTGAGTTTCAATGCCTCATGTTTTTTTTGCTTGATTTGGTCTTGTAAAATGATTGTGGTTATTTGATTAATTGATTTAGAATAGGATTATGGTGTTCTTAGTATTTTGAGTACAAACTATTGGTCCGTAAAAGAGACCAATAGTGATAGGTGGTAATAGAATATTTTATTCTAATTTGATAAAAAGCATGTTATGTTATTTTAAAATGTGTTTTTCTTTGGATAATTTGGGGGTAATGACGTCTTGTTTTGATTTTATTTCGCTTAAATGACTTGTTTTGTATATTAAGTTACATTGTTAATGAATTGGTTATAAATTTAGTTAAGTAAGTTTAATTTTCAAATACATGGGGCTTTGTTTAGGGCCTTTCGTTCAGAAAAAAGTTAATACAACTCTTTGTGAATATTAGGTTGCTTGAAGAGGTTCTTATAGATATGAAGTGTTAGTAAAATAGGAGTAGCGTTATATGAAGATATAAGGTTGGGGGAAGACTGTGAATGGCAGCATATAAGCGGGGATATATATAGGTGGACAAAGAAGCAGAACATGGGATGTATGGGGGCAAGATATAGGAGCTGTGAAAAACCAGCGTTAATTATATTAAATATGTTCATGGAATATGAACATGGGCTCGTGGTTAAAGATGAGATAACGAAGTGTAGACGAGATTGTGGATGGCAATATAAATGTTGAATATATAAGTGTTGTGAAAACTTGTGTCAAATTGATTTATAGAGAACAAAGATCTATTTCATAAGATGTATTTTAAAAAATTATTTTACAAAAATATTTTTTTATTGGCAGGGGAGGTAAATGGGAGTGTGTTGAATATTCATTTTTGTATGTAAATGTGGTCATGTTAACTATTCATTCTTTATACTTTTCACTCGGTGCGCACCGCTTCTTTACTTTTTCTAACTACATTGTTTCTGTCCATCATGTGTTGTGGAAGAGTGAGGAATTTTATAATGTCAAAGGTACGATAACGATTATACGAGCTATTCTTATAATATGTATATTTTCTACAGAAACTATGAGAAGCCAAGAACGAGCCAGAAATATATAAATATATAGTGGATGACTATATAGCAGGGGAAAGAGTTAAAGAATAGAATATTTACTTAAGTTGGAGATGGTTTGGGGAAGATTAGAGGAACTGTGGGAGGTAAGGAAAAAGAGAGAATAGAGTAAGGGGATTAGGAGTAAAGACTTTTTCCTTTACAAGAAAAATTCTTTAGTAAACATAGGGAGGTGTAACAGAAGTGGAGTATTAGTATTAGGTGGGAAAAGGCTACAGCACGATTGAGCATCGGGAGAGAATGGGAGGAGAGATGCTCAAGTCGTGACGTAGTTGGTGGTCAAGGGAGAGTGGAGATCTAGATCAAGAACCGAGTGGACACCATCTTTATGTCCAGATGTCTTCTATAAGAAATAAACAACTTTTATAACAAGCTCATTCGGCTCTGTTATAGAGCGCATACAGAACGAAGCTATGCGGGTCATTCTGGGATGCTCTAGAGACACCCCAGTAGTGTGTATGCGTTACATCCTTGGTATGCCGACTGTTGCTGGTAGGCTCAAGGTGATGCAGGCGAAGGCATACCTCAGAGTAGCTACAGACACAGACCACCCACTGCATGAGGCGCTGGACGCAGTTAAGGGTCAGCGACTGATAAGAGGGAAATCATAGATGGCCCAGGCGGAGGATACGATCAGACAGGTGTGCTCCTTGGAGAACATTAGGCGTGGAGAGGAGTGGGTCAGAGTGCCAGCAGGAGCAGTCAGACTTGTGCAGAGTTATAATCACATTAAGCCGGGAGTGCAGGGAGTGGCCAGCAGGGGCCACAGAAGTGGAAATCCAGCAACTAATTCAGGACAATGCTCACTCGAGTGATGTGATTATCTACACAGATGGTTCGGTGTCAAGAGGTGAGAGAAGTGGCTGGGGGTTCATAGCCAAAGCTAATGGTCGATGTTTGGGGCAGGAGAGCCTGGCATATGATACCACAACATCCAGCTTAAGAATGGAAGTGGAGGCAGTCACTGCGGCTCTCCGCTGGATGGAGAATACGACACACACACACACACATCGTGATTGTAACTGACTCAGAAAGCATGCTGACGAGGGTGAGGACGGGCAGACTTCGTGCGGAGTGGCTTGCTTCGCTTCGGAGGTCACGGGTGACAAGCATCGCCTGGATCTTTTCTCCGGGACATGCCGGTGTGCTGGGAAATGAACAGCGGACAGATTGGCTGGCTCTGCAGAACTTGGTGGAGTATTGATACATGACAAGGCAGACGTGGTTGCGGCCTTGTGGGAGCACGTGCACACCTCGGAGGAGCAAATGGATTACCATGGTCTGGCAAGAATGAGACAACGAGGAGTGATGAAGGGATCTGGCCGACGCTCAACGCTCAGAGGAAAGGCGAGACGGACTTATAATCAGATTGCTACTGGTACTATTAGTGTTGGAACTCTTCGCTGGCTGCTGAGGATGGGGACGGAACACTTATGGGAATGCCCCGAATGCTGTGATGTCGATTCCTAAATCAATCAATCAATCAATCAATCAATCAATCAATCAATCAATCAATCAATCAATCAAGAGGATTCATAACCAACCAACCAAACAACCAAACATCCAACCAACCAACCAACCAACCAACCAACCTTCCAACCAACCATTTAACCAATCAACCAACCATTTAACCCAGCAACCAACAAAGCAACAAACCAAGCAAGCAACCAACCAACTAAGCAATCAAACAAGCAAATAAGCAAGCAAGTAAGTAAGTAAACAAACAATAAACCAACTAAGCAATCAACCAAGCAAATAAGCAGGCAAGTAAGTAAGTAAGTAAGAAAGCAATCAACTAAGCAATCAAGCAAGCAAGAAAGTAAGTAAGCAAGCAACCAACCAACTAAGAATCAAGCAAGCAAATAAGCAGGCAAGTAAGTAAGTAAGCAACCAAGCAAGCAAATAAGCAAGCAGGCAAGTAAATAAATAAGTAAACAATCAACCAACTAAGTAACGAAGCACGTAAGCAAGTAAGTAAGCAAGCAAGCAACCAACCAACAAGTCAGCCAGCCAACCAATCAAGCAACCAACCAACCAAGCAACCAACCAACCAAGCAACCAACCAACCAACCAACCAACCAACCACAGCATATGATTAATGCATTACCAGTGCTATGGAGTCTGTTCATTGAGAAGAGATTCTCTCTGTGAGATCAATGCGAGGAGATGAAAATACTTAAGGAGATACACGCCTACAGAAAAGATGGTTCTTCAAGAAAAACATATCTCGAAGCATAAACCTGCGCTGGGTCAGTGATGTGACAGGAACACCACACTTTGTAAGCAGGAGTGCACAGGGGATTAAGTAGTCAGTCTTTCCCTCTATTAACGTAGCTCCCTGTCAACTACAACAACGCTGTCGTCAGTGGTCCTTTAACAAAAACCAAGCCAAAGTGACCACATCTGTGACATATCACGGCTATTAACGATAGTTATACTGAACACTAGTTGCTTACCAATTTTTCTGAGAAGTCAAAATTTTGAGTAAGGAAACTGGATACCCAATGTCATAATACTAAAACATCGTATATGTGAAAGTCCATTACCAACGTGGCTGATGGCAATAAGCGAAATCTGATTGCAGTTGGATTGGTTTGTTGGTTTAGTATCAAGGGACATCTTCATCTTCTTCTTCTTCTTCAGCGTTCCGAGCCATTGAGGTTCTTTGCTGCAGATACAATCCGTCTCCATTCGTCTCTCTGGTTGACCTTCTCTTGCCAGTCGTTGATTCCAAGTGCTTGTAGGTCTGTATATATATTATCTCTCCACCGTCTTCTTGGTCTACCTAGGGGTCTACGGTCATTTATTTCCTGAGTGTAAGCGAGTTTTGTTTCCCTATTGTCTTCCATTCTTTCTATATGCCCCAGCCATTGTGGTCTATTAGCCTTCATGATACCAGTGATTAGCGGGGACTTAAACAGATCATAAATGTCTTTGTTACTTCTTCTTTTCCACTCTCCACTTTGTGTATCCCTAATGGGTCCAAAGATGCGTCTTAAAACTTTGTTCTCAAAGGTTTGTAACAAGGCTTCGTCTCCTTTAGTTGTACTCCAGGTTTCAGAGCCATACAGCACAACTGGTCTGATCAGTGTTTTGTATATTGTGATTTCGGTGTTTACGAGATAGCGCATTTGATGTTAGTAGATGTTGTAGTGCATAGTATATCTTATTTCCAGAATTGATTCTAGTTTGTATTTCTTCCCTTATGATGTTGGAGCAGTTGAAGATTGTACCCAGGTATTTGTATGTTTCCGTTCATTTAATGGTCATATTATCTATTTGTATGTGGCCAGAGTATTTAGTTCAGATTTTAGTAAATTTTAGAATATTGACGGTGTCAGGTCTTAGTCAGATATGACTGAGCTACCGTATAACAGCAGACGGTACTACCTGCTTTCTGTTAGCGCCGAACGTTGGGCGGCGCTTACCAAACCCGACACCCCACATTGTGCCAACGGCTTCGCGCAGAAGAGCGCAATTGGGAGGGTACAAACCTTACCCTGGTGCGAGGAAATGCAACCTAAAGACAAAGTGTCATGGCAGGGCAGACCAGGCCCTAAGCCTTGGTTGGCGGCTGGTCTAGGATTGAAGCTCCGACAGGCGGATAATTAGAGCATTGCTTTGCTGATCCGGCAGCTTCTGCAGCTTGTCATGTTCCGGATGTAGAGGTGTTACCTTTCCTCTGGAGTGAACTAGGCTGGCCGAGAGAGGGATCATGCTGCAAGGGAAACACATGATCTCTATATTTTAGCCCAGGCTTTGTGCTATGGAGAGGCAATAACTCCATCCCTTACAAACTATCGTCTGTCAAGACGGCAAGGTGCCAATGAGAGTATTTAGCCATTCCGACTCTTGAAATTACCATATATTCTGAGTCAATATTTCCAATGTCTTTTGTTCACTTTGCCCTATAATATCTATATCATCTGCATAACCAAGCAGCTTGGATGTTCCTCCAATATCACATTCCTCCTTTATTTTCCTTACAACTTTCTCTAGAGCCAGATTGAAGAGTAGCAGCGATAGTGCATCACCCTGTTTCAAGCCAGATGTTATTTGGAAAGGGTCTGATTTCCTGCCTTTATGTGTTACTATATTATAAGTATCTTCCATGCATAGTCTGGTCATGTTGATTAACTTCCTTGCTATTCCAAATTCCTGTATAGCATTCCATAGACTATTCCTATGGACACTATCATAAGCCTTTTTAAAATCCACAAAAATGTTATGGAGATCTCTTTTATATTCCCAATTTTTCTCGGCTATTTGTCGTAAGATAAATATCTGATCTATTGTTGATCTGTTTTGTCTAAAACCCGCCTGGTAGTCACCTAATATATTTTCTGAATATGGTTTTAGTCTATTTAGTAATACTGCGGATAGGATCTTATAGCTTGTGGATAGTAGTGATATTCCTCTATAATTTCCACATTGGAACTTGTCTCCTTTCTTAAAGATAGGTATCAATAATGACTCTTTCCAGTCATGGGGTAATTCTTCTGTCCTCCAGATTTTTATTATTAGTTCGTATACCTTTAGATGTAACGCATGGCCACCTGCCTTTATAAATTCAGCAGCAATTCCATCAGCCCCTGTTGCCTTATTGTTTTTAAGTCGTGTGATTACGTATAGGATTTCTTCAAATGCAGGTTCTTAAATTTGTGGTTCACACGTTAGAACCTCTTCCTGTGGGAAAGTGTTACTTGGAGCTTCACAATTTAGTAATTCAACAAAATATTCTTTCCATGTGTTGCACATTTCCTCACATTCCCATTTTTGTCTTTTAAACCATATGTTTTGTGTTGGTGCCCTCAAGGGACATGACTCACTAAAATGGACTAAACCCAAAATATATGATTAGATCCCTTGATACTCTTTCTCTTTTATATTTAAAAGTCAGCATGGCCTAACGCTTGGGTAATTCTTAATCACCCAGTGTGCTTGATTGCAAGGTAGCGGGTTCAACTCCTACACCGGTCAGTTTGACTAAAATATACTGACAACTCGTCCTTGACTTGGGAGTGTAAATTACAAGTCCTCTGAAGTCGGAGTGGGTTCACCTGATGGCGAGTAACACCTGTAATAGGGGAAGCTAGTTCAATCCACACGCAAAAGTCAATCCAGTGCAATAGAAGTAGTAAACAATATAAAATAACACAAAGTAATGCAGCTGTACAGAACAGAACTACAGAAAACACAGGACGTTGCGGTGACTAGCCTTCATCAGCAAACACATACAAACACAAAATACAACATATAATCACGGGGAAGACACTACAGTGACTACATTAAGGCGTAAGAACGGGATGAAAAAAAAGAAAAAATGAAAACAAAGAAGAGGTAAAAATATTGAAAAAAAGTGTGCTGCTTATCTCAGAATCCCAGGCTGTGATACTAACACGAATCTTCACATTGATAAAAAGTCGCTTAAAAGTCGACAGGGGCATCTTCACTGCACCTTTAAAAAAAAAAAATCCCATATGGCCCAGTCTCTTTCTGCAGAGCGGAAAGCGCCGAAAAGCACTAACTCCCTAGCTCCAGCGACGACCCTCAGAAGTTTCCGAAAAAATGCACTCTTGGACCGAAGGACGCGGCCCGGTATCGAACCCACAACCTTCAGAACCCAAGTCAGACGGTTTGACCTCTTCACCACGGAGACTCCCAGAATCTTGGCATTGAATCTTCACATTGATTCTTTTAAATAGACAGCTGGGGGAAGTCTGTGGTATCACAGGGACCAGAGTAGGGGATGGTAACGGCTCAGTGAAAATATCTGGTAAATGAGTGGAAGTGGTACATGGAAGGAAGATAAGGCGGGGAATTGGAAGCAATGGAGATTTGATGGTGGGTCGATACTGACAACTAAGAAGGAGTGCCCCGGTGAATGTCCGTTCGCGTTATCTTATATTGTTTACATTTCCACAGCTTGACCACAGTTCCACTCATTGTATTCATACTGTAACTAGAAGTAGTGTCACGTGTATGGACTACGCTTGAATTCAAAGCGAGCGAACAAAACAATAAAACCAAAATAATAAAATCAAAAATCAAAATAAAATTAAAAAACCCAATAAAAACCGGTACGTTCTTTGTGTTTATTTTACATGACACCTTAGGTGTACTCATCTAAATACATAGCACGTCGGCGTGGCCGAATGGATAAGAGTGCACGCTCACAAACTTCTCGCGTGTTGATGGCGAGGTAGCGGGTTCATCCCCTACGCCGGTCAGTTGGGCTAAAATGTTGACTTCTCATCCTTAACTTCGGGGACGTAAATTACAAGTTCCTCAGAAGTCGGAGTGGGTTCGCCTGATGGCGAGGGACACTGGTAATAGGGAAAGCTAACATCAGTCCAATGCACTCCACAGCGGTAGTAGTAGTAGTAGTAGTAGTAGTAAGTAGTAGTAGTAGTAGTAGTAGCAGTAGTAGTAGTAGTAGCAGCAGCAATAGCTGCAGCAGAAGTAATAGTAGCAGTAGTAGTAGTAATAGTAGTAGTAGTAGTAGTTGTTGTTGTTGTTGTAGCACGTGTATGGACTATGCTGGAGCTCAAGTGAGCTAGCGAAACACATCTAAATAAATGATGACCAAACAGATGATTCCGATGATGATAATATA
Source organism: Cepaea nemoralis (assembly GCA_014155875.1). NCBI lineage: Eukaryota > Metazoa > Mollusca > Gastropoda > Stylommatophora > Helicidae > Cepaea > Cepaea nemoralis. The sequence continues at coordinate 4,483 of JACEFZ010026874.1, read as the reverse complement.
TTATTAATGTTAGCAGCAAATGCCGACTTTTCCAGAAGTACTCAACGAGCGCAGCGCGATGGCTCTATGAGCGTGTGATCTAAACCTCGTGGTCCAGACCGAGGCTCGATCTAACATCTCGGGCTCCTTTCCGTTTGCAGAGCTTGTAGAAATTGGTAACAGCCGTTGTTAGGTTAATATTGGTGTCTTTCTTGCAATACAGCAGAGCTTCACTCACAAAGTTATACGCCTGGGGACAGAGATGCAACATTTTTATTGATTCTGTCTGTGTAGTTTCTCTATGTGTTCTGTTACTATGGCCGGAGAGACTATGTTTTAAGAAAAGCTGAGAATAGTATAAATACAAAAGCCTTTGTCTGGAACCCACATTGCAAAAGAAATATCATCATCATCCAGTCGGCGATCATGCCTCTCCACATATTACGATCTCCGACGTCATGGATCATTTAGTTCTTTGACTCTCTCCGTGCCATGCCACTAGACTGTCAATAATATTTCCAGTTTTTGTCTTCTCATAACATGGCATGGCACAAAAAAAACAAAAAACGATGACTGCCTCTTTCTGAGGTTTGTGATACGTTGTCTTTGCGACTTAGCTTCCCGTAAAACATCATGAATGCTCTTTTTGGCTGTCCAACTAATTTTCAGCATTCTTCTACAAAACCACTTCTCCAAGGCTACCAGGGATTTTTTCACCTGAATACTAATTGTCCAGGACTCACAGCCGTATGTTAAAACTGGTTGTGTGTAACATGCAAGAACTCTTTTACTGACTTTCAAGGACAATGACTTATTGCACAAAAACTTCTTCATGAGAAAGAATGCAGTTTTGCTTGTCTGATTCTACTCTCAGGATTCATGGACAGAAAAAGAAATTAAAAATACTCACAGGTCATAGACAGAGCTGCGGGGGATAGTTAAAGATTAGAGACCCAGGAGTGATTTGGTTGAGGTCCAATACCCCAGTGGGGAAATAGAGGGCAACAGCAGAAAAATGGCACCAATACCAATGAACAAACATGTATCAATAATTACTAAGAAAGCACTCTACACAACAATCTTCCTACCAACTCTGTGCTACCAATGCCAAACCTGGACAATGACAGAAAAAGAGAAAAGAAAACTCAACAACAACAGAAATGAGATACCTGAGAAGAATATTCAATGTATCAAGAAGAGAGAAAATCAGAAATGAAGAAATCAGGACTAAAGTGGGGTTTGATTTTATTAGAAGGCAACAAGTAAAATTGCTTGGTCATGCAAGTAGGTTACCAACTACCAGTATGCCACAACAAGCAATGATGTACAGACCAGATGGAAGCAGAGGAAGAGGTCGACCACGTAAACGATGGACGGAGGGAATAACAGAATCCATGGGAATATCGATACATGAAGCCCATGGGCATGCACTCTCCTGCTGTTTATACTTCACCTCGATACCGCAACGTACAAGAGGAACATGATGAGATGGGATGGGGTGATTGCCTGAAGAGGCTAATGAAACCAGAACATTATATACACCTATAAAAAAGAGAAAAGCAGCTTTCTTTGGTCATGTGATGAGAGGCGAGGCATTTAAGAATATCGTACCACCTGAAAAGATCAATGGGAAAAGAAGCAAAGGCAGACCAAGAGAAAGGATGCAGGATGGACTGAGACGGCAGGCTTGGAGGAATATCAAGAGCGGGATTGATCCTGAACACAAGGAAACGAAATCTCTGGAGAGACATGAACGTCTACGCCAGTTGGCAGGCACATATTGATGAACAACATTTCTTGCATAGTAAAGTGCGTAATATAAATATGTTGAAAGAGGCCAAAACACAAAGACATCTTATTGCAAACATCAATGAGGGAGAGAGAGAGAGAGACAGAGAGAGAGAGAGAGAGAGAGAGAGAGAGAGAGAGAGTGAGAGAGAGTGAGAGAGACAGAGAGTGAGAGAGAGAGAGAGAGTGAGAGAGACAGAGAGTGAGTGAGGAGAGAGAGAGAGAGAGAGAGAGAGAGAGAGAGAGAGAGAGAGAGAGAGAGAGAGAGAGAGAATCATGACTCTCGGACCCATTATAAAAAGTTGTTGCATATCCTTTACAGGACGTTGCAGTCAACCCCAGCAGTTTACATTCAGTAGTTTGCCATTGCTTTCTGAACGACCGGCACCCATACCATTCCATAAACAACCAACACAGCTGTGCTTCGAACGCTGGTATGTGGGAGCCAGATTACGAATTGTGTCCTTAAATGAAAAGACAAAAAAAAGTAGAACATATTGTGACAACTGGAAAACTTTGTGGAAAGAGAGATTGAGATATGCAGCGAGAGAGCATTCTTCAGTGTCTTGTGTCAGGGCCAGGAAAGGCGTCAGGGATGATGGTGAGGTAGGAAGTTCAACTCCGACATCGGCAATAGGTTGGACTTAGACGTTGATTTCTCTTTCAGAATTGTGCTGGACATTCAACTGCCTAGACTAGTGGTTCTCAACCTTTTTTGGCCCATGCACCCCTTTACCATATGTTCAAATTGTCATTCCCCCCCCTTTTTTTTTTCGTATTTCCTCCCTATAAATCCCCCTTCCTACACAGTATAAATAAAAATGGAAGCTAAATTTAATAACACATACGAGAAGAGTGGTTCTCAACCGGTGAGAAATTCCCCCCCCCCCCCCCCCCGAAGGAATTTTAGGGTTTCCAGGGGGAATTAAGATTATTTCTAGATTGTGTTAATACAAGAACCGATTACTTGATATTTTTTTTTTCCTTCATACTTTACGGTTCTGTACGTATAACCCTTCTGAAATTCATTTTTATAACGAAGTAGATCCGCAAATGACGTTTTATGTAGATGTCTAGACTTGTTTTAGTATGTGCTATTAATTTAGCTTCAATTATTACGTATACTGTGTAGGGGCGGGGGGGGGGGGGGGGGATTTTTTAGGGAGGAAATACGAAAGGGGGGGGGAATGACGTTCTAAAATATGGTGACGGGGGGAATCACGTCCTAAAAATATGGTGAAGGGGGGCACGGGCCAAAAAGGGTTCAGAACCACTGTACTAGAACAAGTCTAGACGTCTCAATAAAACGTGATTTGCGGGTCTACTAACGTTATAAAACGAATTTCAGAAGGGCGAGAGGTAAAGAAACGTAAAGAATAAAGGGAAAAACAATATCAAGTAATCGGTTCTTGTGTTAACCCGACCTTGAAATAATCTTAACCCCTCCCCCTCCCCCTGGTGGAGGTGGGGGTGGAATTCCCCACCGGTTGAGAACCACTGGCCAAGACAGTCAACCTGGAGGTGAGTGCAACGCCCTTTAAAGGACATATAACATTACAGTCGGAGATGGCAACATATGGAGAACCATGAACTCATACAACATATGGAGAACCATGAACTCATACAACATATGGAGAACCATGAACTCATACAACATATGGAGAACCATGAACTCATACAACATATGGAGAACCATGAACTCATACAAAAGAGTTAACTTAATTAACAAGGTTAGACTATTCTGATGGTCGAAGATGGCAACATATGGAGAACCATGAACTCTTACAAAAGAGTTAACTTAATTAACAAGGTTAGATTACTCTGATGGTCGGAGATGGCAACATATGGAGAACCATGAACTCATACAAAACAGTTAACTTAATTAACAAGGTTAGACTACTCTGATGGTCGATGATGGCAACATATGGAGAACCATGAACATTTACAAAAGAGTTAACTTAATTAACAAGGTTAGACTACTCTGATGGTCGATGATGGCAACATATGGAGAACCATGAACTCATACAAAAGAGTATACTTAATTAACAAGGTTAGACTACTCTGATAGTCGGAGATGGCAACATATGGAGAACCATGAACTCATACAAAAGAGTATACTTAATTAACAAGGTTAGACTACTCTGATGGTCGATGATGGCAACATATGGAGAACCATGAACTCTTACAAAAGAGTTAACTTAATTAACAAGGTTAGACTACTCTGATGGTCGGAGATGGCAACATATGGAGAACCATGAACTCATACAAGAGTTAACTTAATTAACAAGGTTAGACTACTCTGATGGTCGGAGATGGCAACATAGGGAGAACCATGAACTCTTACAAAAGAGTTAACTTAATTAACAAGGTTTGACTACTCTGATGGTCGAATCAATAAACACACAAGCAACAAGACACTAGCCAGTCAAGGGTAAGGAGAAACAAACTAGTGTCCATCAATAGATTAATCGCCCCATCACATCTTTCTATCAATATTAAGGTATAAAGTCCAGAAGTGGACAATGTCAGCAAATAAAAACATCTTGATAACCGGAAAGAAAACTGGAAAAAGAGGAAGAGGCAGACCGAGAAAAATGAAGCTGGATGGACTGAGAGGATGGCACGGAGGAATATCAACAAAAGTGCTAATCTAGCCATGTGACGACATAAAATGTTTGCGAAGAATACTTAATGCAATATGAAGAGATTTTCGATA
>JACEFZ010026873.1:165000-322414 GCA_014155875.1 Cepaea nemoralis | reverse complement strand
TAGAGACGTACTCTGGGTTGTGCGGTTTGTCATTCAGGAAAACTGCTTAAACTGACTGCCATATCTAGGTGCGTTGAACAGTGTCACCTGAAGTGACATGACATCCAGAGAGAACTGAATCCAAGTTCATGCAGATAGTAGTCCCATCATGTCACCGCGGACTAACGCTCTGAACAAGTGCACAAGGGCCTCCTTCTTCAGGAGGGATGCGCGACGATACCTCACTTCAGGAGGAAAGTGCCGAAAGCCACGCTGGCTCCACAAATCATCTCAGAGGAAAGCCACGCATGGCACATCTTCACAGGAGGACCGGAAAATGTCCACCCTGGCACATCTTATGGAGGCAAGCCACGCTGGCACATCTTATGGAGGCAAGCCACGCTGGCACATCTTTCTTCACGGAGGACAGTCCGTGTCTGGCCCCAAGGCCTCTTACTCAGAAGGAAAATCTACACTCACACATCATGAACTACTTCTACGTGAAGAGGGGATCCGTCCTCTCTCAGAAAACCTCACTGAGATGAACACCTCTGACCACTGACTCCATGGAATCCACCCCAAACCAGGTCAATAAGTTATCGCGCGGACCTCAGAGAGAAGTGTCCGAGTAAGAAGAACCGAACCCTACAAACGTGTCAATACAGCTGGACTTTCCCAAGCGCTCTCGAGGTCCGGAGCGAAGATGTAAATAATAGCCAGACATGGCAGCGGTACACCGTCACCACGACATTCTGGTAGTCCATGGACTAAGTCCAAGTCAAGTACTGTAGAACGATACATCTATCAAATATACTTCCGTGGGGATGAAGCTATCGACTACTTACGGAAACCCAACGGGACTTCCTCGATGACCTTAGAAGGTACTTTACCAGTATACTTCCTCCTGATGGTCCGGGGAGAGTGATCAGTTCCAACATCACACATGATTAAAGAAAGGGCGTGATGAAAGAAATTAAAACTGGAAAAGATCGGAGGTATACGCTACCCTACTCGCGTTTGTTCCTCAAAGAAACGTGATTGTCAAAAGCGTGTAACGTTTCTTCTTGATGGGGAACTTGAAAAACATCATCGGGAGCGGCTTGCAAACAGCCGCGCAAAGCATGATGCAACTAGGAGGACTGGTGGAGGCAGGCCGAAGCGAGGCACTGCTTCCAAAAAAGCTAAGGTCCGTGGTACCAGGAAGAGAATGTAAATTCAATGAGCTAATATTGAATTTATGACGTGACAAAAATTTTTTTTTATTTTTAAGGTCCTGTTTAGGGCCACCTAACTATTCAACCTTTGATGGTTTTTATACAAGTGAAATTGTTTTTTATATGTTTGTAAAATATTATCCCTACTCCTACCCCTGGACTACTTCTTCATGAACTGGGACTCGTCTCTCTATGTCAGTTGAGGAGGACACTGTTCAGCACCTATCTATTGGCATCAGTTTAAAGTTTTCCTGAATACACCAGACTTCGCTATCTGTCCTGTCTTTGTGTGCCTGAAACTGAGCACTTGCGGGTTTGTCTGGTGGGCTACGGTTCTTAGAAACCCAGCGACTCTTTCAGTGCCAAACAAAATTTGGGTCCTCCTAACCCCTTCACTCTGAGGTCCCCGCATGGTGGGGGATGCCATGGACTCAGTGGTCAAGAGGTGTCCAGCTCAAGTGAGGTGTTCTGAGTGTAGATTTCCTCCTGAATAAGGAGGCCCTTGGGCCAGCGTGGCTTTCCTCCTGAAGGTGGAAATATCAGTCCGGCATCTCCCTCCTGAAGGTGGAAATTACCTGTCGCGGCATCCCTCGTGAAGAAGGGGCCCTTGTGCACTTGTTCAGGAGTTAATCCGCGGTGACATGATGGACTACTCTTCATGAACTGGGACCCAGTCTCCTATGTCAATGTCAGTTCAGGTGGACACTGTTCAGCACCTATTTAATTTATTTATTGGCATCAGTTTAACAGTTTTCCTGAATACACAAAGAGTTCCCTATCTGTCCTGTTATAAGTGTGTGTGAGACTGAGCACTTGCGGGTTTGTCCCCTCCCCTTCTCACGAACACAACTTAAAGAATGTGGAATTTTCTTTTTTAATGCGAGTAAAGGGGTAGGTTAGGGTTAGGGTTAGAGTTTGAGTTAGGGTTATATTTTACAAACATATAATACAAATTGAACTTGTTTAAATCAACAAAAATGCTTTAAAAAAAAAGTAAAAATATTCATTTATCAGTTCAAAACTTGGCTGATCGCTTTACTTGGCTGTTCCTTCTATCATGATGGCAGCCTGTATTGCGTTTGTTGCAAGCACTGCTTCTCTTCGACCGACCTCCCCCGCACATGGAAATTGTTTGTGTCGGCGTTGCACGGGAGGTATCTGTACCTCCCATGTTTTTTTTTACTTTCCCTTCCAGGAGACCTTGGGCTAGCACCTTTAGGGTTAGGATTACGAAAGTAGTAGAGGCATAAATAAATAGAGCTGCGCAATGTGCACACCCCAACAGAAGCAATCAATCAATCAATCATGTGCCATGCCGGAAAGCGTGGGCGGTCATGACTCGCCACTCCACTCGATCTCTAGTTTCCTGGATCAGCTCAGTGTTCCTGTCTCGTCCATGCCATGTGGCCAAGCCATCCAGGTATTTTCCTCTCGGTCTTCCTCTTGGTCTGTTCCCTCGATCTTGCCATTGTCACTAAGTTCTCCAATCCATTTCTTCTCATAACATGTCCAAAAAATTTTGACTGTCTACGTCTAATTTCTCTAATCAAGTTTACGATGTTCATTTGTCTCCTGTAGTACTTGGTCATTGGTTTTTCTGTCTGTCCATGGTATTCTTTGCATTTTCCTCAGAAACCACATTTCTGCAGCCATCAGATGCTTTTCAGCTTGACTGCTCATTGTCCAAGTTTCACATCCATACAAAAGAACAGGCTCTATGTATCCCCTCAACACTCTTTTTCTCGTTTAATTGACATCTTTTTATTGGTCAGAATGTTTTTCATCTTGCTAAAGGCTACTTTCGCCATGGCGATTCTTGTTCTAATCTCTTCAAGGCATCTCCCATCAGATGTTATGACTGTTCCAAGATAATTGTACCGATTCACTTGTTGAAGAATATTTCCATTTACTTGTATATTACATTGTGGCACTTCTTCCTTCCTAGTGACGACCATAACCTGAGTCTTTTTACAATTTAATTCTAACCCCAGTTGCTCACTGTGTACAACAACCAAATCTACTAATTGTTGCAGGTCCTGCGCATTGTCTGCAATTAATACTGTATCATCTGCATATCTAATGTTATTGATGTTTCTTCCTCCAATGCTGATTCCATTTATATCCTCTACATTTCTGAAAATATTTTCACTGTATAGGGAAAAAAGATCTGGAGACATCACACATCTCTGCCTAACACCTCTCTTAATTGGCTGATACTGTCCCACTTCATTATCAATCCTTATTGCAGCTTGTTGTTTCCAGTATATGTTTTTTTATAAGTCTAATGTCTTTCCCGTCAATTTGTAGATCTGCAAGCATGTCCACCATGTTGACATGTCTAACTCTATCAAAAGCCTTTGTATCTATATCTATAAAACAAAGTGTATGTATATGTGTATGTATATATGTATGTATGTAAATATGTATGTCCTTTATTTGTTCGCGAACGGCCCATCCGATTAAGATGACATTTTCTACACGCCTTCCTTTCATTCCAGAGCTGTCAACTGTCATAGTTTTTTTTTCTTCTTCCTCCTCCTCCCTCCTCCCCCTCCCAAAATACGTACGTAAATATATGATGATGATGATGAAAGAATCCCCGAACTAAAACGCTAAGGAAAGGGAAGAAAATGACGTGACTACACAGAATCGTCACACGGTAATCATCATCATCAAGTGCCGTGCCGGCTGGCGTAGGCGTTCATGGCTCTCTGTAGATCTCAGTCTTTGTTTTTTTTAATCAACTCTGCTGCTGATATTCCTCCATGCCACGGCAATATCAATAACAATTCATCTTTTTATGTGTAAACGGCAAGTATCTAGCAGGCGTGTAGAAGGGAAAGAACTAGACGAGTTAGTATGATTCGGAAGGACGCGAACTATCGCATCACAAGAGAGCGTCCCGCCGCACTATCTCAGACAGAAAGCAGAAAGAAGACCTATCGGAGAAGAGGAAGAAGAAAGATAGAAAAGTAGAAGGTTGAAGAGAGAAGGAGGAAGATAGGAAGGAGAAGAGGAAGGGAAGAAGAGAGAAAGAAGAGAAAGAAGAGAAGAAAGAAGAAAAAGAAAGAAGAAGAAAGAAGAAAGGAACGAAGCAGACAAAGAGAAAGGAAGAATAAGAAGAATGATGAAGAAGGAGAGAAGAAGGAAGAAAGGGAGAAGAGTAAGAAGAAAGGAAAGAAGAGAGGAGAATAAAGGTGATGAGAAAGAGGAAAGAGGAAAGAAGAAGAGAGGAAGAAGAAGAAGGAAGAAAGTAGAAAAGAAGAAAGAAGAAGAAGAGACAGAAGAAAGGAAGGAAGAAGAAAGAAGAAAGAGAAGGAATAAGAAAAAGATAGAAGGGAGGAAGAAAGGAATGAAGGAAGAGTGAAAAGGGGAAGAAGAAAGGTAATGAGGAAAGAAGAGAGAGAAGAAGGTAGGAGGATGCGGAAGACGAAAGAAGCAGAAGAAGGATAGAAAGGCAGAAAGAGAAGCAGGAATACAAGGACGTTCCTACGCACCGAAGCAGAAGAAAGTGAAAGGCAGGAATCGAAGAAGACACGTAAAGAGATGACTAGACAACTGAGCAGAATAAGCAGCAAAGTAACGAAGAAAGAAGACAGCAGTCAACGCCGAGTAAAGGTGAAGACGACGAAGAAGACGCCAGCGAACCGGAAGAGGACAGAAAAGGAAGAAGAAGCAAGCGGAAGACACAGAGCCAAGTAAAGCAGTACCGAACGTAGAAATAGGGAGTACGAAGGGAGGAAGAAAGAGATGAAGACGTAGGAAGAATAATAAAAGTAGCATAAGATAGCACGACGACGAACGAAGTACGATAGCAGTGCTACCGACTCACCAGACGAAAGAAAGGAACTAGGAATGTCAGGCTTAAGAACAGAGTAAGCGTCAGCAATCACGCAGCCGCAAATGCGTCAGACAATACCTCATGCCGCATACAAGTCCTACAGACACTGCCCTCAAGACGTTAGTTCACGCACCGCTACGACAAGACCTTAACACTCTCATCCGCCTAACTCATCAACTACTCCGAATAAGCACACTACCTCCTCCTCCATCCCATCCTCCTCCCTCACTCCTGCCTCCGACGCTGCCTCCGTCCCCTCATCCTCTCCCACTCCTCCTTCAGCCTCCTCCCTCCCTACTCCCTAAGCCGTCTCAGTCCCTCATCTTCCTACTCCTCCCTGCTACATCATCATCCCTCCTCTGCCTCACGCTTCCTTCCTCAGCCTCTCCCTCATCACCTCCCTCTCTTTGCCCCCGTCGGATACGCATTGCCCGAAGGAAATAATCAAGTAAATAGTGAATAAATCGAACGTCCCATCCGCCACATCCACACTGCCTCCTACCTTCGTCCTAAAAGTTTCCTCCTTACCGTTCCTGCATCATCGACGACCTATACTCTCCGTCCTCCCACTACAGATGGAATATCAATCAATCATCCTCTTTGACATAAAGGTACGAGACATGCACCGCCTGAAGGCGTACACTCAATGCCTGCTAACGCACTTAACTCCTCCTCCTTCATATGGCTCTCCGCGGCTCCTCCCGCCGACGCTCACTCCTCCTCCAATCAGATAGCAAGGATCCGCAGAACATGAAGATGCGCCATCCGTGTATTATACGACAGTAAGAACATCAGACTACCTACAATCGCCTACGGCCTTACTACACTAGGACATCAGAAAATAAGAGACACTCCCGACTTTACGCACGAATCCAACTCGGAGACTACGGCCTATTCATAATCACGGTCTATACGACTCCCTGCTTACGTACCTCTCACCCTACAGGCAGAAAGATCTGCACTCCTTCTTCCTCCTCCTTCCTTCTCCTCCCTCCTCCTCCCTCTTCCTCCTCCTCCTACCTCCTCCTTCCTCCTCCTCTCTCCTCCTCCCTCCTCCCTTTTCCCCCTCCTCCCTTTTCCTCCCTCCTCCTCCTCCCTCTACCTCCTCCCTCCTCCTCTCCACTCTTCCTCCTACCCTCTTCCTCTTCCCCTCCCCCTCCTCCCTATCCCTCCTCCTCCCTTCACATTCCTCCTCCCTCTTCCTCCTCCTCCCTTCTCCTCCTCATCCCTCCTTTTCCCTCCTCCTCCTTCTTCCTCCCTCCTCCTCCTCCTCCCTCCCCCTCCTCCTTCCTCCTCCTCCCTCTCCTCCTCCTCCTCCCTCCTCCTCCTCCCTCTACCTCCTCCCTCCTCCGCCCTTCACATTCCTCCTCCTCCCTCTTCCTCCTCCTCCCTCCTCCTCATCCCTCCTCCTCCCTTTCCTCCTCCCTCCTCCTCCCTCTACCTCCTCCTCCCTTCACATTCCTCCCCCTCCCTCTTCCTCCTCCTCCCTCCTCCTCCTCATCCCTCCTTCTCCCTCCTCCTCCTTCTTCCTCCCTCCTCCTCCTCCCTCCTCCCCCTCCTCCTTCCTCCTCCTCCCTCTCCTCCTTCTCACTCCTCCTACTCCCTCTACCTCCTCCCTCCTCCTCCCTTCACATTCCTCCTCCTCCTCCCTCCTCCTCATCCCTCCTCCTCCCTCCTCCTCCTCTCTCCTCCTCCCTCCTCCTCCTCCCTCCTCCTCACCACTCCTCCTCCCTCCTCCTCCTTCTTCCTCCCTCCTCCTCACTCCTCCCCCTCCTCCTTCCTCCTCCTCCCTCTCCGCCTCCTCCCTCCTCCTCCCTCTGCCTCCTCCTCCTCCCTCCTCCTCCCTCTACCTCCTCCCCCCTCCTCCCTTCACATTCCTCCTCCTTCCTCTTCTTCCTCCTCCCTCCTCCTCCTCTCTCCTCCTCCCTCCTCCTCCTCCTCCCTCTACCTCCTCCCTCCTCCTCCCTTCACATTCCTCCTCCCTCCTCCTCCTCTTCCCTCCTCCTCCTCCCCCTCCTTCTCCTCCTTCTCCCTCCTCCTTCTCCCTCTTCCTCCTCCCTCTTCCTTCTCCCTCCGCCTCCTCCCTCCTCCTACTCTCTCCACCTCCTCCCTCCTCCTCCCTCTCCCTCCTCCTCCCTCTCCTCCTCCTGCTCCCTTCTCCTCCTGCGTTCTCCTCCTCCCTCCTTCTCCCTCCTCCTCCCTCTTCCTCCTCCCTCCTCCTCGCCTCCTCCTCCACCCTACTCCTCCCTCCTCCTCCTAATCCCTCCTCCACCCTCCTATTCCTCCCTACTCCTCCTGTCTCCTCCCTCCTCCTCCCTCCTCTTCCCTCCTCCACCTCCCTCTTCCTCCCCCCTCCTACATTTACCCAAGACAGACAGACAGTCAGACAGATAGTCGGGAACGGGATCTTATATGACTACTTATATAATTTAAATGAGATGCTCTCCACCATGGGCTGGGCCGGGTCAGACAGACAGACAGACAGATAGATAGATAGACAGACAGACAGACAGACAGACAGACAGACAGACAGACAGACAGACAGACAGACAGTCGGGAACGGGAACTTATATGACTACTTATATGAATTAAATGAGATGCTCCCCACCAGGAGTTGGGCGATGCCGGGCCGGGTCAGACAGACAGACAGATAGATAGTCGGAACGGGAACTTATATGACTACTTATATGAATTAAATGAGATGCTCCCCATCAGAGTCTGGGCGAAGACGGGCCGGGTCAGACAGACAGACAGACAGACAGACAGATAGACAGACAGACAGACAGACAGACAGACAGATAGTCGGTAACGGGAACGAGAACTTATATGACTACTTATATGAATTAAATGAGATGCTCCCCACCAGAGTCTGGGCGAAGCCGGGCCGGGTCAGCTAGTAGTCAATAAAGCAAAGATGTATATCCTTGTTTACTTCTATATAATACGTTCAATAACTGTTCGCAGCATATACACAGCATTTACTGTACCCTTTCCTTCTACAAACCCGCATTGTTCTTCCCCTATTTCAGGTTGTATCTTCTTCCTCATTCTTTGCATGATAATTCTTAGCAAAATCTTTGTGATGTGACGCATTATACTAATTGTTCTATGTTGATCACATTCCTAGGTTCCTGATTTCTTTGGGATTGCAATAAATATAGAGTTACATAATTCAGTTACATATATCATGATTCGCTTAAAGACCGATCATCGCAAGACAAGGACAGAGACGTTAAAATTAGCAACTTGGAACGTTCGGACGTTAAACAACGACGGAACATTAGAGAACATAAAACAAGAAATTGAAAGGGAAAAAATTAATATCTTAGATATGTGCGAAACGAGATGGACAGGAGCAGGCATCAAGATAGAAGAAGATTTCAAGATTATTTATTCTGGAGGTGAAGTTCGTCATAGGGGAGTGGCAATTATTCTGGACAGGAAAACATCAAAATCTATTCAAGGATATTGGGCCGTGTCGGACAGAGTTCTACTAGTTAAATTAAGTGGCAGACCTTTTAGCATAAATATTATTCAAGTATATGCCCCAACAGGAGAATCCAGTGACGATAGTGTAGAAGAATTTTATAATGACATAGAGTCTGCCTTAAAGAAATGTAAAAATTCAGAAATAACCATCTTTCACACGTCGTTCTGGATGATAATATCAATGTTCTTGATGATCTTTGCGTGATATTGTCGTGTGATGGTCGTTGTCTAGGTAACGATGTTCATGGTGTGTCAATTGAGCTATCTAACTGACTCTTAATCCAACTCACCCCCGCAGTGCATATTCACCAGGCATTAAACAAGATTCCGTTGGCGCACATAATCCTTTATTACAGAAATAAGACGGACAAACGGAACATGTTTATACATCCAGAAACAATGTAATCCATAGAATATAAATATCCTCCTCACAATTTAACCAGCACACATCAATGCCTTCTCACGGCCTGCTTCATATCTCAAATTCACAAGACAGGTAATCCAGCTACTATCCACGGCTGGATCCCCCACAATACAACCCACACATTGGGTTGGAGCCGCTGCTCAACTATGCAACCCACTCTGGGTTTAGGCCCTCAATCCCTATAGAACCCACTCTGGTTCAGGCCTGTCTTCACAATTCGGAGAACAACACACCCCGTTGTACGTGGACTATCGACTCCTTCGGTATCTCAAACTCAACTCCCTGAAACGACCTGCCCCGCAGTCAGTCTCTTCTCTCACTGCCCTTCCAGTCTCCTGACTTCACACAACACATCACTGTCTTTCGCCCCATCCGCCTTAGGGTTTTTTTCCCTCTACCCTCACTATTTTATTTCTCAGGACTGGCTGTTTTCTCATAGCCAGGTCAGTCACTTTCCTGTCTCCCACTCTCATCTCCATTCTTCCTCATGCCCGGTCACTCACCTCAATGTCAATGACCCAGGCTTATGTCATCACCCCCCTCTTAAAAGAAAACTTCGTTTTCAAATATTGGGAGACTAAAACTTACTAAACATGTGACCCAGACATATTGCCTGGGTAGCCCTAAGTATGGCTGCACCTTACTCTAGCTACCACACTACATAATACATCAAATGCTCATATTACACTCCTATATTCATCACACATAAATACAACCATCTATCTTGTGTATCAATGCATGAACTAATACATCACCTAATAATAATAATACATCATAGAAAAGCATTATACTTATGTACCCACAGGTCTCTTACTACTTCACGACCACACAATACTATTTGTGTACCGACCCTATATCAGGTGGTTCTGTTCTTGCATTAATCCACCTCTGATTCCTGTCGATGCTGTGTCTACCTTTCATGTACCCATGACTCATGGTACCTCTACAATTACAACATCTGTTTGCTATCCCTAGCCCTGGGTCAGTAATATCGCGAAAACTCTTTTGACCTGACTCAACTTTCCTATCTGTATATTGCACCGTTACACTTGCATCTCTGTTTAGTCTGAACTTTTTATTCAATCTTGGCCCATATATCTGGCACCTTGCTTTCTGCTGCATACGCCTTATGCCTATGTGCCCTGCACATGCACTATCCTGAGCTATTCTAGTATATCGGTCTCTGTGTGCTAACGGTACTGCTACTTGCCAACGTGCAGTTCTGCTATCTGAAAACCTGCGAGTGAGAACATTGTTCTTCCTCTTGAAGCACCATCTACCCTTCCCTGACTGACTATTTTCTACTCTACTACACCCTTGGAAACATTTGTTCAGAGTAGTATCTTGTCTCTGGGAGCCACTAGCACTATAATTGGGATCCATTCTCATCTGCTCAGCTGTACTATCCTTGTCCTGAGTTCCTGTGTCTACTTCAAGTGTCTCTTCTACCTCAGCTATACTCTCTAATTTAGGTTCTCTTGTGGTAACTACCTCATTACTGCTTACATAAAACACTAGGGCTTTTAATAGACAGCCATTTGAACTGGAGCTCTCATGTTCACGCTCTTACCAAGAAAATAGCACAAAAAGTTTACCAACTTGCTAAAATTCAACACTTCCTGGACGAAAGCACACGAAAAATATTCTATACATGCTATATCCAATCACATCTCGATTACTGTTCCACAGTTTGGGATGGTTGCCCTAAATCTAATTTAAAACGACTATGTTCTCTACAAAACCGCGCTATTCGTCTGGTTTCTGGCATAAAGCACGTTGAAAGTAATAATTTGTACAGTCATCTAAGACTTCTACCACTACAAAAGCGCTTCCTTTTCAACAAAGCCAAATTAGTGAATAAAATTATATCTCAAAATACCCCAGAGTATCTTCTGCCGCTGATTCAATCTAATGCAATGAACAGCAAGCGCCTAAATTTGTTACATGTCTCAAAGCCTAGATTGGACCTATACAAAACATGTTTTGCCTATTCTGGTGCTCACTTACGGAATCATCTGCCTCCAGATCTGAAAAATCCAATGAGTCCCCACACATTTAACAGAAAACTCTTTCAATACTTAATCCATACCGACTATATGCCACCATAATTCATTTACTGGTATAATTGTTCAGTATAATTGTTCATTATAATTGTTCACTATATATGTGTGTGCGTGTGGGAGAGAGAGAGAGAGAGAGAGAGAGAGAGAGAGAGAGAGAGAGAGAGAGAGAGAGAGAGAGAGAGAGAGAGTGTCAGAGAGAGGGAGAGAGTGAATGCGTGTGTGCATGCGTGTGTGTGGAGAGAGTGATTGAGCGAGAAATGGTGGGGGAATGTGTCACTGCATGCATTCGTACGTGTATGTGTGAGAGTGAGTGAGGGAGTGTGTGCGTGCGTGCATGCGTTCATGTGTACGTGTATGTGTGAGAGAGTGTGATTGAGAGAGTGAGTGTGTGTGTGTGTGTAGGATTGTGTGTTAGAGAGTGAGACAGTGGGAGAGTTGATGTGTTAGTGTGTGTGTGTGTGTGTGTGTGAGCGCGCGCATGCGTGTGAGTGTGTGTATATGAAAGAATACAGAGAGAGAGAGAGAGAGAGAGAGAGAGAGAGAGAGAGAGAGAGAGAGCTGAGCAGATGCATGTCATGTAACACGCATGCTATGTAACAGGCGAATCCATATGTTTGTGTATTCTCATCTGTCATATTATAAGTTAAATACCATTTGATTTTATCATGTATAATCTAAACTTATGTTCATTACTGTAGTTTGAGTGAGAGAGTGAGTGAGTGTGAATGAGAGACAGAATGAGTGAGCGTGAGAGTGAATGAGTGAGCGTGAGAGTGAATTAGTGAGAGTGAATTAGTGAGCGTGAGAGTAAATGAGTGAGCGTGAGAGTGAATGAGTGAGCGTGAGAGTGAATGAGTGAGCGGGAGAGTGAATGAGTGAGAGTGAATGAGTGAGCGGGAGAGTGAATGAGTGAGAGTGAATGAGTGAGCGTGAGGGTGAATGAGTGAGCGGGAGAGTGAATGAGTGAGCGTGAGAGCGAATGAGTGAGCGGGAGAGTGAATGAGTGAGAGTGTCTGTGTGTGTGAGTGAATGAGTGAGAGTGAATGAGTGAGCGTGAGAGTGAATGAGTGAGCGGGAGAGTGAATGAGTGAGCGGGAGAGTGAATGAGTGAGCGGGAGAGTGAATGAGTGAGCGGGAGAGTGAATGAGTGAGAGTGAGCGGGAGAGTAAATGATTGAGCGGGAGAGTGAATGAGTGAGCGTGAGAGTGAATGAGTGAGCGTGAGAGTGAATGAGTGAGCGTGAGAATGAATGAGTGAGCGTGAGAGTGAATGAGTGAGCGGGAGAGTGAATGAGTAGGAGTGAATGAATGAGCGGGAGAGTGAATGAGTGAGCGTGAGAGTGAATCAGTGAGCAGGAGTGTAAATGAGTGAGTGTGAGAGTGAATGAGTGAGCGGCAGAGTGAATGATTGAGCGGGACAGTGAATGAGTTAGCGTAAGAGTGAATGAGTTAGCGTGAGAGTGAATGAGTGAGCGGGAGAGTGAATGAGTGAGCGGGAGAGTGAATGAGTGAGCGGGAGAGTGAATGAGTGAGTGGGAGAGACAGAATGAGCGGGAGAGACAGAATGAGTGAGCGTGAGAGTGAATGAGTGAGCGGGAGAGTGAATGAGTGAGCGGGAGAATGAATGAGTGAGCGGGTGAGTGAATGAGTGAGCCTGAGAGTGAATGAGTGAGCGTGAGAGTGAATGAGTGAGCGGGAGAGTGAATGAGTGAGCGGGAGAGTGAATGAGTGAGCGTGAGAGTGAATGAGTGAGCGGGAGAGTGAATTAGTGAGAGTGAGAGTGAATGAGAGAGAAAGAGAGAGTGTGTGTGTGTGTGTGTGTGAGCGTACGCATGCGTGTGAGTGTGTGTATATGAAAGAATACAGAGAG
Organism: Cepaea nemoralis; assembly: GCA_014155875.1. Lineage (NCBI taxonomy): Eukaryota > Metazoa > Mollusca > Gastropoda > Stylommatophora > Helicidae > Cepaea > Cepaea nemoralis. The sequence goes on along the minus strand of JACEFZ010026873.1, from coordinate 309,535 downwards.
AGAGTGAGAGAGAGAGAGAGAGAGCTGAGCAGATGCATGTCATGTAACACGCATGTTATGTAACACGCGAATCCATATGTTTGTGTATTCTCATCTGTCATATTATAAGTTAAATACCATTTGATTTTATCATGTATAATCTAAACTTATGTTCATTACTGTAGTTTGAGTGAGAGAGTGAGTGAGTGTGAATGAGAGACAGAATGAGTGAGCGTGAGAGTGAATGAGTGAGCGTGAGAATGAATGAGTGAGCGTGAGAGTGAATGAGTGAGCGTGAGAGTGAATGAGTGAGCGTGAGAGTGAATGAGTGAGCGGGAGAGTGAATGATTGAGCGTGAGAGTGAATGAGTGAGCGGGAGAGTGAATGAGTAGGAGTGAATGAATGAGCGGGAGAGTGAATAAGTGAGCGTGAGAGTGAATGAGTGAGTGGGAGGGTAAATGAGTGAGCGGGAGAGTGAATGAGTGAGCGTGAGAGCGAATGAGTGAGCTGGAGAGTGAATGAGTGAGAGTGTCTGTGTGTGGGAGTGAATGAGTATGAGTGAATGAGTGAGAGAGAATGAGTGAGTGTGAGAGTGAATGAGTGAGCGTGAGAGTGAATGAGTGAGCGGGAGAGTGAATGAGTGAGCGGAAGAGTGAATGGGTGAGCGGGAGAGTGAATTAGTGAGAGTGAATGAGTGAGCAGGGAGAGTGAATGATTGAGCGGGAGAGGTAATGAGTGAGAGTGAATGAGTGAGCGTGAGAGTGAATGAGTGAGCATGAGAGTGATTGAGTGAGCCTGAGAGTGAATGAGTTAGCGTGTGAAGGAATGAGTGAGAGTGAATGAGTGAGCGTGAGAGTGAATCAGTGAGCGGGAGAGTGAATGATTGAGCGTGAGAGTGAATGAGTGAGCGGCAGAGTGAATGAGTGAGCGTGAGAGTGAATGAGTGAGAGTGAATGAGTGAGCGGGAGAGTGAATGAGTGAGCGGGAGAGTGAATGATTGAACGGGAGAGTGAATGAGTGAGCGGGAGAGTGAATGAGTGAGCGTGAGAGTGAATGAGTGAGCGGGAGAGTGAATGAGTGAGCGGGAGAGTGAATGAGTGAGCGGGAGAGTGAATGAGTGAACGGGAGAGTGAATGAGTGAGCGGGAGAGTGAATGAGTGAGAGTGTGTGTGTGTGTGAGTGAATGAGTGAGAGTGAGAGTGAATGAAAGAGAGAGAGAGAGAGAGTGTGTGTGTGTGTGTGTGTGTGTGTGTGTGTGTGTGTGTGTGTGTGTGTGTGTGTGTGTGTGTGTGTGTGTGGGACGCGCTGGCATCACTACTTTTACGTCACATACTTTTTATGTACACATTTTTCTCCATGTTTAGCCTTGTTTATGTTTACAACATTCATTTCACAATGTTTATTTTTCTTCCTATGTAAATGTATAATGCTCTTGATGAACGAAAGACGAGTGATTGGAAGGGCCGAATGTAAGACGGGCCTGCGCGCCCAATTTGTGACCCTAATAAAGTTGATTTGATTTGATTTGATTTGATTTGATTACACTATATTTTTGGTCCCAATAAACTACTTCCTCTTCTGTACAATCTTTAACTCCTATAACATTTCCTATGATCAAATCAGCCACTGGTGAGTCCAAAACACACGCTGTCACTCTTCCAGTGATATATGGTGTTTTTACTGTTATTATGGCTACTGGGTAGAACTCTACTGTCCCGTTGAATGTTATGCATCTAATATTTTTCCCTGTATAATCCGAGGGATCTATTAAACTTCTCCTCACTCCGATAGACGTACATCCGGAATCCCTAATTGTTAACGCTGGTCTATCATTGACGAATCCCTGATGCAACTTCAGACTTCCTCCTTCATGCACTGCTGATCCTGCTTTCACTGTATGACAACATATTAGGACTGGCTGACTGTCTTTTTCAAAAAGAGGTTTGCACCCACTGCAATCTTCATTGTTCAGCGTCTCAATTACTTGCGCTGCATTTGAGTGCTCTGTTTCTCTCATCCTACATTGATGACTGACATGCCCCTTCCTTCCACATTTGAAACAAGTGATCTCCCTTTTAGTGTTGTTCGTTGGTCCATCTGATGGTTGTGCATCACGCTCTTCTGCCTTGTGTCTCCAGCTCCCACAATTCCAACATCCGGCATAATTTGAACGTCTCTGGAAGTTCCCTCTTCTATATGGGTACCGTCCTACTCTACCAACATTGTTTCCTCGGAAACCATTATCTTGAGGTTCTTGCTGCTCACCTTTCTGTGCTGAATCCACACTTTTCGCCCTTGGTCTGATGACTGGATTCTGGTCCTGTTTAGTGTACGCTGCACAGACTATTTCCTCACTCATTAGTTTCCCAATAGATACGGTAGGATGTGCAGTCATGTAGTTTTGCCCTAACTGAGACATTGTGTCTATGTCCTTTGGCTTACGTTCCTCAAAGAAAGCTACTAAGTTAGAATTGCATGCAGATACTACCTTGTCTCTTAATATTAGATCTACTAATTTATTAAAATCTTTCCCTACCTCTGCAAGCTCCATCCATTTGTTAAATGTATTCTTTACAGTGTTAACAAAGTCTGTGAAATCTTGATTTGCCTCTGGCCCTAACTGTCTAAACTTTGTTCTATATCCATGCTCAGTGAGTTGGAACTTTGTCAGCAAACGTTGACGTAAGATAGTGTAGTTGTTTCTTTCTTTTACAGGTAAATTGAACATGGTGTCTAGTGCCTTACCCGTAAGAAGTTCGCCAAGTCGCATCGCATACTCTGCTTCTGGAATGCCTAATGTTTTTACAGACGATTCGAATCTCCCAAGATAGGATTCAAGGCAATCCCGGTCAGTAAAATATGGCAGTTTTAATCTCTGTGACGACTGCGATGGTCTTCTGCTTTCCTCATTTTGACCTTTCGAAGATATTTCTAGTTTTCTTAACTCGATTTCAGTTTGCATCTGACACTTGATCTTCTCTTTCTCAATTTCCATTTCAGCTAACTTTACTTCCTCTAGACGTTTGTTTTCCATTTCAGCTAGTTTTACTTGTGTCTCTTCCTGTAGACGCTTGTTTTCCATTTCAGCTAGTTTTACTTGTGTCTCTTTCTCTTCCTGTAGACGCTTGTTTTCCATTTCAGCTAGTTTTACTTGTGTCTCTTTCTCTTCCTGTAGACGCTTGTTTTCCATTTCAGCTAACTTTACTTCCTGTAGACGTTTTGCCTCGCGTTCATTATGCCTCTCCTCTCTTTCAATCTGTTTTTGTTCTTTTGCTTCGACATACTCCTGTAACTCTTTACCTTTCAGGCCTATTCGTTCACCTGCTTCAATATAGTCCATTAAAGTAGGCATCTTGTACTTGCAGACACGTTGCTGTTTGTCAGCCAACTATAAATGTAAAGACTCTGCTACTAGTCCTTTGTGTGCCTTCAATACGTACACTACCACTCCTTGTGCACGTAACTTCGTGGTGCTAAAATATCACTCTGTACTCACCCAGTCACTCTATAAGCACTAGGTAGTGAGGGGGGAAGTATCACCTATACTCCCTTATATCTATATATCTATGACCAATAGTTGTATAACATTTCTGGAAATATTGTTAAACATACATATAAATACATATACAAAACGAATGAATGATAACACTAAATGTTGTCTATAAAAACGTTAGACTCACAAACCAAGTACACGGAGACGGTGATCACACAGAAATAAACCACAGTAACAACCACAAGCTTGTGTAGGGACACCCACAGTGCGCGTAACATATAAACTGACTCAGATACCACTAGATAGTAGACACGACAAAAGTGCACAATAATAACATATATCCGAACACAGCAAATATCATATGCAAATATTATGAAAAGAAAGAGAAACAAAAACAATTTATAGCATCAACATATACACAAATCTTGACGTCAGACAACTCGGCTCTAGATATTGGTTAAGACTATTGCAATGCCACTGCACGACACGTTAACTCATTAACGTTTTCCTTACAAAAATATCGTAAGCACCAGAAAGAAAAATAGATGTTTGTGCTGTATCCCGACTCTCGAGAAACACCCCAAAAATCCCCTACTCTTGACAAACACTGGACCACATACAAGTAACAGCTTAACAACCGAAAACAATATTTATAAGACAATGAGCAGCAAACAGAATGTCCAACTCGTTGGCAGACAAATATGTGCCCATTAATCCGTCGCCACAAGTTCTTTTTTGTTTTTGTTTGTGTTAATAGTTATTCGCAATCCGTTGGAAATGTCAACGACGCTAGATTTCAAACCGACTTCTTGTTTTGTTGAGTGGTTACTGAATTCGCGTTGTGATCACAAGTTCCAACTGTCGACAAAAGTTGAAGATGATAGTGATATCCAAACTGTTCTGTCTCGACACATTCCGTAACGTTATTGTACTTTCTCTGTACGTGGTGGCACCACAGTAATAATCCAAAGTGTTCTTTCGATTGTCGTACGAATTGAAGATGATGGTAATTATCCCAAAATGTTCTGGATTGCCGTTACCCGACAAGATTCACTAAAAAGAAAAGGAGAATGGCAGCCAATGTTCAGCGCTTTAATTTTGTACAGTCAGATCTTTTTTTTTTCTACTGTGTGCAACTATGCTCGCGGAGATGCCACGTCATCAATCGTTGACAAAATGTTTGCTGATTATAAGGTAATGAACACAAAGGGCTTTTAACAAAGGCGAACATAAAGTCTTGTTTCATACAAAAACAGCTTGTTTATCCAGTTCCACTATGGAACATCTCAGTAACTTTCCACTGTCCCCAGCCTTGACCTTGCCGGACACCTCAAGTCAGTACCTCAGTCTTCTTTATCACAATAATACACACTGTAAACTGACCGGACACTTTTCCCGTTGTACAAAAACACTTTCTACACAACTTCTCAGCCCCGACCCAGCTGTGAACGAAGTAATGTCCGGAAATTTTCCGTTCTCCACGACACCTGCCGTGCCCCCAACCCCTGTGGTACACTACCCCTGTATGTCACCCTTCCCGGTGAACAGCAAATGTCAATTTTCTCAGTGTATTCTACACATTCGTTAACTCTCCCCTTCCCGGGAGTTCAATGTTCTCGTAAACAGCGCTGACCCGAATTGTCCGTGGAGACTCACACTTCCACCGGCCTTTTTCGTTGTGTTACCTGTGGTGAAATTCGTCACTTGTCGTCCCGCAACCAAAACAGTGCGTTGTCTCCAGCACACACACACACAAATTATCCCACCACACACACGATGTTGAGACGAATTATGCTCGCTGTCTTCGATCCTGTCTTTATCACCGACAGTGGATGTCCTACACACACACACACACACACGCTGCCCTCGCCACTCTGGATTCAACACTGGTCTTTCATTGCCGCGTCTGCTAGTTTCAGCACTACTGCCTGGTATCAAATTTACCTGTCACTGTAATTGACTCTCCCGGTTAGTCTGTATGGCGTGTCTTTATCACCCCCTCTCGCTTCAGCGATATGGTTGGTTCCAATTCACGTGTAGTGGATTTGACGTGAACTGTCTGTAGCCAGTTACCGCACGGAGAAAAACTCAGTGTTTATACGGTGGACACACTCCGCTGTTAATCTCTTGACGCAGTACTGTCTAAATTGATGGAACGAAGTCACAGATAACAACTCCTCTCTTTCAGCGAAGAGCCCACAAATATCTCAGAATGACACCACTGTCTATATTGTTCTTGATCGGACGAGCTCTCAGATACTCCTTACTAAGCGACGAGCACCCAGATGTTCTTGATCGGACGTAGCCCTCAGATTGTCACACGTCGTTCTTGATGATAATATCAATGTTCTTGATGATCTTTGCGTGATATTGTCGTGTGATGGTCGTTGTCTAGGTAACGATGTTCATGGTGTGTCAATTGAGCTATCTAACTGACTCTTAATCCAACTCACCCCCGCAGTGCATATTCACCAGGCATTAAACAAGATTCCGTTGGCGCACATAATCCTTTATTACAGAAATAAGACGGACAAACGGAACATGTTTATACATCCAGAAACAATGTAATCCATAGAATATAAATATCCTCCTCACAATTTAACCAGCACACATCAATGCCTTCTCACGGCCTGCTTCATATCTCAAATTCACAAGACAGGTAATCCAGCTACTATCCACGGCTGGATCTCCCACAATACAACCCACACATTGGGTTGGAGCCGCTGCTCAACTATGCAACCCACTCTGGGTTTAGGCCCTCAATCCCTATAGAACCCACTCTGGTTCAGGCCTGTCTTCACAACTCGGAGAACAACACACCCCGTTGTACGTGGACTACCGACTCCTTCGGTATCTCAAACTCAACTCCCTGAAACGACCTGCCCCGCAGTCAGTCTCTTCTCTCACTGCCCTTCCAGTCTCCTGACTTCACACAACACACCACTGTCTTTCGCCCCATCCGCCTTAGGGGTTTTTTCCCTCTACCCTCACTATTTTATTTCTCAGGACTGGCTGTTTTCTCATAGCCAGGTCAGTCACTTTCCTGTCTCCCACTCTCATCTCCATTCTTCCTCATGCCCGGTCACTCACCTCAATGTCAATGACCCAGGCTTATGTCACCATCATAATAGGGGACTTCAATGCAAAAGTAGGAAATAAAGGAGATAGATACACAGTAGGAAACTATGGTTTAGGAGAGAGAAATGAAAGAGGATGCAGACTCGTAGAGTGGGCAAAAGAACAGGAAATGATTGTAGGAAACACCTGGTTCAAACAACACCCTAGAAGATTATGGACATGGAGGAGTCCTGATAGCAGGATTAGAAACCAGATTGACTACATTCTCATTAGCAGAAGATTTAAAAACGCATTAACAATAGCAAAAACAGTTCCCAGTGCTGATTGTTATAGTGACCACAGATTACTCACAGGAACATTGAGGATAAAGTTGAAGAAAGTCAAGTATATAACAGGAAACACTAAATATGATTTGTGTACATTGAGTAATGACAAGGAAATACAAAACAAATTCAACATAGAAGTACAGAACAGATTCGAAATTTTGTCTGATCTAGAGATCCTATTCCAGGATGTGGATGATCAATGGGAAACGTTGAAGAATTCAATCAATGTGGCTGCAGACTTGATCTGGTCCCAATTCTTCTAAAGCTTTAATCATTTCTGTTGTGATGTTATCTGCACCGGGGGCCTTGCCAGCTTTCATATGCTTAAGAACATTTCGAACCTCCATCTCCAAAATTGGCGGTCCTTCATTATTAAATCTAATATCATACTGTTCGTCTCTGTTATCATCATATAGGTGTTTCACATAATCTGTCCATACCTGTAGAATCTGGTCTTTTTCTATTATGATTATGCCATCTTCAATTTTTAGACACCCTGTTGATGTACTTGTTCTTTTATTAGTAAGTTCCTGAATTCTTTTGTGCACTAATTTGGTGTTTTGACTGTTGTGTTGGCTTTCAATTTCTAAGCACTTTTCCTCAAGCCATTTTTCTTTTGCCTCCTTACATAATGTTCTGACTTATCTGTGAATTTCTTCATATTTGACAGCATTATTTTTGTTGAGTCTTCTTGTTTCCATGAGGTGTACAATTTCCTCAGTCATCCATTTCTTACGACCCACCTTCTTTAATTTTGGAATAGTTGTTTCTGCAGCCACATTGATTGAATTCTTCAACGTTTTCCATCCAACAGAAGCAGTAGAGGCATAAATAAGTACAGACACGTGCTCACTCCAACAAAAGCAGTACAGCCATAAATAAATACAATTCTCCTGTCTGACTTGTGTGGGTGGGTGAGTGAGTTGTTACACGCAATATAAAGTGTACAGAGCAGTCTAGTAATTATTCGTTATACAGGCACGGGCTTGTTAAAATGAGTGTATAGATGCGTTCCCCCCAGGGGCCAGGAAAGAGTGTACATCTGTGGTATTCCTCTCGACCAATTTCATGGAATCATTCCCTTCTATGGCGGGAGGGTTGGAGGTGTGTGAGTGGAAGAAGTGTGTGCGGGATGTGTGAGGGGAAGTGTGTGTGGGTGGAGAGATGTGTATGGTGGGGCATGTCTACGTGTGTGAGGGATGTGTGTTGAGGCGGGTGCGGTATGTGTGGGTTGGTGGGGATGTGTGGTTGAGCGATGTTTAATTGTGGGTGTATGAGTGGATGGGTGGAAGATGTGTGGGTGGGTGAGTGCGTTGTTACACGCAATATAAAGTGTACAGATCAGTCTAGCAATTATTCGTTATACAGGCCCGAGTTTGTTAAAATGAGTGTATAGATGCGTTCTCCCCAGGGGCCAGGAAAGAGTGTACAACTGTGGTATTACTCTCGGCCAATTTCACAAAATGGTTCCCTTCTATGGCGGGAGGGTTGGAGGTGTGTGAGTGGAAGAAGTGTGTGCGGGATGTGTGTGGGGAATTGTGTGTGAGTGGAGAGATGTGTTTGGTGGGGCATGTCAGTAGTAACATAGGGAGTAATGGATGATGAAATCTGGAGACTTACGCCATAGATGACGCCATATCTTACTATAAGAAGGGTATAGCTCCAGATTGAAAACGGACCTCATTGTTTAATTCTGGTGAGTATTATCTTGGGTACGTCCCGTTCTCTGGCTGACTACTTCCGGATTACTACCTTCGACTGACTTCCGGTCCCGTGGGCGGGGGGTTGGTGGGTGGATGGTCGGTGGACCGGCGCTGAACCGAACCGAACCGGGGCACCACGGTAGCGGTGGTGGGTGACCGAGCACGTGGATATTGAACCCCACTCATGTAGATATCGACTTCTTCGATGAGGAGACCGAAGTCAATATGACAGACTGGAAAAAATGATTTATTCCATGACTCGAGTTGCCTCGAGTATCCAGACTTGGATTGCACGAATAAACTTTCTACGCCTCAGCATGATAGCTAATTCGGCAGAAGTCCATACCTATGTATAAACTTTAAGCGAGTGGTGAAAATCTGGTTTAAAAATATACTAGATAGGCATACATTAACATTAATTTTTTAATACTAATCACGTATTAAATGTCTATAGTTTTAGTATGTATATCGGCTATTATTAATGTGAATATAACAATATTATTCTCATAGCATACAATCAACATCGTATTTAAATATCTTTGAAAAATAAAATCTATTATACTAACCCAAATAATGTCCCCTTTTTCCAAACAGAATAAACAAGTAACCAAAGGGAAGCGATTCTTTTCTCTTGGAAATAGTTGTGTCCCCTTGTGCTTGACCTTGCAGCTATTTAATTACATTCCTCGCCTCTTCTGACTAGCGAACGCCGTACGAGATTATCTGATTAGCGGTCAGCCAGAGCGCCTAGGGAATTTTGAATTAAAGTCAACGGACTTCAATGCTTATCTCAGGTAGAGATCAGCCAACGTGGTATGGCCGGGGCTGTGAAGGTAATATTTGCGCTGAAAAAAAAAGCTATTCTCAAATATAGCTATACGAAGATGTAAACACAAATGGATTGAAATTTTAAATATAAAATGATATGTATTTATGTATGTATTTATTTATATATGTATATATTTCTATAGCTGCATGTAGGTTGTCCCAGTGGATAAGGCAAATATAAGTAGAAGAATAGATGACTTGGTCACGCGAGATATGTGTGCGCGTCTGTGGGTGTGCGTGCATGCGCGCGCGTGTGTGTATGTGTGTGAGTGCGCGTGTGTGCGTGTAGGAGAAAAAATGTAAATAATCTCCTTCGCCTGACACCTATAACAGTAATGATGTCTCTTGCGTGTTTCGCGCGTGTGAGTGAGCGTGTGTGTGTGTGTGTGTGTGTGTGTGTGTGTGTGTGTGTGTGTGTGTGTGTGTGTGTGTGTGTGTGTGTGTGCGTGCGCATGTGCGCGCTCATATGAAACTTAAATATTTTCCTTCGCCTGACATATATAACTGCAATGACGTCTCTTGTGTGGGTGCGTGTGTGTGTGCGCGCGTGCGCACGAGCGCGCATGTGCGCGCTTGTACGAAACTTAAATATTTTCCTTCGCCTGACATCTATAACTGCAATGATGTCTCTTGCATTCGTGCACGCGCGAGTGTGTGTGGGTTCGAGCGCCCGCGCGCGTGTGTGTTTGTGTGTGTGTGTGTGTGTGTGTGTGTGTGTGTGTGTGTGTGTGTGTGTGTGCGCGCGAATGTGCGCGCTCGTATGAAACTTAAATATTTTCCTTCGCCTGACATCTATAACTGCAATGATGGTAATGGGATAAACCATAACTCATGTTCACTGGCTACGAGATATCAACGAGGGTGTGGCATGGGTGTGATGGGGCTACAGTACTATTCCGCCGAATGGGGGAATGGCTGTGGAATGGGTGTAAGATGGGTAGATAGATGCTTCTGATCATTGTTAAGCGGTGGGTAGATAAATACATCCATTCCTTGATAAGAGACGGAGGTTAAGTCTCATATAAAAGTCTAAAGATTGAACTCATAGGTGGCTGACCTGAAGGTGACTGTCAGCGTGTTGGATCTCTAGGGGATCTGGTCTCGGGCTCAAACAGGCAACAATAACTCCGTTAAATATAATATAGCAACATTTATTGAATTTAGGTATACAGTGCGTTGGCGCAGTGGGTTTAACAAGCCCGCACTATATATGTATGAGTTGCATATCACAGAGGTTTAACATCACACATGATTATAACAAACATTCTAAGCAAACTATCTAGCATATGTCTATGACCCTAAATACACATGGGTCTGAACTATTAAGTCCCTCTGAGGCAGGCCCTGTTGCCTCTCCGATCTCCCGTCTGTCTCTGCCGGTTCACACGTGTCGCACCCGACACGGGTGGTAACTCTGTCCGAGTTCCTCGTGGACCCCGAAATAGGCGGGCCACATCAGTGTCCACGGGACAGTGGACTCACTGACCAGTCCTTCGAGAAGGCTCTGGATTACTCTGGCCTTCGAGGGTCTTACTTCTTTCCCTTGGGCGGGAGTTGTAGCCCTTCGCTAGTGTCTATTAACTTATGTTGGTTTACCGTATAATGTGAGGCTGTGACATGAGTCCCCCCTCTCCCCCCTGATTTGATGGGTTGTTATAAGGTAATTAGTTCTGTACTAATTCTGTCACAGAATCACATAAAGTCGGTGTTTGTAGTTTGGTGGACAGTAACTTGGTAACCTACATATTGGCATCAACACTCATGTATTCTCCCATTCACCACTTCCCTGATTTGCTGAAGAGGTCTCTCTCTCTTGTGTCCTTAAAAATGCTTATCTGACCGAAGTTACGTGACGTTTCCTAGTTGTTTCTACAACCCGTCCTTCTCAAAGTATCCTACTGATACCAAGATAATTAACCTCTGTATTAGAGAGGATTAACAAGACAAAAGTCTTGGCTAATTAAGTACACTTTCAAATCTTGTTCTGTGTGTGCATTTCAATACACTTTTACTCTCGTATGTTGTATAATGCTGAATATGTAGTTACGTTGTTATTTTATCCCATCTGACTACATGTGTCCTTGTTGGCTTGTTAGTGTGCTGACTAATAAGTTGTTGCTTCTAATAAAGTGACTGTATTTTAATTGATAGTGTTCAGTTTTGAGTTTTGTGTAAAGTGTGTGCTGAATGTGTGGCTTATCTCCAAGCGTCACGAGTTGGGATATCCTTAATCATGAATTACCCCAATGTGTGTAATGCATGATCAGGAATTCCAAGCAGTGGTGCTTAGATGTAGTATCCTAAATACTAAACATGCATCAACAATTTAGACAAGTAATACAATTTACATGAAAGACGCAGACAAATTAACATAAATACGTTTTGCGTACAATTTGTCCGCTCAGTATATCGCTCTCTCATTTAATTCATTCACCCTGTCATTCACTCATCTTTCATTCAAAATAGTATTTGGTTAAAATATATAAGTAAAGTTGAGGTAAGTGTTATTGCCCTTAGAAAAAAATGGAATAGGCGATATGTTCCCTTTAAGAAAATACGTACTTTTTGTACGATGACTCAAAAATGGTTTATAACTTAACTAGAGAAAACTGCATAGGACGAATTATTTAGCCTATGAGTGGAAATACCTGTAATATTATGGTAGAAAATATACAATTTACAGGTTGACATATTTTATATACATAATTCAATACAAATATAATACATATTCAATACTAAATTAATTAATTAACTAACTAACTAAATCCACCGATGATGTGCGTGTTGTCCTCCTGTTGTCAGCGTGTCGTGCCATGAATGTTAACAGTTAGTATGGCTGTGTCTTGAATGTTGTAATCGACGTCGTTCTATTTCGGCTGTTTGCAAAGTCTCTTAGCAAGCCTGGAATTTTCTCAATGTCGAGTATGAAGTGTTCTTAATGCTTCTATGATCACTGTCACTTCACTGGTTGAAATCATTTCTCAGATGTCTCTCGCTCGGATTGTTCCTTAGAGCTTGGGTAATTGGTAGTATAGGGTTCTGAAAGTGTCATGTTCGTGGGTGTTATACGTAACCTATTCACTGGGGTGTTATTAATTTTAAATGAAAGTTCTCTAGCAGGTGTAGAGTTACACTGTTCTATGCCACAGAATAAAATATCACAGTTTCTGGTATGGCGAATGGTCAATGTGCCAAATGTTATTCTGCTGGCGCATTCGTTTGCCGCGATAAAATATCAGCTATAATGTTATCGGTGCCTCTGATATGGCGGATTTCGAAGTCGAAATCTTGGAGAAGAAGACACCATCTTTGTAAACGATGGTTTTTCGGAACACCTTGCTTAAGCACCAACAATGGCGAATTATCGGTGAGTACAACAAAATGGGAACCTAAGAGGAACTTAGATAATCTTAGCATACAAAATAATAGACTTAATGCCTCCAATTCCACCGTAGAATAATGGATCTCTGCCTTCTTCAGCTTACGGCTTACGTAGAGAATTGGGTGTCTCACTCCTTCCACTTCTTGCATTAAGCATCCTCCAATTGCGATAGCACTCGAATCTGTGGTCAAAATAAAGGGTAAATCTATGTTTGGTAATCTTAATACTGGTGGACTAGAAAAAATGCATTTCAATCTGCATATTGCATTCTCTAAGCGGGTACTTTTACAAAATTTTTCTGGATGATCTTTTGTCAACATATTAGAAAACACTGATGTAAGTTCTGTCCAGTTTGGTATAAACGTAGCATAATAGTTTATAAGACCTAATACACTTCTACTTTGTTTCTTTGTAGTAGGAACTTCTAGATTGAGAATTTTCGAAACAATTCTATCATCTGTCAACAGTTTGCCTTCAGAAATTCTATGACCAAGGAAGTCTATTTGTTATAGCCTATTTCGACCTTGGAAGGTTTGATAGTAAGTCCAAAAAGAAAGATTTGGTTGAAGACTTGTTTGAGTGTAAGTAAGTGAGAAGTTATATTAGAAGAATGAATGCATATATCATCAATATAGGCTTCCACGTCCTTGATGCCGTGCAATAACAACCTAGTTAGCCTAACAAATGTGGCGGGAGCGTTCTTGAGACCAAATGGAAGATATCTCCATTTGTACAAACCAAGAGGTGTTGCGAATGCTGTTATATGTCTAGAAGAAGGGTGTAGTGGTACTTGCCAATAACCTTTCGCTAAATCAACCTTCGAAAATAAGGATGATTGAGACATATTCAAAATGAGGTCTTCACAACTGTTCATTGGCTCCGCATCTGTTGTGGTTTTTGTATTTAATCTTCTATAGTCTATGCACAAACGAATCGCTTGGTCCTTCTTTTTCACCAGGACAATCGGTGAAGAATATTGAGACATAGATTTCTGAATTATTCTATTTTTCTCTAAATCCAAAATTTCTTTGTCTAAATTTGCTCTATAATGTAGAGGAATAGAATATGGTCTAGATTTGACCGGTGTCAGATCTGTCAACACAATTGAATGTGTTATTTTGTCAGTCCGTCCAGGTTTGTTAGAGAAGATAGATTTATAATCGTTAAGGAGAGACAAAATGTCTTGTCGCTGCTGTTGTGTCAAAGTGTCAGATATTTGTATGTCCTTTATACTACCGTCGTCATTCATAATCGGTACTGGAATTTCCGTATTGTCTACGTCTGTCTGATTTATTACAGATGATACTGTTTGTAAATTGTCCTCAATGTCATTGTCGTCGTCGTTGTGATTAATCGTTGTCAATATGTCGTCAAATTGGTCGTCGTTGTCATTATCCCATATTGTCGGTAATGTAAGTATGTCTTCGTCGTCTTTGTTGTCGTAAGAGTGCGTCCTTAACGATGCTTCGTTTGTCGAGGTGTCATTCCGTTGGGTAATTGTCGTTTCGTTTCTGCCATCAGTTAGCTGTGTCTGCTTACTTGTGTCACTGTCCTCTCTAGCATAGTATGGTTTTAACATATTTACATGGAATATTTTCAACTTTCCATTCAAAGAAATTTCGTAATCAACTTCCGAAATTCTTCTAACAATTTTAAACGGTCCCTGCCAAGAGGTTGATAGTAAATCTCTCTTGTCAGGTAGCAATAGTAAAATATCCTGATCTGGTTTTAATACAATTGTTTTTGCACCTTTGTTGGCGTACTGCCTGTACCTAAAATATTGTGAAAGTGTAGGATCTGCTTTCTGTTCTTCTCCCAAATTAGTGATGGTAGTGTTTGGTGATACAATTTCTAGTGACTCCTGCAGTTGGTCGGTGTGGGTTTTGTGAGTTGTCTGTCGTGTTATTGCATTCGTGTGTTGTGTGTGTTGTTGCACATCTACAGGCTTGGTAATTTGTGGATCGCTGGCATCCTCAGTTCGAGGTTTTAAGTTGGTCGTATCACTGACAGATTCAACCGCCCCTGCATTATGCACCTCGGTGAATTCTTTCTGAATTACTTCAATGGTTGCCTCCCTTGTGCTTTTGGCAGTTTGAGACAAGCACGAGTGGTGTTTCTCTTTAGAATCGCTGTTTGGGTTCTAGATACCGTTTTTCTGCTCCCAATCTCTGATTTCCTTCTCAGACAAGATCGTATGTTGGGTAGGTTCCCAAGTATGATTTCAGCGACAGGATTTTCTAGTACTGCGCACAATACTAGTCCTGATATGAACGGTGTTCGAATTTCGACAAGAGCAAGGGGGTATTTTTCGATGGTGCCTGCGAATGTGCGACAGGTTACGTATTTGTGTGTGTAGTCTTTGTCGTTGATTAATGTTTTCTTAATTCCACATAGCGTTGCGCCGGAATCACGAATTAATGTGCACTTTTTGTTATTTACAAACCCTGTTGAGAAATTTAGCTTGCCTGTAGATGATAAGGCAGCGTTGGCCATTTCATTAGAAATAGGGATCGTGTGGCCGCATAGCAATGTTGTGTCAAGTTGGAATTTCCTACAGGTGTTACATTTATTGTCTGTAATGGTGTCAATGATTTGCACTGCATTTCCTAGCTCATTCAAACTTTCACTCTGATTGTCACACTCATTCAGTTGTTCAATATCTTCATCTGAGGAAGTTTCAACTAGTGCAGCATTGGCCTGTTTCATTATCTTTCGCCCTTCACAAAAACGAGAATAGTGCCCAAAGCTGCTGCAAAAATAGCATTTGACTGCTCTCTGATACGCATTTCTCTTGTCCTTTTGCTTCTCCACGATCATTTGGAGATGATGTGGATAATTGGGTGATTTATCGCACATCGCGTACTCTTCGTGTGTCAAATGACAATACTGACACTTAACTGGCTTCCTGACATTCGAGCGTGGTTTATCCTTGTTTTCAGTTGGTTTCGAGTATCTAGTGTTTACAACTGCTGCTGTTTCGTTTTGACTTAGGTTTAATTGGAAAATATCTCTGTTCGCTGTGAAAAATGCGTTCCCCTTTGTCTCTACTTCTTGGATACTTTTACAGTCCATTTGTTTCAAAAACTTAGCAAAAGGTGTTGGGATTGTACTAACTATTTTGTCAATAATAATGAGTTCTTTTAGTTTGTCATGGTTGTTGTTAGTTTTAGCTGAGTTAATCCACCTTGTGCAAACATCCTGAACTGTAGACACGTAGTCTATGAAGGCTTGGTTAGGTTGTGGGGATAACTTTGCGAACTGTTGTTGGTAACCTGCTGTATCTAATGAGAAATGTTGGAGAATGCGTTGCTTTATATAATCATAATCTTTTCTCATCTCCTGTGGAACTGTCTCTATTAC
This sequence comes from Cepaea nemoralis, assembly GCA_014155875.1. Taxonomy (NCBI): domain Eukaryota; kingdom Metazoa; phylum Mollusca; class Gastropoda; order Stylommatophora; family Helicidae; genus Cepaea; species Cepaea nemoralis. Next base: position 293,386 of record JACEFZ010026873.1, on the reverse strand, counting down.
TTTTAAGGGTTCCAGAGCTAAGTTTCTCATTAAAATAAATGACCAATCTGATTTCACGATCTTATGGTAAGACATTAAACACTCAAAATTTTCTAGGTATGCACTGATAGAATCTCCTGAGCAAAATGCTTTGACGAGGCCTTTATACTTGTTATATTTTTGTTCCTCCTCCTTGCTTCTCAGTTTATTTACAGATATTTCTACATTGGAATCGATTTCCATCTGCTTCAGTTTTATTTGTGTATCGGCATTCAATTGGGCTAGTTTGGCCGCCGCCTCAAGCTCCATTTGTTTCTCTTGAGCCTGCAATTGTATTTTCTTTTCTTCTGCCTGCAATTGCATTTTCTTTTCTTCTGCCTGCATTTTCTTTTCTTCTGCCTGCAATTGCCTCTGTTTTTCTTCCCGTTCTATCGCTCTTTCTTCACGGGCAATGTTTTCTGCGTGTGTCTTCTGTGCCCATTCTGATAGTTTTTCTTCTTTATAACCTAATTTCATACCTAACTCAATACAATTTTCTAAGGTAGACATCTTGTCTTTTACTTGTTTGTAATTTTGCTGAAGTTAACTCCCTTAGACAAATGTTGGGGAGTAGAAAATCTAGTTATCTCCCTTAATGTTTACATGTGCAAATACAAATGCAAAGTTATGTTGATTACAAGGTCATGAATATACATACAAATCAATGCAAAACAACAATGTTACATGGATGGATGGTGATAAGTACCGCTTAGGGATTGCAATAGGCATGATATGAAACTTATCTTATATTCCCTGAACTTGCGAATGTTGTCTTGTACTCTCGCCACTGTTGGATAGGTTACACACACCACAATTCACGGAACAATCTGCTTGTAGAATGAGAAAACATTAGTAACAGTCAAATGTCACAGTCATGTCAAATTTTATAGTATTAACATCATTGAGAGATTATCTGCAGAGGGACTAATACTAATACTAGTTCATTACTAGATAGCTGCAAAGTTATTAAACTTGTTCAGAAATCAATTTGATATCATTTACTTAATTTTTTTACTTGGCAATCAATAGCCGTCTGAACGTAAAGCTTGTGCCAAAACCGGAGATTAGCCCCCAAAAAGCCTGTCAGCGTGTTGGATCTCTAGGGGATCTGGTCTCGGGCTCAAACAGGCAACAATAACTCCGTTAAATATAATATAGCAACATTTATTGAATTTAGGTATACAGTGCGTTGGCGCAGTGGGTTTAACAAGCCCGCACTATATATGTATGAGTTGCATATCACAGAGGTTTAACATCACACATGATTATAACAAACATTCTAAGCAAACTATCTAGCATATGTCTATGACCCTAAATACACATGGGTCTGAACTATTAAGTCCCTCTAAGGCAGGCCCTGTTGCCTCTCCGATCTCCCGTCTGTCTCTGCCGGTTCACACGTGTCGCCACCCGACACGGGTGGTAACTCTGTCCGAGTTCCTCGTGGACCCCGCAATAGGCGGGCCACATCAGTGTCCACGGGACAGTGGACTCACTGACCAGTCCTTCGAGAAGGCTCTGGATTACTCTGGCCTTCGAGGATCTTACTTCTTTCCCTTGGGCGGGAGTTGTAGCCCTTCGCTAGTGTCTATTAACTTATGTTGGTTTACCGTATAATGTGAGGCTGTGACAGTGACCACCTGGGTGACTCATCATGGGGCTATGTTGGTGGGGGTGAACATAGTGAACATGCTCAGACATGTCTTTAGGGAAAAATCGGAGGATGACTCAGAGCGAACTAACCGGATAACGATACACATGGGTAATGGTCACAACGGATCAAGTATGGCTCTGCTTCCGGTCACATTGTAATGACTACAACCAGACTACGTGCTCACTGGATAAAACCGGTCAAAGATGGCATCGCATCCGATCACACGTGGTAACGGCAAACCAGACCACGCGGCTAAAGCCGCTTAAAGATGGCGCTGTATCCGGTACACATGGGTAATGGTCACATCCGACGAAATATGACGCTGCTTCCAGTCGCCCGTGTAATGACTACAACCAGACCACATACTCACCGGCTACAAGTGGTCAACGATGGCGTCGCATCCGATCACATGTGGTAATGGAGAAACCAGACCACGAGGCTAAAACCGATCAAAGATGGCGCTGTATTCGGTAACGTGTCTTATGGGATACAATCGAAACACGTGACTAAGGACTCAACTGGTCAAAGATGGAGTCGCGCCCGGTCACATGACCAGACAGTGCATAATATTCTGGTGGGTCATTCTACGTCAGCAAATAGCGTGTATCAGACGGCCAGCATTCATCGAATAGAAGTACCTGTCTCTGTGAGCAGCAACCAGAGCACCATGTGCCAAGTCTCTAATGGTAAGTTGGCTTTTTCTGATAAATCTTTCACATTTTCGTTGTGTTTCTCCAATTAGGCATACAGTTAACCTAACCATACTAGTATAATAAAGAGATATATGGTGCTAATCGCATATAACTGGAGTATCTGCTCTGATGACTGCGACACCAATCAACATATGCACATGGCTGATTCATCAAGCCTGAATGTTTGTATACATGTGGTCTATTCTGAGATGCAGAATAATTACTTGTCCTGATCTGTCCATAACATGGTAGTCACATTGAGCAAGTAATGTGGCTTTTTGGCTGACTTCGTCATTCATTTCTTTTGGTGGTATGTAACGGGTGGATCAGACTTATTTTATTGCACTCCTTCCGTAACCAATCGAACAGCGCTGGCGTGTCCGGGTACTCCACAGTGGGATGTCAACCCTTGTATGGTGACCTTATACCTACTGCTAAGTTCAGAAAGTAGTGTCCTTAGTACCGGCAATGTCCCACAACGAGCGCCTCGAGCACTGATTTTTGCATTTGCCTATAGCAACTAATGATACAACCGAGGCACGAGTGTAATGACCTAGTAGGTCAACAACAGCGGTAATGGAAGAAACCAACGTGGAAACTAACCCACAAAATAGCCCAGAGGGGGAAATAAATTCGTTCTGGTGCATGTGTGGTCGGCGAGTGCCGCGACTAGAGATTGTCTTCTTCTGTCAATTGGTCGATATATACACAGTCATTGTCGTATCACTATTCAATGTGTCTCAAGACAACGTCGACGCGATCGAGGACAAGTTGTGGATCGCTCTTCTAAGCAGCTGTCTGGGTTACATGCTACCAAACCCTAAAATATGAGTTTCTACATGACATTACCGAGTAATGCTTCGCCGAACATGTTTCCCAAGAACACACCAGGTCACTATTTCGTCAAGTTACCGCAGACTATTGAGGTGAGTCAACATTTCGAAGTGGGTCTGGCCGAAGTTCAATTCCCCAACTACTACTGCAATATGCTAGAGAATGAAGTATGGCTAAGATACATCCCACCAAACGGTAGAGTGGTAAGAAATGCCCGTCCCCCGGGTCTGTACAGTTCACGAGATGTGCTTATAGTTGCAGTGAATCGACTAATGAAAGATCGGAAGGTAGACGATAAGCTCTGTGTTCTATTCCATTTCGAAAACGCATCAAAGAAAGTCATCATGCAAATACACGAACCCGGGGCCACTATTACATTTAGTGAGAAGTTGCAAGAGATACTAGATACAATTGAAGGTGAAGGGGCGATAGACCTGAATAACGACCTGCAAAATGTCTACGTATACTGCGATCTCATTGCGGCGAGACCAGTCGGAGGCGTCATGGTCCCACTACAAAGGACTGTTCCTGTCATGAATCAGCGCTCGACCACAGTATTTCGCGCCTACGACAAACCTCTCTACATAAAGCTGAGTCGTCACTCCTTCGACACGGTGGAAATACTTCTAACCATTTATCCGGGCACAAAGGTCACATTCACTACCGAGACTTCAGTTCTGACGTTACATTTTCGAGTTCGGAAGAGATCAGACCTAGAATAATGGTGAAATACGTGGCGTTACGTCGAAACCCCAGACTGTCCAAAGAGATGATGTGCCTGACACTCAGTTGATTGATGCCCTAATTGTCTACATAGTCAGATGTCAGCACACCAAGCAGGAGACCAGTCTTATGACTACATGCCAAGTAACATATACATACCAGGCTACAAGCCGGAAAAACCAACCTACTCAGACAAGGGTGTGAAGAAACCCAGATACACATACAATGTGTATAGCTCTATATGTGAAAATAGAATGTTGTGATGATATTATGTATACCAGCTCATATCACGTCATCCACTTCGTATAATGACATTATGCATTTTTTATTCTTGTAAAATGTACTGAAATACTGTAAAATGTACTGAAATACTGTAAAATAAACAGGCATATATTATAATGACGTCTTGGTTGTTGAATTTTTTAATGTTTACGGTATATATAGTTGTCATGTCATGAGAGAATGATACATATCGATGACAAATTTAAGAAATATTTCAACAAAACTAAGGAAACGGGTTAACCAAAGTAGGAAAATCTGTTGACCATAGTCTGAAGTATCTCAACCAAAATTACGAAAAGTAGGAAACTTTGCAAAAAAGTAGGAAAATCTGTTACCCAAAAGGGTAAAAAAGTATTTGGCCACATTTCAATCAAATTTATGAAAAGTAGGAAAATTTGTTAACCAAAGGGCAAAAATCTTGGTCAAGTAAGAAAATTTGTTAACCAAAATGTGAGAAGTGTGGTCAAATTTCAATCCAAATTTATAAAAATTTCAGTCAAACATATGAAAAGTAGGAAAATTTGTTAACCAAACGTGAAAAAAAGTTTGGCCAACTTTCACACAAAATTATCAAAAGTGGGAAATGTTGTTGTCCAGATGTGAAAAGTTTGGCCACATCTCAGCCAAACCTATGAAAAGTAGGAAACTTTGTTAACCAAATGTGAAAAGTTTGGCCAAATTTCAAACAAACTCATAAAAAGTAGGAATCTGTGTTAACCAAATGTGAAAAGTTTGGCCAAATTTAATCCAAACTTATAAAAATCTCAGTCGAACTTATAAAATGTAGGACAATTTGTTAACCAAAGTGAAATTTTGTTTCCAAATTTTAAACACACTCATAAAAAGTACGAAACTTTGTTAACCACATGTGAAAAGTTTGGCCAAAGTTCAACCAAATTCATAAAAAGTAGGAAATTTTGTTGACCAAAGTGAAAAAATTGTTCAACCAAACTTATAAATATCTCACCCAAACTTATGAAAAGTGAAAATTTTGTTGTCCAGATGTGAAATAATTGGCCAAATTTCAATCAAGCTAATAAAACTTAGGAAAATTTGTTAAACAAATGTGAAAAGTTTAACCAGATTTCAAACCAAACCTATAAAAAAAAGTTTTTAATTGTGTTAACCAAACGTGAAAAGATTGGCCAAATTTCACCCAAACTTGTGAAAAGTAGGAAATTTCGTTGTCCATGATGTGAAAAGTTTGGCCAAATCTCACCCAAACCAATGAAATGTAGGAAACTTTGTTAACCAAATGTGAAAAGTTTGGCCAAATTTCAAACAAACTCATAAAAACTAGGAAACTGTGTTAACCAAATGTGAAAAGTTTGGCTAAAGTTCATCGAAACTTATAACAAGTAGGAAACTGTTAACCAAATGTGAAAATTTTTGGACAAGTGAAGAAATATTTCATCCAAAACTTATGAAAAGTAGGAAATTTTTTAAACAAAAATATGAAAAAATTTAGCCAAATTTCAGCCAAACTTTTAAACAAGTAGGAAAATTCCTTAACCAAAGGGAATATCTCACGTTGGCATTTTACATCCCCAACCTACTAGAGATATGCGTCTGTCCCCTATGCAAATAACAGCTGTATTTCAGAAAATTTAATGTATCTTATGTAATAAGTCACTGTGATTGAAGGAAAGAATAAAATTTCAACAATAAAATTGTACACAAATTAACAATTAAATTTCTCTTATGGTTCCAATTTGAGTGTTTCATGTAGAAATTTAATTGTTAATTTGTGTACAATTTTATTGTTGAAATTTTATACACACTGCATCCAGTGTCTCTTCTAGAATGAGCACGTTGCACATCTGATCTTATTTATGCCTTAACTGCTTCTTATAGAGTAAGCATATTGCGCAACTGATCAACTTTATGCTTCCAGGGCCTCTCCAATAGTGATCCCGTTTCGTAACTGATTTGGTTCCAAATGTTGCTGTATGTAGACGGGGCGCAGTGTTGGGGTGAGCGCCCAACATTGATTAAATACCCCAATGGCTCGTGAATACATAACCTATGCAGCAAAAGTCCAACTCCTGGCCTTCACGTGGCGGAACTGTTTAAACTAACAGGAGAAGGGGCGACGGCGATTTTCTGGCGCCGGAAAATAACCAGTATGCTCTAGATGTGTATGCACGTACATGCATGCGCAGACACGTGTGTGCGCGTGTACACATCTACACTCGAGTGAGACCACAGTCTGCTCTAGCAAAGAAAGGTGCTGAAGACGGAGGCAACCAGCCAAGAGGCGCACCACAGAAATCAGGATGCCACGCAATCACGCAAAATGGAATATGTCGACTACTGCTAAATGTTATGGTGCTCGCCCTGCTTTGGACCCCCAGGCAGGTGCAATGCCGGGCCGTATGTCTTGAAAGGGTCCAATCCCAACTACTGGAGGTCCTTCTCAGATGTCCTGCGGAGCCAGGGGACATGAGAATAGGACGACTGGCCATACTAAACGAAGATTTAAAATAATGCACTGGAATGCGGAGGGAGTCAGCAAAAAAAAAATAGAATTAGAAAACATCTTGGACCAAGAAAAAGTAAGCATATGTTGCTTGCAAGAAACTCACCTCAACGAAAATATAGCCTTCAAAATCAGAGGCTACCAGTGTTACCGATCTGACCGAAAGAACAGGCGAAAAGGTGGGATACTGACCCTTGTAAAAAATAACATCATTGCTTCCCAAATCAAAGTCTACATGGAAGGGGCTGAGTATCAGACACTTAAACTTAAGACAGGTAATACAGACCTACATCTGATCAATTACTACTGTCCAAGTGACCGCCCACAGGCACTGGACACACTACCATTAAAAGAAAAAATGATTGTGTGTGGCGATTTCAACAGCCACTCGCAGAGCTGGGGCTATGATCACATGGACCAGAGAGGAGAGAGACTGGAAGACTGGCAGGATGAGAATAGATTCATCTTGATTAACAAGCCGTCCGACCCACATACTTTCTACTCGAGATCATGGCACACTACAACTACACCTGACCTGGCTTTTCATTCACCAGACCTGGAGTGGAACATTACACGAATTGTTAGGAAACAACTTGGTGGCAGTGACCATCGGCCAGTCTTTCTAACCGTAGAAAATGAGCTTGTAAGTGAAAGCAGCACCCTCTCGAGGTGGAACTACAAGAAAGCAGACTGGGCAATGTACAAGCATCGCACCAGCATACTGGTTAGAAACCTGAACACTGAGAAAGACATAAATAAAGTAGTTGAAGAGTTTGGGAAATGCATGCTACAGGCAGCGCAAGAAACAGTACCAAGAGGAGCCCGTAAACAATATAAACCCTACTGGAGTAGTGAACTGGAACAGTTGCATAATGATGTGGAAGTGTGTAGAAAGCAAGCAGAGGCCACACCCAGCCAAGAGCACCACAATAAATTCCAGCACGCAAAAGCCAAATTTCAAAGGGCCAAGCTGCAGGCTAGACGGAAAAGCTGGCAGGAGAAAACGGAGTCTCTGAACTTTGAAAGAGACACAAGGAAATTGTGGAAGCTAATAAAACAACTTAATGATGAGGGCACAGGGAGAAACTCAAAAATTGCACTACATAAAGATGGAAACATCTTAACAAGAAAGCAAGCAGCTGACCATTTTGCGGACTCATTCGCACAAGATAACAATATCAAAATTAGTCCAGAGAAACAACAAGAGATTCGAGAGAAACGACAACATACAGGACAGAAGGAAATAGTACATGAGGTTCTGGAGGCACCCATCACAATCAGCGAACTGGAGCTAGCCATATCAAAACTGAAAATGAGAAAGTCACCAGGAGCTGATGGTATCTCCAATGAAATGATCAGGAACCTAGGAACAGAGGCCAAAGCAAAGCCTGTTGCAGATCTTCAATAACAGCTGGACCTTAGGCAGTGTTCCACAAGCCTGGAGAGAAGCAATCATGATACCCCTCCTAAAATCAGGGAAAGATGGTTCCATTGCCTTTAGCTACAGACCGATTAGCCTCACCAGCTGTCTCTGCAAAACACTGGAGCGCATCATAAATCACAGACTGCAGTGGTACATTGAAAGTAAAAACATCCTTGTGCCACAGCAGGCTGGCTTTAGGCAGTGCTACTCTACGGAAGATCAGACAACCTACCTCTCTCAAGAAATTGAGGATGCATTCCAAGAGAAGAAGCTGGTGCTTGCGGCATGGATAGATCTGAAGAAAGCCTTTGACAAAGTCTGGAAAGAAGGTCTGATGAAGAAACTGAGAAACTGCAAAGTCAATGGAAGAATGTACAAATGGGTGAAAGCATACTTGCACAACAGAAGAGCCCGAGTACAGATAGACGGACTCAAGAGCAAGAAAGTACTACTGCGTCACGGTGTTCCCCAGGGCGGAGTCTTGTCCCCAACACTTTTTCTAATCTTCATCAATGATCTTGTTGCTAATCTACCGCATGGAATTAAAGCGGCAATGTACGCCGATGACCTGGTTTTATGGAGCACAAATGAACATGCATTAGTGGCCACCAAATTGCTACAAAGTGCTGTAGATACATTTGCTGCATGGGCAAATAGATGGTGTGTCAGCATAAACACTGACAAGTGCAGCACCACTCTATTTACACTCTCTTCAAAACAAAAGGCAGGGATCATCCAGATAAATGGAACACATGGGGAGCCAGTGGAAAATACTTAGGAAAGTTTACCAACAGAGCATACGACCACACCTGGAATATGGGTCAACTGCGTGGTGTTCAGCATCAAAAACCACACTACAAGAGCTGGACAAGGTGCAAAATCAAGCACTTAGAGTCACCACAGGAGGGATGAGATCAACCCCTATAGTGGAAATGGAGAAGATGGGGAGGACACAAGCACTAAGTGAGCGCAGAGATACGAAAACGCTAATACAAGCAGAAACGTTCCTCAGCTTGCCAGGCCACCCTATGAAGAACAGATGTGAAAACCTAGCTATGGGGCGGTTGAAAAGAAGTAGTTTTATCCACCAGGCCAAGCGGCTCTGCAGAGAAACCACCGATCTGCCCACAGTTGGTATCCCCCTAACAACTATTCCAGAGCAAACTCCATGGAAAGATGAGCATAGACTATCGTTACAAATCCAGACAAAAGTGAGAGGAATATTTGACAAGGAAGAACATATCAGTGTACAGCGCAGAACAGCCACTCTCAGCTTCCTTGATGAAGAATACCCACAGGACCTCTGGATCCCAGTCTACACAGATGGGTCGGCACAAAATGCTGTTCGAAATGGAGGAGCAGGAGTGTACATGGAATACCCAAATAATACTAGGGACACAGCCAGAGTATCGACAGGAAAGTAATGCCATAACTATGATGCCGAAATTGAGGCAATCAAGATAGCAACAGAGAAATTACAAAATACCAGCCATGGTACACAACCTGTGGTGCTATTGACAGATGCAAAATCAGTACTCGAGGCGCTCCTGTCTGGGAAATTGCCAGTACTAAGGACACTACTTTCTGAACATAGCAGTCAGCAAAAGGTCACCATACAGTGGATACCATCCCACTGTGGAGTACCCGGAAACGACAGAGCTGATCAATTGGCTAAGGAAGGAGCCAAAGAAGAACAGCCTGATGTGCCCGTTACAAACCACCAAAAGAAAAGAATGATCAAATCAGTCAGAAAGCCACCAAAACCTGCTTAAGATGACTACCACGTTATGGACAGACCAGAACAAGTCATTATTCTGCGCCTCAGAACAGGACAAATAGATTACGCAACCACATGTATACAAAATTCAAGATTGGTGAAACAGCCATGTGTACATGTGGATTGGATCTCGCAGACAGCAGAGCACATACTCCAAGACTGCCCAAAATATAACATATCTAGGCAAACCTTCTGGCCTAGAGATACGACAATGGAAAATAAACTCTATGGAAGTAGTTATAAATGTGCAATTCGGTTAGATTTTGGAGGAGCCTCCTCAATTGACCTTGACCTCGGTTGATTTTCACTCCTCCTCGGTCATATAGTTGGGTGGGTATGTAGGGGTGATATCTAGGTCATATCTAAGGGCGATAATTCTAAGATTTTATGTTTCTAAGGGCAGATAACTATTGAGTGGGTGTATAAAAATTTTAATTAATTATTAAAAAATAAAATAAAATAAATAAAAATAAAAATAAATAACGACGGGGTGCGGGGTGGTGGCGAGGGGGTGGGCGCGTGGGGTGACGCTAGGCTGTTCGGGTTTAAACACTATCAGGTATATAATAATTTTTATTAAATCATGTATAAACAATACAATGCATATTAAATAAGTAGCGGCATAGTGGAAAATTCTGGAAGGTAGTACCGGGGAGTTATACGTCGGCAAGTGTGGGAAAATCTCCGGTGGGTGTGACGGTGGTCGGTTCATAACAGACGTGGAGGGGGTGCATACGGAAAAGTCATTAAGTAACGGGTTGTAAAAACGTGGGTGAGTGGTGTGTTAAAATATTTTGAACTGTTAGCGCATTGGTGGTGTGCATTAGTACGAATAGAAGGAATAGGTGCGGTGGGGATAGTAGTGGGTATGGGTTAGTGAAATTAGTTGATAAGGGTGGTTATTAGTGCTATGTAGATGTTCATAGTAGCTTATTCACTAACATAACACGTGTTACAAATGAAACCTTGAAAGCTAAAGATCGTTGATTGTAATGGATATAGTGTAGTATCATTCGGTGGTAAGGGGTGGGTACCAGGTATTAGTGGTCAACAGATGGTCAAGTAGTGGTCAAGTGAGGAAATTTTAGGGAAAAGTGGTTGTAATGATATGGTGATAATTAAAGGGTGGTAAATTAGTGGTAAAGCAGTGGTCAAGTGGTGGTCAAGTAAGGAAAATTTTAGGGAAAATTGGTCGTAGCGACATGGTGATGGTTAAAGGATGTTAAATTAGTTGTCAAGTAGTGGTCAAGTAGTGGTCAAGTGAGGAAATTTTAGGGAAAAGTTTTTGTAATGATATGGTGATGATTAAAGGGTAGTAAATTAGTGGTCAAGCAGTAGTCAGGCAGTGGTCAAGTGAGAAAATTTTAGGGGAAAAGTAGTTGTAATGATATGGTGATGATTAAAGGATGGTAAATTAGTGGTCAAGCAGTGGTCAAGTAAGGAAATTTTAGGGAAAAGTGGTTATAATGATATGGTGATGATTAAAGGGTGGTAAATTAGTGGTCAAGTAGTGGTCAACCAATGGTAAAGTAGTGGTCAAGTGAGGAAATTTTAGGGAAAAGTGGTTATAATGATATGGTGATGATTAAAGGGTGGTAAATTAGTGGTCAAGTAGTGGTCAAGTGGTCGAGTGACCACTTAAATTGTAGAGGACGATGTCCCTAAGATTATGGTAGTGGTTAAAGTGATCGACGACATGGTCAAGTAGCGGTCAACCAGTGGTCAAGTGGTCGAATGAACACTTAAAAGGTAGAGAAAAGTACGTATATTGAAACGGTGATGGTAAAATGGTCGACAACGTGGTCAAGCAGTGGTCAAGTAGTGCTCAACCAGTGGTCAACCGCTCAAGTGAGAAAATTGTAGGGTATGGTACGTGTAGTGAAACAGAGATGGATAAATTAAGTAGTGACGTTGTCAAGTAGTGATCAAGTAGCGGGCAAGTACTGGTCAAATGGTCGAGTGACCACTTAAATTGTAAGGGAAAGTACGTGTAGTGAACCTGTGTTGGTTAAAGTGATCGATGACGTGCTCAAGTAGTGGCCAAGTAGTGGTAAATGGTCGAGTGACTACTTAAATTGTCGGTGAAAGTAGGTATAGTGACATGGTGATGATCAAGAGTTGGTCAAGTGGTGCTCAAATAGTGGTCAAGTAGTGGTCAAGTAGTCGAATGACCACTTAAATTATAGGGTATGGTACGTGTAGTGAAACGGTGATGGTAAAATAAGTAAGGACATAGTCAAATAGTGGTCAAGTACTGGTGAAGTAGTGATCAAGTGGTCGAAGGATCACTTAAATTGTAGGGTATGGTATGTGTAGTGACATGATGATGGTTAAAGTGATCGATGAAATGATCAAGACGTTATGCCGACTGCTAAGTTCAGAAAGTAATGTCCTTACTATCGGCAATTTCCCTGACAGGAGCGCCTCGAGCACTGATTTTGTATTGATCAATAGCACCTAGTGGTACAGTCGACACACATGGACAATAGTTACAGCCGGTCAAAGATGGCGTCGCACCCTATCACACATGGGTAATTGCTACAACCAGACTACGTCTCATTCGCTAAAACTGGTCAAATATGGACTTGCAGTCGATCCCATGTGTAATGGTACATCCAAGAAAAGGCTCACTGACTAAAACAATCAAAGAATTCCCTGCTTCCGATAACATGTATAATGGTACAGCCAGAACACGGGGTTAATTATTCAACCGGTCAAAGATGGCGATGGATCCAGTGACACGCATAACGATACACGTGGAACACGTCGCTAATAACCGAAATGTTCAAAGACGGCGGCGAATCCGGTCACAGGGGTAATGGTACATCTTAGACACGTGGTTAAGAGGGAAACTATAGAAAAAGGGTGTCCTATCGGTTGTCGAGTCAAGGAACCTAACGTATGATGATCACTGTGTATAGGAGTGAATACACTGCATCATCAACATTGCATCCGAAGGCTAAAAGGGTCACCCTTCTCTCTCTCTCTCCTTTCTATAACCGTGTAGTCCTAGTGTTATCCGGTTACACCAAAGGACACTCGGGCATCAATACAACATAAACTGGTCTCGAAAACCCCATACGCGCATGTAAACAAATCACCACAGTGTCCGACTAAGCCTTTCTCATATTCATAGTACAGAGCTGTGATCACAGAGGCTAGTCGGGGAAATCGTATCTGTACGTAACAACTATCGGGTCATACAGCGACGAGTGGGTAGTGGGTGTTAACAGATGCACACAAACACAACAAACTGCCCCGATTCAACCTTAGGCAATGCACGTAACATGACAGGTCACATGTCCGCCGTCATAATCAGCGACGTTATCACGTATCAAATTAGATAGCCACACTTTCATTTCCTTTCTATGTGTCCATAGTGTCTTTACATCTTTCTCCAGAAAACCATTTCCAAGACCAATATATGTTTTTTGTCAGTGTACCTGCTCAGTGCCACACTTCACAACCAGACAAAAGTACACGTTCTATGTACCACTTCAACCGTCAAATAAGAAAATATGTTAGACAAAATATTAAAATTATTGGTCAAATACAGAAATATATCACCCAAACTTATAAAAAAGTAGGAACATATGTTAACCAAATGGAAAATATCTTAGCCAAATAGGAAAATTTGTTAGCCAAATAGAAAAAATATTGACCACGTAACGATATATCTTGTCCACACTTATGAAAAGTACGAAACTTTGTTAAGCAAGTATGAAAAGGTATCGTCCAAACAGAGAAATATATCACCCAAACTTATAAAAAGTAGGAACATATGTTAACCAAAGGAAAATACCTTGGCCAAATAGGAAAATTTGTTAGCCAAATGAGAAAAAAGATTGACCAAGTAACGAAATTCCCCCAACCAAACTTATGAAAAGTACGAAACTTTGTTAAGCAAGTATGAAAAGGTATCGTCCAAACAGAGAAATATATCACCTAAACTTATAAAAAGTAGGAACATATGTTAACCAAATGGAAAATATCTTGGCCAAATAGGAAAATTTGTTAGCCAAATGGGGAAAATATTGTCCAAGTAACGAAATACCCCCAACAAACTTAGGAAAAGTACGAAACTTTGTTAAGCAAGTATGAAAAGGTATCGACCAAACAGAGAAATATATCACCCTAAACTTATAAAAAGTAAGAACATATGTTAACCAAATGGAAAATATCTTGGCCAAATAGGAAAATTTGTTAGCCAAATGGGGAAAATATTGTCCAAGTAACGAAATACCCCCCAACAAACTTAGGAAAAGTACGAAACTTTGTTAAGCAAGTATGAAAAGGTATCGACCAAACAGAGAAATATATCACCCAAACTTATAAAAAGTAGGAACATATGTTAACCAAATGGAAAATATCTTGGCCAAATAGGAAATATTGTTAGCCAAATAGAAAAAAATATTGACCACGTAACGATATATCTTGTCCACACTTATGAAAAGTAGGGAAATTTGTTAGTCCAAATGGGGAAAATATTGACCACGTAACGAAATACCCCCCAAAAAACTTAGGAAAAGTACGAAACTTTGTTAAGCAAGTATGAAAAGGTATCGGCCAAACAGAGAAATATATCACCCAAACTTATAAAAAGTAGGAACATATGTTAACCAAATGGAAAATATCTTGGCCAAATAGGAAAATTTGTTAGCCAAATAGAAAAAATATTGACCACGTAACGATATAGCTTGTCCACACTTATGAAAAGTAGGGAAATTTGTTAGTCAAATGGGGAAAATATTGACCACGTAACGAAATACCCCCCAACAAACTTAGGAAAAGTACGAAACTTTGTTAAGCAAGTATGAAAAGGTATCGGCCAAACAGAGAAATATAACACCCAAACTTATGAAAAGTAGGAAACTTTGTTAGCCAAAGTGAAAAAACCTAGGTCAAGTAAGAAAATTCTGATAGCCAAATGTGAAAAGTGTCGGCCAAATACAGAAATTGCTCAACCAAACTTATAAAACGTAGGAAAATTGTTATTCAAACGGGAAAGCTATTGAACAACTAGGAAAATGTAATAGTCAAAGAAGAATAATATTGAACAAGTAATGAAATATATCATTCAAACTTATGAAAAGTAGGAAGCCTTGATAACCAAATGTGAAAAATATCACTCAAAGAGAGAAATAGCTCGCCCCAACGTATAAAAAGTAGGAAAATTGTCGGCCAAAGGGGAAAAAGTTAGACCAAATACAGAAATATCTCGACCAAACTTATAAAAATCTAGGAAAGAATAGTACCCAACACAACTTAAAGGCTGACTAAAGTTATAAATCCAAACTTATAAAAATAACCAAATAGGAAAACATATTGACCAAGTACAGACATATATCAATCAAACTTATAAACTTGTCGTCCAAAGTGATAAAAAACAAAGAAAGGCTGTCAGCCAGTCTAAGAAATAGGTATGGAAAAGTAAGTCGACCAAGCTCAGAAAAAAAAAAAGAAAAAAAAAGGAAATAAAAATATAACTTCTGTAGTCTTGGTCGACTTACTTTTCCATACCTATTTCTTAGACTGGCTGACAGCCTTTCTTTGTTTTTTATCACTTTGGACGACAAGTTTATAAGTTTGATTGATATATGTCTGTACTTGGTCAATATGTTTTCCTATTTGGTTATTTTTATAAGTTTGGATTTATAACTTTAGTCAGCCTTTTAGTTGTGTTGGGTACTATTCTTTCCTAGATTTCTATAAGTTTGGTCGAGATATTTCTGTATTTGGTCTAACTTTTTCCCCTTTGGCCGACAATTTTCCTACTTTTTATACGTTGGGGCGAGCTATTTCTCTCTTTGAGTGATATTTTTCACATTTGGTTATCAAGGCTTCCTACTTTTCATAAGTTTGAATGATATATTTCATTACTTGTTCAATATTCTTCTTCTTTGACTATTACATTTTCCTAGTTGTTCAATAGCTTTCCCGTTTGAATAACAATTTTCCTACGTTTTATAAGTTTGGTTGAGCAATTTCTGTATTTGGCCGACACTTTTCACATTTGGCTATCAGAATTTTCTTACTTGACCTAGGTTTTTTCACTTTGGCTAACAAAGTTTCCTACTTTTCATAAGTTTGGGTGTTATATTTCTCTGTTTGGCCGATACCTTTTCATACTTGCTTAACAAAGTTTCGTACTTTTCCTAAGTTTGTTGGGGGGTATTTCGTTACGTGGTCAATATTTTCCCCATTTGACTAACAAATTTCCCTACTTTTCATAAGTGTGGACAAGATATATCGTTACGTGGTCAATATTTTTTATATTTGGCTACCAAATTTTCCTATTTGGCCAAGATATTTTCCATTTGGTTAACATATGTTCCTACTTTTTATAAGTTTGGGTGATATATTTCTCTGTTTGGCCGATACCTTTTCATACTTGCTTAACAAAGTTTCGTACTTTTCCTAAGTTTTTTTGGGGGTATTTCGTTACGTGGTCAATATTTTCCCCATTTGACTAACAAATTTCCCTACTTTTCATAAGTGTGGACAAGATATATCGTTACGTGGTCAATATTTTTTCTATTTGGCTAACAATATTTCCTATTTGGCCAAGATATTTTCCATTTGGTTAACATATGTTCCTACTTTTTATAAGTTTGGGTGATATATTTCTCTGTTTGGTCGATACCTTTTCATACTTGCTTAACAAAGTTTTCGTACTTTTCCTAAGTTTGTTGGGGGGTATTTCGTTACGTGGTCAATATTTTCCCCATTTGGCTAACAAATTTTCCTACTTTTCATAAGTGTGGACAAGATATATCGTTACGTGGTCAATATTTTTTTCTATTTGGCTAACAAATTTTATTATTTGGCCAAGATATTTTCCATTTGGTTAACATATGTTCCTACTTTTTATAAGTTTGGGTGATATATTTCTCTGTTTGGTCGATACCTTTTCATACTTGCTTAACAAAGTTTCGTACTTTTCCTAAGTTTGTTGGGGGATATTTCGTTACTTGGACAATATTTTCCCCATTTGGCTAACAAATTTTCCTATTTGGCCAAGATATTTTCCATTTGGTTAACATATGTTCTTACTTTTTATAAGTTTAGGTGATATATTTCTCTGTTTGGTCGATACCTTTTCATACTTGCTTAACAAAGTTTCGTACTTTTCCTAAGTTTGTTGGGGGGTATTTCGTCACTTGGACAATATTTTCCCCATTTGGCTAACAAATTTTCCTATTTGGCCAAGATATTTTCCATTTGATTAACATATGTTCCTACTTTTTATAAGTTTGGGTGCTATATTTCTCTGTTTGGACGATACCTTTTCATACTTGCTTAACAAAGTTTCGTACTTTTCATAAGTTTGTTGGGGGTATTTCGTTACTTGGTCAATCTTTTTTCTCATTTGGCTAACAAATTTTCCTATTTGGCCAAGGTATTTTCTCTGTGGTTAACATATGTTCCTACTTTTTATAAGTTTGGGTGATATATTTCTCTGTTTGGACGATACCTTTTCATACTTGCTTAACAAAGTTTCGTACTTTTCCTAAGTTTGTTGGGGGATATTTCGTTACTTGGACAATATTTTTTCTCCTTTGGCTAACAAATTTTCCTATTTGGCCAAGATATTTTCCATTTGGTTAACATATGTTCCTACTTTTTATAAGTTTGGGTGATATATTTCTCTGTTTGGACGATACCTTTTCATACTTGCTTAACAAAGTTTCGTACTTTTCATAAGTTTGTTGGGGGTATTTCGTTACTTGGTCAATCTTTTTTCTCATTTGGCTAACAAATTTTCCTATTTGGCCAAGGTATTTTCTCTGTGGTTAACATATGTTCCTACTTTTTATAAGTTTGGGTGATATATTTCTCTACTTGGTCGATACCTTTTCATACTTGCTTAACAAAGTTTCGTACTTTTCCTAAGTTTGTTGGGGGATATTTCGTTACTTGGACAATATTTTCCCCATTTGGCTAACAAATTTTCCTATTTGCCCAAGATATTTTCCATTTGGTTAACATATGTTCCTACTTTTTATAAGTTTAGGTGATATATTTCTCTGTTTGGACGATACCTTTTCATACTTGCTTAACAAAGTTTCGTACTTTTCATAAGTTTGGTTGGGGAATTTCGTTACTTGGTCAATCTTTTTTCTCCTTTGGCTAACAAATTTTCCTATTTGGCCAAGGTATTTTCCCTTTGGTTAAAATATGTTCCTACTTTTTATAAGTTTGGGTGATATATTTCTCTGTTTGGTCGATACATTTTCATACTTGCTTAACAAAGTTTCGTACTTTTCATAAGTTTGGTTTGGGTATTTCGTTACTTGGTCAATCTTTTTTCTCATTTGACTAACAAATTTCCCTACTTTTCATAAGTGTGGACAAGATATATCGTTACGTGGTCAATATTTTTTCTATTTGGCTAACAAATTTTCCTATTTGGCTAAGATATTTTCCATTTGGTTAACATATGTTCCTACTTTTTATAAGTTTGGGTGATATATTTCTGTATTTGACCAATAATTTTAATATTTTGTCTAACATATTTTCTTATTTGACGGTTGAAGTGGTACATAGAACGTGTACTTTTGTCTGGTTGTGAAGTGTGGCACTGAGCAGGTACACTGACAAAAAACATATATTGGTCTTGGAAATGGTTTTCTGGAGAAAGATGTAAAGACACTATGGACACATAGAAAGGAAATGAAAGTGTGGCTATCTAATTTGATACGTGATAACGTCGCTGATTATGACGGCGGACATGTGACCTGTCATGTTACGTGCATTGCCTAAGGTTGAATCGGGGCAGTTTGTTGTGTTTGTGTGCATCTGTTAACACCCACTACCCACTCGTCGCTGTATGACCCGATAGTTGTTACGTACAGATACGATTTCCCCGACTAGCCTCTGTGATCACAGCTCTGTACTATGAATATGAGAAAGGCTTAGTCGGACACTGTGGTGATTTGTTTACATGCGCGTATGGGGTTTTCGAGACCAGTTTATGTTGTATTGATGCCCGAGTGTCCTTTGGTGTAACCGGATAACACTAGGACTACACGGTTATAGAAAGGAGAGAGAGAGAGAAGGGTGACCCTTTTAGCCTTCGGCTGCAATGTTGATGATGCAGTGTATTCACTCCTATACACAGTGATCATCATACGTTAGGTTCCTTGACTCGACAACCGATAGGACACCCTTTTTCTATAGTTTCCCTCTTAACCACGTGTCTAAGATGTACCATTACCCCTGTGACCGGATTCGCCGCCGTCTTTGAACATTTCGTTTATTAGCGACGTGTTCCACGTGTATCGTTATGCGTGTCACTGGATCCATCGCCATCTTTGACCGGTTGAATCATTAACCCCGTGTTCTGGCTAGTACCATTATACATGTTATCGGAAGCAGGGAATTCTTTGATTGTTTTAGTCAGTGAGCCTTTTCTTGGATGTACCATTACACATGGGATCGACTGCAAGTCCATATTTGACCAGTTTTAGCGAATGAGACGTAGTCTGGTTGTAGCAATTACCCATGTGTGATAGGGTGCGACGCCATCTTTGACCGGCTGTAACTATTTTCCATGTGTGTCGACTGTACCACTAGGTGCTATTGATCAATACAAAATCAGTGCTCGAGGCGCTCCTGTCAGGGAAATTGCCGATAGTAAGGACATTACTTTCTGAACTTAGCAGTCGGCATAATGTCTTAATCATTTCATCGATCACTTTAACCATCATCATGTCATTACACATACCATACCCTACAGTTTAAGTGATCCTTCGACCACTTGATCACTACTTCACCAGTACTTGACCACTATTTGACTATGCCCTTACTTATTTTACCATCACCGTTTCACTACACGTACCATACCCTATAATTTAAGTGGTCATTCGACTACTTGACCACTACTTGACCACTATTTGAGCACCACTTGACCAACTCTTGATCATCACCATGTCACTATACCTACTTTCACCGACAATTTAAGTAGTCACTCGACCATTTACCACTACTTGGCCACTACTTGAGCACGTCATCGATCACTTTAACCAACACAGGTTCACTACACGTACTTTCTCTTACAATTTAAGTGGTCACTCGACCATTTGACAGTACTTGCCCGCTACTTGATCACTACTTGACAACGTCACTACTTAATTTATCCATCTCTGTTTCACTACACGTACCATACCCTACAATTTTCTCACTTGAGCGGTTGACCACTGGTTGAGCACTACTTGACCACTGCTTGACCACGTTGTCGACCATTTTACCATCACCGTTTCAATATACGTACTTTTCTCTACCTTTTAAGTGTTCATTCGACCACTTGTCCACTGTTTGACCGCTACTTGACCATGTCATCGATCACTTTAACCACTACCATAATCTTAGGGACATCGTCCTCTACAATTTAAGTGGTCACTCGACCACTTGACCACTACTTGACCATTGGTTGACCACTACTTGACCACTAATTTACCACCCTTTAATCATCACCATATCATTATAACCACTTTTCCCTAACATTTCCTCACTTGACCACTACTTTACCATTGGTTGACCACTACTTGACCACTAATTTACCACCCTTTAATCATCACCATATCATTATAACCACTTTCCCCTAAAATTTCCTCACTTGACCACTACTTGACCACTGCTTGACCACTGCTTGACCACTAATTTACCATCCTTTAATCATCACCATATCATTACAACTACTTTTCCCCTAAAATTTTCTCACTTGACCACCACTTGACCACTGCCTGACCACTGCTTGACCACTAATTTACTACCCTTTAATCATCACCATATCATTACAACCACTTTTCCCTAAAATTTCCTCACTTGACCACTACTTGACCACTACTTGACCACTAATTTACCATCCTTTAACCATCACCATGTCGCTACGACCAATTTTCCCTAAAATTTTCCTTACTTGACCACTGCTTTACCACTAATTTACCACCCTTTAATTATCACCATATCAATTACAACCACTTTTCCCTAAAATTTCCTCACTTGACCACTACTTGACCATCTGTTGACCACTAATACCTGGTTTACCACCGAATGATACTACACTATATCCATTACAATCAACGATCTTTAGCTTTCAAGGTTTCATTTGTAACACGTGTTATGTTAGTGAATAAGCTACTATGAACATCTACATAGCACTAATAACCACCCTTATCAACTAATTTCACTAACCCATACCCACTACTATCCCCACCGCACCTATTCCTTCTATTCGTACTAATGCACACCACCAATGCGCTAACAGTTCAAAATATTTTAACACACCACTCACCCACGTTTTTTACAACCCGTTACTTAATGACTTTTCCGTATGCACCCCCTCCACGTCTGTTATGAACCGACCACCGTCACACCCACCGGAGATTTTCCCACACTTGCCGACGTATAACTCCCCGGTACTACCTTCCAGAATTTTCCACTATGCCGCTACTTATTTAATATGCATTGTATTGTTTATACATGATTTAATAAAAATTATTATATACCTGATAGTGTTTAAACCCGAACAGCCTAGCGTCACCCCACGCGCCCACCCCCTCGCCACCACCCCGCACCCCGTCGTTATTTATTTTTATTTTTATTTATTTTATTTTATTTTTTAATAATTAATTAAAATTTTTATACACCCACTCAATAGTTATCTGCCCTTAGAAACATAAAATCTTAGAATTATCGCCCTTAGATATGACCTAGATACCACCCCTACATACCCACCCAACTATATGACCGAGGAGGAGTGAAAATCAACCGAGGTCAAGGTCAATTGAGGAGGCTCCTCCAAAATCTAACCGAATTGCACATTTATAACTACTTATGGACCACTGTGTGAACTGAAAAAGACAGTTCAATTCATTCAAGAGACAACATTGCAGATATAGACATATTTCAAGCGAACGAAAGAAGAAGAATAAGTAACTGATTTTATTTATACTTCCAGTGCCTCTTGTAGAGTCAGCACGTTGCGCAACTGATCTTATTTATGCTTCCAGTGCCTCTTCCAGTGTGAGCACGTTGCGCAAGTGTTCTTATTTATGCTTTAATTGCATCTTCTACTGTGAGCATTTTGCGCAACTGATCTTATTTATTCTTAGATTGCCTCTTCTAGAGTGAGCACGTTGCTCATCTGATCTTATTTATGACTTAACTGCTACTTTCAGAGTGAGCACATTGCACAAATGATCGTATTGATGCTTCCAGTGCCTCTTCTAGAGTGAGCACATTGCGCAACTGACATTTTTTATGCTTTCAGTGCTTCTTCTAGAGTGAGCACGTTGTGCAATTGATCTTATTTATGTTTCCAGTGCCTCTTCTAGAGTTAGCACGTAGCGCAACTGATATTATTTATGCTTTACCTTCTTCTTCTAGAGTGAGTACGTTGCGCAACTGATCATATTTATGTTTCCAGTGCCTCTTATAGAGTGAGCACATTGTGCAACTGACATTTTTTATACTCTCAGTGCTTCTTCTAGAGTGAGCACGTTGCGCAACTGATTTTATTTATACTTCCAGTGCCTCTTCTAGAGTGAGTAAGTTGCGCAACTGATTTTATTTATACTTCCAGTGCCTCTTGCAGTGTGAGCATGTTGTGTAACTGATCTTATTTATGCTTCTAGTGCCTCTTCTAGAGTGAGCACGTTGCGCAACTGGCCTTATTTATGCCTCAACTGCTTGTTCTTGAGTGAGCACGTTGCGCAACTGGTCTTATTTATGCCTCAACTGCTTGTTCTGGACTTTCGAAGAAGCAGTTGAGACATAAATAAGATCATTTGCGCAAAATGCTCACTATAGAAGAATCAGTTGAGACATAAATAAAATCATTTGAACAACGTACTCTCTATAGAAGAAGCAGTTTGGGCAGAAACATAATCATTTGTGCAATGTGCTCATTATAGAAGAAGCAGTTGAGATATAAATAAGAGCAGTTGCGCAACGTGCTCACTATAGAAGAATCAGTTGAGGCAATAATACGATCATTTTCGCAAGGTTTTCACTATAGAAGAAGCAGTTGAGGCATAATTAAGAGCAGAACCACAACGTGCTCACTATAGAAAAAGCAGTTGTGGCATAAATAAGAGCAGTTGCGCAGCGTGCTCATTCTGTAAGAAGCACTTGCGGCATAACTAACAGCAGTTCCGCAATGTGCGCACATTAGGTGAAGCAGTTGAGGCATAAATAAGATCATTTGCGCAACGTGCTCACTACAGAAGGCACAATCAATCAATCAATCATGTGCCATGCCGGAAAGCGTTGCTGTCATGACTCGCCTTTTCACTCGACCACCAGAGTCGTGGATCAGCTCAGTGTTCCTTTCTCGTCCATGCCATGTGGCCAAGCCATCCAGGTATTTTCCTCTCGGTCTTCCTTTTGGTCTGTTCTCTTCGATCTTACCAGTTGTCACTAAGTTCTCCAATCCATTTCTTCTCATAACATGATTAAACAATTGTGGCTGCTTACGTCTAATTTCTCTAATCAATTTACGATTTTCATTTGTCTCCTGTAGTACTTGGTCATTGGTTTTTCTGTCTGTCCATGGTATTCTTTGCATTTTCCTCAGAAACCACATTTCTGCAGCCATCAGATGTATTTAAGCTTGACTGCTCATTGTCCAAGTTTCACATCCATACAAAAGAACAGGCTCTATGTATCTCCTTACCACTCTTTTTCTCGTTTCAATTGACATCTTTTTATTACTTAGAATGTTTTTCATCTTGGTAAAGGCTACTTTCGCCCTGGCGATTTTGTTTTAATCTCTTCAAGGCATCTCCCATCAGATGTTATGACTGTTCCGAGATAATTGTATCGATTCATTTGTTGAAGAATATTCCCATTTACTTGTATATTACATTGTGGTACTTTGTTCCTCCTAGTGACGACCATAACTTGTGTCCTTTTACTATTTAATTCGAACCCCAGTTGCTCACTGTGTACAACAATCGCGTCTACTAATTGTTGCAGATCATGTGCATTGTCTGCAATCAATACTGTATCATCTGCATATCTAATGTTATTGATGTTTCGTCCTCCATTGATGATTCCATTTATATCTTCTACATTTCTGAAAATATGTTCACTGTATGGGGAAAAAAAGATCTGGAGACATTACACATCCCAAAAGCAGAAGCAGTTGAGGCATTAATAAGATCATTTGCGCAACGTTCTCACTATAGAAGAAGCAGTTGAGGCATAAATAAGAACAGTTGCGCAACGCGATCACTATAGCAGAAGCAGTTGAGACATAAATAAGAGCATTGCGCAACGTGCTCACTATAGAAGAAGCAGTTAGAGCATTTATATGATCATTTGTGCAACTTGCTCAATCTAGAAGAAGCAGTTTTGGCATAAATATGATCATTTGTGCAACGTGCTCATTCTATAAGAAGCAGGTGAGGCATACATATGATCCTTGGCACAACGTGCTCGCTCAAGAAAAAGCAGTTGGGGCATTAAATATGATCATTTGCGCAACGTGCTCACTATAGAAGAAGCAGTTGAGGCATTAATAAGATCATTTGCTTAACGTTCTCACTATAGAAGAAGCAGTTGAGGCATAAAAATGTGCAGTTGCACAACCTTCTCACTATAGACGAAGCAGTTGAGGCATAAATACGATCATTTGCGGAACGTGCTCATTCTAGAAGAAGCAGTTGGGGTATCGAATATGAGAATTTACGCAACGTGCTCAGTATAGAAGAAGCTGTTGAGGCATAAAAAAGAGCAGTTGCGCAACGTGTTCACTATAGAAGAAGCAGTTGAGGCATAAATAATAGCAGTTGCGCAACGTGCTCACTATAGAGCAATCAGTTCAGCCATAAATATGAGCAGTTACGCAATGTGCTCACTATAGAAAACACATTTGAGGAATAAATAAGATCATTTTCGCAACATGCTGACTATAGAAGAATCCGTTGAGGCATAAATTAGAGCAGCTGTGCAACGTGTTCATTCTAGAAGAAGAAATTGCGGCATAACTAAGATCAGATGTGCAACGTGCTCACTTTCGCAGAAGCAGTTGAGAAATATATAAGATCATTTGCGCAACGTGCTCACTATAGAAGAAGTAGTTGAGGCATAAATAATAGCAATTGCGCACCGTGCTCACTATAGAACAATCAGTTTAGACATATATGAGCAGTTGGGCAACGTGCTCACTATAGAAGAAGCAGTTGATGCATATATAATAGCAGTTGCGCAACGTACTCACTATAGACGAAACAGATGAGGCATAAATAAGAGCAGATGCGCATTGTGCTTACTCTAGAAGAAGGAGTTGTGCCATAAATATGATCATTTGCACAACGTGCTCACACTAGAAGAATCAGTTGAGGCATAAATATGATCATATGCGCAATGTGCTCACACTAGAAGAAGCAGTTGGGGCATAAATATTAGCATTTGCGCAACGTGCTCACTATAGAAGAAATGGGCAGAGGTGTGTCAAAGAGTAAGCACAGACAAGTCACTGAAATTGTTCTGGCGACTACATAAAAGCATGAGTGGTGTAGTCAAGAATAAGAGCATTTCTGACTTCCAAGGTGCTGACCTCATCTGGCAGAGGACTGACGAGGACAAAGGCAAAGCCCTCTTTGAACGCTATCTAGAGCAGAGCAACCAGACAGACATGAGAGGCGAAATCTTGCCAAGGAGGTCACATCAGACAGGTGCAAGGCCCAGAACACTTCGAATGAAGACACAGTGACAGTGAAAGAAATCAAGACTGTACTTCGACGATCAAAAAACAGCACTCCAGGTCCTGATGGCATAAGATACGACGACATCAATAAGTGTACCGACAATGAGCTAGAGAAACTAGCAGACATGTACAACAACAGTATAGGGAGTGCTAGTATCAAGGAGGAGTGGTTACACAGCTATCTGATTACCTTGCCGAAGCCTGACAAAGACCACAAAAAAATTCAGGGATATCGAATTATAACCATGAAGAATACAATAGGCAAGCTGCTGGAGAAGGTAATTGCCAGGAAAATATCAAGCCAGCTAGAGAGGCAAGGTGTTTTCCCACCTACCCTGGGTGGGTACCGTCCAAAAAGAGAAACCTGGACCAATGCAGCAGTCTTTGCCTATGATGTCTATGAAGGTTTCCACTCAGGCATTGAAACCTTTGCTGCAGCGATTGATCTTGAGGACGCATGCAACAGAGTACCATTGGATTTTTTAATGTTTCTGTTTCTTGAACTAAAAGTAAGTCCATTCCTCCTTAGTTGGATCGCTGCAGCCCTCTTCCAACGGAAAGTAGTTTTTAGATGTGGAAGTTGGACTTCGGAACCAACAACAATATATCATGGCTTACCACAGGGATCACCATTATCTCCGGTACTGTTCAACGCCTACACAGTGAGAATCACCAGTGAGTAGATCACTGGACCTGGCAGGACATTGTCATATGCCGATGATGTTTTAGTGTATCGTCAGGGTAAGGATAGAGAGCAGGTTGCTGTGGAACTACAAACCGAACTCAATCGCATAAGTACTTGGTGTGATGAAGCTGGGGCAATGGTCAACCCAACAAAGGCAACAGTGACTTGGTTCTCGTTGAATAATCATATTGTCAACACTCCAACACCAACTGTAATGCTGTGTTCAGAGACGGTGGAAAGAACGCAGGCAATGAATTACCTGGGGATACGGTTTGATCGAAGCCTTGCTTATAATGTGCACATAGACCAGGTGATAACAAAGGCCAAGCGGGGTTTGGCTGCGATGCGGGTGATGGCGGCAGCAAACTGTGAGCAGCGCCATCTATGTCTTCTGTACGAGGGGCTGGTCATGTCTGTTTTGGAGTATGCAATGGCAATCCTGACTCTCAGCCATAAGCAGATAGAAAGGATGGAAAGGATACAGAATGAAGCTATGCGCATTATTCTTGGATGTACAAGAGATACAGCATGCAGGGCGATGCGCTACCTTCTTGATTTTCCAACCATTGAAGAGAGAATACAAGTTTGCAGGGCACGCGCCTACCTCAGAGTTAACGCAAACACACAACATCCACTGCATAGTGAAATTAGGAAGGTGAAGGGCAGCAGGTTAAAAAGAGGACGGTCGTGGATGGGTCAAGCCGAAGACATTCTTCAACAGGTGTGTTCACTTGAGGACTTAGAACCTGGCGAGGAGTGGGTGCAAGTGCCAACAGACTTCTGCACATCCTTTTCAGTTTGCATCCAACTAGATAGAAATGCAGACAAGAAAATCCGGCTGCTGTGGAGGCTGAAGTACAAGCGTTGATTTTCGAGAATTCGCTAGACGGTGACGCGGTCATCTACACAGATGGGTCGGTCGTCCGACATGTGAGAAGCTCATGGGCCTTTACAGCTCGGGCCGGAGGGAGAATTGTGAAGGAGGACTCTGGTGCTTTCACTGAAACCACAAGTAGCCTGACCATGGAAGTCATGGCAGTAAGTAAAGCAATAACATGGCTCGAGACACAGACATTCACTAGGGCATTGTTTCCTTAGCGACTCAATGAACATGATCAAGAGGATAGAGGAGGGGTCGATCCGAAGAGAATGGTTGCTGCCTCTGGAGCGGTCTCGGCTGGCAAAGATTAGTTTCATCTTCGTGCCAGGGCTTGCGGGAGTACAAGGAAATGATCGGGCTGACAAGCTCGCAAGTGAGGCTACTGTGGAGGGCGGACGCGCCGTGGACCAGGCTGGCATTCTGAATGCTCTACGAGAAGTAAGACTTTTGCGAGAACCAAGTGATGACTGTGCATCTACAACAATGGCCAGACTGCGAGAGCAGCCAATTAAAAGAGGGGTGGCCAAACAAGAACACTACGCAGGAAGCCAAAGAAGATTGATAAACCAACACAGAACTGGCGTCGTTAGCCGCTACACGCTGCGGGATTTGCTGAGGAGGGGATCCGAGCACTTATGGACTGAATGGTTCGATGTGCAATGAGGATGATCTGTCGACTAACTAACTAACTTAACAAGCGAATATTTTGTGTATTAAACAACTTGCAAACCGCACTGTCACTTACAATCACATGACCGGTTTCCAAAACGTGCCGTGCAATCGATGACGCAGGAGGTTTGTGGTCTTTTTGGCCTGGCTAGGCTCCCATCGACCGTGTGTAGTATCGTGGTAATCCACTTAGGTATGTGTTAAACGACCCTGCTGTTAAACTGCCGCTCTGTTCTGTCGATGTAGGTAGATGGCACCTGCATGTGAATGAGTAAATGTGATTAGATTTAACGTACAGAGGGACATATTCTTTAACTGCCGTAAAAGCAGTGTGGCTGCTGGTTTTGTAGTGACTGCCGCTTCTGTCGATGATGAACTTTCTTTTTCGAGGCAGACTTTTGCGTTGAAATTCTGCCAGCGACTGTATGCATGATATACCTGTGTTGGCTGTTGGTTTGTCGAGACTCCTGTCTGTTCCACTTTTAACATGGGGCAATAAGAAGCACTTTGTGTGATATTTACTGACAGGGGAATTGAGCAATACGGGGCAACTCTTTGCCGTAAAATTGGAACCGCTACTAACTAACTGACTAACTAAGTAACAAACTAACTAACTAACTAACTACCTACCTACCTACCTAGCCAACTAACTAACTAATTAACTCTAGTCGGATTAAAAATTCGAGGGGGCTTCAAGTGAAAACCTTAATTGCTTTATTTGGTGAATATTGTCCAAACAGGTGAAAATCACTTGGGGCTAGGTTAATAATTTCTGTCATTGAGTATGGCTTGGGGCTCCTGACATTATCAAAGAGCCAGCTTGAAAGGTTGGAACGCATACAGCATGGGGCCAGCCGGTGATCCTAGGGTGCGCAGAGCCAGCTTGAAAGGTTGAAACGCATACAGCATGGGGCCAGCCGGTGATCCTAGGGTGCACAGAACCATCTTGAAAGGTTGGAGCGCATACAGCATGGGGCCAGCCGGTGATCCTAGGGTGCACAGAACCATCTTGAAAGGTTGGAACGCATACAGCATGGGGCCAGCCGGTGATCCTAGGGTGCACAAAGGAAATACCAATTATATGCAGGAGGCATATCCTTGCACTACCAACAATGGCGGACAGGCATAGGGTTCTTCAAGCAAAATTGTACCTGCGATTTGCTGCAGAGAGGGATCATCCCCAGCATGAAGCCATGGATATGATCATGGGTTATAGACTAAGGCAAGGCAAGTCCTGGATGGCACATTCAGAAATATGTATACTTCATGCGAGTGATCTAGAGACCATCAATTGTGAAGAAGAGTAGGTTGAAGTACTGGAAAACGTAACGGACTGGCACAATGTAATATTAATACTTGGTCGTGAATGCAGAGAATGGGCAGCGGGTCGCACAGAGTTTGAGGTGCAACAACTCTTCCAGAGTAACACGTATCGAGGTGATACCTATGGGTCATTGGCGAGAAACAGACGTAATGGCTGGGGTTTCATTGCGAAGGCTAATGGACGATTTTTGAAAAGGAGAGTCTGGCATATGGGACTACACGTCTACCATGATACTGGTGGTGGAAGCAGTTACAGCGGCATACTGTTGGTTAGAGGAGACCACTGCAACACCTACTGCATTTATTACGGAATTAAGGAATATGCTTAGTAAGGTGGAGAAAGGAATGTTTCGTGTGGAATGCTATCCTCTCATGGGAGGTCATAGATTGTGAGAATTGTATGGATATTTTACCCTGGAAATGCGGGAGTGCGGGGGAATGAACAGACTGGTAGGCTGGCAGCGAATGCACCTCTTGGTGGTAGATTACCTTTGGAGAAGGGATAAGTGGTCGTAGGTCTGTGGGACCAGGTGGAGAAGGCGGGGGAGCATGTTGATAACCCGAATGTGTAAATGAATTATAGGAATGAGATTGCGGAGGATTGGCAGGTGTTATAGAAGAATCTCAAAACTGTGAGGGAAGACCAGGATAAGTTTTAATTAGATGGCAGAAGGAGCGATTAGCAGTATGACTCTTCGTTGGCTGTTGAACGAAGGGACGGAGCGCATATGGGAATGTCATGAGTGCAGTGATATCGGTTCTTGGCTCAACTCAACTCAACTATTCTAGACATAATAATATAATCATAATGTGGTTTACCTAATCTTGCAATGGCCAAAGTCATGCATTAGTTCGTGTGCTGACTATCTTCCGTGCCTGGACACAAGCATGTCAAGAATTTTCGCTCTCCGTCTTCCTCTGTCTCCCTATCCACAAATCTTTCATGTTGTCACAGCATGTTCCAGGGTTTGCTTCCTCATAATGTGGCACAACTATGAAGACTGTCTCTTTCTGATGTTTGTGATAATGTGTCTTTACGACATCATCATCATCATCATCATCATCATCATCATCATCATCATCATCATCCATCATCATCATCATCATCATCATCATCATCATCATCATCATCATCATCATCATCACCACATGTCTTGCCGATAAGCATGGGTGGTAAAGTTTCGCCATCTCACACGACCACCAGAGTCGTGGATCAGCTCTGCGTTCTTGTCTCGACCATACCAACTCTTCAAGCCATCCGGGCATTCAATTCTCTGCCTTCCCCTGGTTCTTTTCCCATAAATCTTGCCCGTTGTTCCCAAGTTCTCTAATTTATTTCTTTTCATAACGTGTCCAAACAACTGTGACTGTCTACGTCTAATTTCTCTAATCAGTTTACAGTTTTCATGTGTTTCTTGTAGGACTTGCTCATTTTTTTCTGCCTGCATGATTTTCTTTGTATTTTCCTCAAATACCACATTTCCACAGCAATTAAATGTTCTTTTTTCATTGTGTCTGCTTATTTTCCATGCTTCACATCCATGTAAAAGTACAGGTTCTATGTTGCACTTCACCATCCATTTTCTCGTTGCAAATGACATCTTTTTATTGGTAAGTATGTTTTTCATCTTGCAAAAGGCTGTCTTCACCATGGCGATTCTTGTTCTAATCTCTTCAAGGCATCTCCAATCAGATGTTATGACTGGTCCTAGATGATTGTACCGATTCACTTGTTGACGAATATTTCCATTTACTTGTATATATATATTGTGGTATTTTCGTCTTCCTAGTGGCGAGCACAATCTGTGTCTTCTTACAATTTAATTCTAACTCTACTTGTTCAAAGTGTGCAACAAACACTTCTACCACATGTTGACGGTCCTGTTCATTGTCTGCAATCAGTACTCTTGCCTCCGCATTTATAATGTCATTGATGGTGCGTCCCTCTCTCATAACTTCAACATTTCACAAAACAGTTTCACTGTAAAGAGAAAAAAAGATCTTTAGACATTACACATCCCTGTCTCACATCTCTCTTATTAGGCTCATATTGACCTAGTTCATTAACAATCTTTTTTGGCCGTTCGTTGTTTCCAATATATGTATTTTACAAGTCTAAGGTCTTTCACATCAATTTGTATATCTGCAAGCATCTTCATCATGTTGACATGTCTTACTTTATCGAAAGCCTTTGTGTAGTCAATAAAGCAAATATGTAGGTCTTTTTTTATGTATGTGTTGTTTGTCCATCAAGAAGGATGCTGACCATTAATTTCATCCAGTGGGGTGAAAGTATGGAGCCGTGAGTTCTAAGATGGTTGATAAGGCCTATTTTGGTTCGAAATGTTCTTTGACAATGTGGGCAAAGAATGCTTGACGTTCCAGGAGGAGGATCTCCTACAGTGGTTTTTCTGTTCACCCTCTTCTTCACAGCTCTTGCAGTCATGGGTGCTTCACAATTGACTGCACCCTTGCGTAATGATGTACAAAACGCATTTCGGTCCTTGGCAGCAGTCGCCCAGGTGTCAAGATGATTTCCAAAAGCTTTCAGTGAGATATGTTAGTGTCTTTAAAGCGTTTCCTCTGGCCGCCTTGAGAGCGTTTACCACAACGCAGCTCGCCGTACAAAAATTTGTTTAGAGTGACCAGCCCAGCCAATCTGATTCTTCATTAGTAGAGTGTGGATACTGGGCATGGACGCTCTTTCTTGTACTTCTTGTTTTCCCATGTAATCTTCAATAGCTTAATAAGGCAGACTGTGTGGAAGTGGTTTAATTCCGTAAGGTGTCACTGATAAACAGTCCAGGTTTTACAAGCATATAGCAGTGTGGATAATAAAACTGCTTTATAGACTTTCAGCTTTGCTTGCAGGCTTATTCCATTTCTGTCCCATTCATTCTTGTACTGTCTGCCAAAGGCTGCGCTGGCCTTGGAGATTCTTGCATTCACTTCGTCATCAATTATTTATGTATACAGAACGTTCAATTAATGTTGTCAGCATATACACAACATTTATTGTACCCTTGTATTATACGAACCCACATTGTTCTTTTTCGGGTTGAATTTTCTTCCTAACTCTTTGCATGGTGATTCTTAGCAAAATCTTCGTGATGTGGTTTATTATATTAATTGTTCGATGTTAATTACATTCAAAGGCTCCTGATTTCTTCGGGTTTGTAATAAATATATAATTACATAATTCAGAAGGTATATCTCCGGAATCATATATTGTGTTCTGCAGTCAGGTGAGCTGGTCTAGTCCATATTCTTCTAATGCATTGATAATTTCTATTGTGATGTTGTCTGGAACGGGGTCTTGCCAGTTTTCATATAATTAAGAGCATTCTTAACTCCCATCTTCAAAGTAAATGGTCTTTCAATATTATTCTGAATATTATGCCGTTCTTCCCGTGTATTATCATAACGCCTTTCACATAATCTGATACGCATGTAAATTCTGATCTTTTTCTATAATTATTTTTCCATCTTTGGTATTTAGGCAACCCGTTGAAGTGTGTTCTTTTGTTAGTGATGTCATTAATTCTTGTATGCATTAATTTGGTATTTCATATGTTGTTTTGGTTTTAAATTTCCATGCAATTATTCTCAAGTCATGTTTCCATTGCCTCTTTACATAATGTCTAAACTTTTATGTGAATCTATTAGAATTTATCAGCATTATTTTTTGTTGTCTTCTTTATCCAATAGTCGTAAAATTGCTTCAGTCATCCATTCCTTGCGATCTACTTTCTTTAATTTTGGGATAGTTGTTTCTGCAGCCAAATCGATTGAATTCTTCAACATTTCCCATTGGTCATCTACATCTTGAAATAAGATCTCTTGATCAGACAATATATCAAATCTGTTCTTTGCGAAATAGCCTCCCTTTAAATGTCTAGACTGCTTATTTTAGCCGTACAAGGATATTTCAGCATTATTGCATAAAACCTCATCTCCAAAGCCACACGGGAATTTTTTTCCTCGCCTGTTTACTAATTATCCAGGATTCGCAGCCATATATTAGAATTGGTTCTATGTAACGTGCAATAATTCGTTTTCACTAACACATTAAAACTATAGACATATCGAATCAGTACATTCTTTCTCGTGTGATTTCTTGTATTATTGTGTGAAAATACCGGCCACATTAAGTGACGCATGCTTTCCGAAAATTTATAACCGGGATGTTTATCACACAATTTCCCCACAGGGAACGATGTGTATGCAACCGTTTAGATTTGACAGTCGGTGATGTTTCCCATCAACTATGTTGTTATCTTATTGTTGTCTAGTGCCAGTGTGCCGGCCCGCGTGTCCCTTCTTTTATCTTCTGGTCATGCTCTGATTCCCTTGTCATTGATTTTCTCTATTTTTCGGTTGTCTTGTTGTTGTGATACAGAAATCGGTACACTTTCACATGGCAAGTAAATG
The DNA here is from genome assembly GCA_014155875.1 of Cepaea nemoralis. Taxonomy (NCBI): domain Eukaryota; kingdom Metazoa; phylum Mollusca; class Gastropoda; order Stylommatophora; family Helicidae; genus Cepaea; species Cepaea nemoralis. Next base: position 259,801 of record JACEFZ010026873.1, on the reverse strand, counting down.
TAACTCCAGAGTTGTGTTGTAACTGTTATAGGACGCGGTGTTTCGGTGAAGGATTTTCATCTTTTTCTTTTCATTTTACTTTACAGAATATGTGTTATTTTTAAACAGCCGAGGCATACCGCGTTCGAAACAATTGCTGCAGGAGATTTGGAAGCAAATCACCTTGCGCTGGTTTTCATCTAGTAGTATGAGTGTCGGTCGTTCAGGAAGCAGTGGCAAACTGCTGAACATAAATGTGCCAAGAAATCGCAAACATAAGAAATGCTGAAGTTGACGGTGACATCCTGTAAAGGACTTCAACTATTTAAAAATGTCCATGGTGTAAACTGAAAACAATGTCCTGATGTTATGATGTTAAAGCAACTATTTTGAGAATACGCATCTTACCTAAACAATATACCGACACTCACTAGGTAGAAAATTGAGGCTTGTGAGCGCAAGTGTTACAAATGTTTCTTATGATATCGTGGACCATTCATTAATTCATTCATTTAGTAGCATCTCCTTTGCAAAACCTCGCTCCCATAACAACCTTCCGGAAAACCTCTCGATCATAAGCAAGATGTTCCGCGCCCGAATATACCCATCTGTAGGTCATCCACCACATCTTGCACCCATCTTCTCTTTGACCTTCCTCTTCCTCTCTTCCCAGGCATATGCCCTTCCATTATTGTTCTCTCCAAACTTTCGTGACGTTTCAAGTGACCCAAATATTTCAATTGTCTTTGTTTTTATCGTCTTTATTACTTTAATAGCTAACTTTCTTCAATATTCAGCTCTTGAAGTATGGATACATTTGTTCTTTGTTTAATCCAGGATATTCTTAGAACTCGTTTAAAACATATATATTCAAAGGCATTCAAAGTTCTAGAAAGAGCTTGGGAGGTGAGATGAGAATGTGTGGAAATGTGTAGATTATGTTGTGAACATATGATGGTGTTCGTGATAATGTTTATGCTAGAGTGTTTAGATAAATACAGGAACAAAACTAATCTGAGTCCGAGTCATATTTCTACAGAAGTGGTGCGTTGTGGTTAATAGAAAGTTGGTGTAACTTGTGTAGAATAGCAGAGTCTAACCATCAGCAAAGTAAAGTGCTGATAAACAACCACGGTGGTGATATGATGATGATGAACGAAGTTTCAACTAATACCCCTAGACATCATGCTCTCTCCCCTGCTATTCAATATCTACATGGACAGAATATCCAAAGCAGCAAGTCTCGACAGAACAGATTCAGAAAATTTAGAACTCTTTACTCCAGATGAAACAACTGACCCAACAGGGAGTAAATGAACTTCTATTTGCAGACGATCAGTGCCTGTTTTATAGCGATGAGGGCAGACTACAAATTCATATTACTAATCTGAGTTCAACCTGCAGCAGATACAATATGAGTATAAACACAGCCAAAACCAAAGTAATGCAAGTTAGCAGATCGCCAGGCCCACCAAGTACACAGATAAATAACACACCTCTGAAACAAGTTAAAGAATTCAAATACCTTGGAAGTATGATCACAGAAGATGGCAGATTGGACAGAGAAATTGAAATCAGATGTCAAAAAGCTAGTGCACTTAAATATCAACTATCACCCTTACTGAAGCATCCAAACATACCCATGTCCGCAAAACGACAAATAATAAACAGCATATTCACACCAACCCTATGCTATCAATCTCAAACCTGGACTTTATCCAAATTACACCTTCGCAAAATCAACACCTGCGAAATGAGATGCCTGAGGAGAGCTGCCAACTTAACAATCCGAGACCGAGTAAGAAATGCTACTATCAGACAGACAGTAGGATCAACACCTTGTGCCACATGTATTGAAAGACAGAAGATCAAGTGGTTTGGCCATGTCGTTAGAATGCAACATCAGCAACTACCATCACTGGCCTTACATCAAAGATCATCTGCGACGAGACCACGAGGACGTCCAAGAAGAAAATGGATTGACGACATCAGAGACATTGTACAACCACACGGAATGACACTATCCAGTGCCGTCCACCGGGCGCTGGAACGCAAATTATTCCTCCCCACGCCGCTTGACGGCAGAAGTGGAAGATGATGATGATGATGATGATGATCAAAGAATGAAGGCAGCAAACAAAAGCTATTGCGCCGTAGCAGGGTGTATTCCGCGTAAGATATGGTCACAGATGGGGAGTCTTTTTGGCATTTCGTGATGAGAGCTAAATTCTGCTTAGGATGTGCTAAATAATGAAGACGTCATGACATTCACGTAGGTGACCTGGAACAGAAATCGTCCACTACTATTCTGCAGTGCTTCTTTGGATGCTTGGATTGAAGGAGACATCGTCAATCATGACTATCCAATATTTCCTCAAGTGCCTGGCCTAGAGACCACATTGTCCACTACAACTCTCCAGTATTTCTTCAGGTGCCTGGCCTAGAGACGACATTATCCACTACAACTGTCCAGTATTTCTTAAAGCGCCTGGCCTAGAGACGACATTGTCCACAACAACTCTCCAGTATTTCTTCAGGTGACTGGTCTAGAAACGACATTGTCCACTACAACTCTCCAGTATTTCTTCAGGTGCGTGGCCTAGATGCGACATTGTCCACTACAACTCTCCAGTATTTCTTCAGGTGGCTGGCCTAGAAACGACATTGTCCACTACAACTCTCCAGTATTTCTTCAGGTGCCTTGACTTAAGGATACGTGGTCCATTATCATTCTCCTATGTTTTTCGAGGTGCCTGGTCTGAAGATGACATCGCCCGTTGCAACTCTATTTTGTTTTACCAGGTGTCTTGACTAGAGAGACAGTATTCACCATGGCTCTCATATTTTACTTTAGGTCGGTGACCTGGAGCAGATATCGCGCATCATTAGTCTTAACTCCTTTTTCAGATACCTGGTCTAAACAGACATTGCCCATTATGACTCCGCCGGAGTTTCTTGAGGTGCCTAGCCTGTGCAGAGATCGTTATCATGACTCTACAATCATTATTTTAGTCAGTGGCCTTAGAAGACCATCTTCCATCATTATCCTGCGATCTTCTATGCTGATATTTCCGATGTGGTTGTCATTTTATATGTCGTAGTCCAGAGGTTTAAGCTTTCTATCTAATCTTTCTCTGTCTACCTCTGCCTTTTGGTGCCCAGTATGTTTCCCACATGCGGGAAATTTCTCTATCCCACCTCCTCATCTGTCAATACGCCCTATACATTTCATTGTTCCTTTCCTTTGGTTTTGATGGACTATCTTGTACCACGTACATCTCTCATTATCTCACATTTCTTTAGTTTTCTTCCACGGTTCTCATCATCGTAGAAACCACACGTTAACAACCTACAATTTCTTCACCATTGTATTACTCATTCTCCTGATGTCGAATGCATGCAACAAGCGGAATGTTGTACCTGTCTTTATCTATATTGTTTATGACGCTGAGCCTAATACACCAAGATGTAGATCTAGTAACTACACAATTATTCATGAGCAATTTGTTGTCTAGAATTTTAAAAAAAGATTGTGACAAGTATTTTGTGTATCGTTTCTGAACGCTTTTCTTTCCTGAACAGTTGTGTTATTATTAATACTAATCTGGTTACTAATAATCTTCTCTCGCAGATATTGATTGTTTACTTCCCCATCTCGGCTAGATTACAATAAAACACCACATATCTTTACCAGGGTTGTGAGCCCGTCCCTCCAGCGTGCAGATCAATATATTTAACTCCCAGCCACACATCATGCAGTCTTGTCTTACAATGACACAGCACAAAGTAAAAAGCAAACCGCAGTTCCGCTTTAATATTGACATCTTTGATGAAATGTTTATTCTTGCGGTAATCTTCAATGTCTATGATCCGTACATTCTTTAAACGTATCCGTGAGAAACCACATGGGCCAATATGTCTGACCCATTATCCTTGCAACATTAACAAGAGTGCCAGCTTTAGAGTAAGCCTTGTCAAGATAGACTGTTGAATGTTCGATCCTTCTATAAACGCATAACCTAATGGACGTGGATCTTGTGCCATTTCACGCAAATGTCATAGTGTCTTTGTTTCGGAGATCTCATTCGACCTGCTGGATTCATCTGCAAATGGAAGACACGCCTTATTTCTCAAGCCAACAGTGCTATTGTTTGAACTGAATTCCCTGCCAGGCAGCTGGTATTGTTAATCAATCATCGTCATCACGTGGCATGCCGATAAGTGTACGTGGTCATGTTTCACCATCTGAAACGATCATAAGATTCGTGAGTCAGCTAAGTGTTCTTGTCTCGGCCATGCCACGGGGCCAAGCCATACAGATAATTTACATCTCTGTATTTATCTTGTTCTTTCCCCCTCAAACGTGCCTGTTGTCACCAACTTCTCTAGTTTATTTATTCTCATAACGTGTCCAACACATGTTGATTGTCTACGCCTAATTTCTCTAATCAGTGTGAAGTGATTATCTGCTTATTGTAAGACTTGTTCATTGGTTATTCTATCTGTCCATGATATTCTTTTCCTCAGAAACCACATCGCCACTGCCATTAGAAGTTTTGCAGCTTGTCTGCTCATTGTCCACGTCTCACATCCATACAAAAGCACAGGTTCTATGTATCACTTCAACACTATTTCACTCGTCACAATTGGCATCTTTTATTGATCAGCATTTTTCCCATCCTGCTATTGTCAATCAGTAGTTTTTTAATCGGGCAGCGCAAGGTGTGTTAATAAGATACAAATATAAACAATGAACTGATGCATTGTTACTTGCAGACTGTTCGAGAAGCAATCTCAAGGTCCAGCTAGCCAAGTCAATACAGGAAGTAAAGTACAATATTAGTACTATGTGAGGGCGAACTGAACTAGTGCTGCAGTGCTTGCCCGCCCAGTGTTGTATTCTGAGAATGATTCCAGATCAATTCGGCATCTATGGACATGGTTCAAACCCAGTTTGGTGTCTTTGGAAAAAAACCTGCTCTAATGATGCCAGTCTAATATGATATCCCTGAAAATGATACCAGTCGAGTGTGATAAGTCTGACAATGATACCAATCTAATGTGATATAATTGAAAATGATACCAATCTAATGTGATATCATTGCAAATGATACCAATATAATGTGATATCATTGATAATGATACCAATCCAATGTGATATCCCAGAAAATACTACCAATCCAATGTGATATTCTTGAAAAGAACGCCAGCCCAATTTCCTTTAAGTAAAAATTAACATGAGTTTGCAAAGACTGGAGCCAGCCTTGAACAGCCTCGGCGATATAATTGCTGTAAAGCACACTCTAAAGCAATCTACAGAAATAAAATGTGGGACAAGTAAACGGACGTGATATTAAGGCAGACAAGAAGAGCAAATTAATAAAGTTAAACTCGGAACATGCTATTTTAGGACAAAAAGCAGAGTTTCGTGGAATATGCTGCGGGAAAGGGGGGTTCATGGAAGGAAAACCAAAATGCACTTAATGTATGACTGCACGAAATGCACATGTAGTTAACTAAAAGACTCCATTACACGCGTTAGACGCATGTACATAACGTGCTAGACCAATATTTTATAGTTCAATCCGGAACTGGGAGGGTGGTGTAGTCATTATCAAATAGGCCGCCTTTATTTCCCAAGACATTTTTGTACCCATTTTAGGCTGCGTCGACCTCGGAGCTCAGGTCAGTTTTAAAATACGAATCCGCCCGGAAGAGGATCGAACCATTGACCACCGGGCCTGCAGGTGAACGTCTATCCATGACGTTACAGCTGCGCTTACATGAAATGTGTCTACGGGAGACTGACAACCTGGAAGACTGTGTAGTGTAGAGGATCAATTGTGAGGAATGTGTTTGAGAGAGATCTCGATTATGGGTAGAATGTAAAAGATACATTGTGAGGCGTCAGAGACACAATTAGACAGTGTAGAGGATGCATTGTGAAGCGTCAGAGTTTGTGAGGAGTCAGAGACACAATTAGACAGTGTAGAGGATGCATTGTGAGACATCAGAGTTTGTGAGGAGTCAGAGACACAATTAGACAGTGTAGAGGATGCATTTTGAGGCGTCAGAGTTTGTGAGGAGTCAGAGACACAATTAGACAGTGTAGAGGATGCATTGTGAAGCGTCAGAGTTTGTGAGGAGTCAGAGACACAATTAGACAGTGTAGAGGATGCATTGTGAGACGTCAGAGTTTGTGAGGAGTCAGAGACACAATTAGACAGTGTAGAGGATGCATTGTGAGGCGTCAGAGTTTGTGAAGAGTCAGAGACACAATTAGACAGTGTAGAGGATGCATTGTGAAGCGTCAGAGTTTGTGAGGAGTCAGAGACACAATTAGACACACTGTTACGTTAATGTGGGAATAGACGCAATGAAACTGCTGGCTGAAGCAGAAATAGACGAAGATGAGGAAGACAGATGCTGAAGTGGAACATAGAAAGTACCCGCATGTGGGGAAAATAATGAGATATAACAGGCACTGGTAGACAGAGAAGGATTATGTGAAAAGCTTAGAAGAAGCAGAAGGAGGAGAAGGAGGAGGAGGAGGAGGAGGAGGAGGAGGAGGAAGAGGAGAAGAAGAAGAAGAAGAAGAAGAAGAAGAAGAAGAAGAAGAAGAAGAAGAAGAAGAAGAAGAAGAAGAAGAAGAAGAAGAAGAAGAAGAAGAAAAAGAAGAAGAAGAAGAAGAAGAAGAAGAAGAAGAAGAAGAAGAAGAAGAAGAAGAAGAAGAAGAAGAAGAAGAAGAAGAAGAAGAAGAAGAAGAAGAAGAAGAAGGAGAAGAAGAAGGATAGAAAGATGAAGAAGTAGAAAAGGAAATAGACGAGGAATCAGAAGAACTAGAATTACCAAAGTATTGTTAGCATTATTTTAAAACCATTTGGCATCTGTGAAGAAACAAGGCAAATCTATCGACTTCGTCAAACATCCATGTGTAAAGCCCGCTCTATAAACTGGATAATCCGGTGGTATCTTAAAGCTCCACAAGAAAATATGTCTCTTCATAAAATATTCACTAAATCTGACTTGATGGATCTGACATAATCATCAATTCCTTTTTTTGGGGGGTGGGGGGGGGGGGGGGGGGTAAAGACCCTAAATCCTTTAGCAGCCATAAATCTCCTTAAGGTTTGAAAGTTTCATTAATATCAAATATCATGAAATCCAACCGAGACGTTGGTTGGAAAAATGACGTTAAACATACACCGCGGTTTTTTCCACGGACGCAAACACAAATTTGGTGCCATGGTTTTTGAAATATCAAATTTAATGCCCCGGTGTCCGTACTTTGGGCTCAAATAAATGTCTAAAAAAACGCTATTTCTAATTTTGCTCAAGGTTAAAAATTGTGATAATCACGTATTTGCATGAACGACAACAAAATGGAGAATATGCACTGGTTATTAGTTGTAATTATAATGGAATTCACGAACATTTATATAAAAGAGTGGTATTGATTGGTTGCAACACGATCAGAGTTAAAACAAATTAATTATGTAACCACTCATCTTTCATATAGTAATTATATGTTCTATATATGTGGTTCTCAACCTTTTATCGCCCATGCACCCCTTCACCACATGTTCAGAATGTCATCCTCCCCCCTGTCCCTACACAGTATACGTTCAAATGGAAGCTAAATTTAATAACACATACTAGAAGAAGTCTAGACGTCAACATAAAAGGTGATTTGCGAGGCCTACTTAAGTTATAATACGAATTTCATAAGGGCGACAAGTACAGAACCATAAAGAATGGAGGGAGAAACAATATGAAGTAATCGTTTATTGTATTAAAGCGATCTTGAATTAATCTTAATCTCCCCCCCCCCCCCGCCCGAAGCCCTAAAATCCCCCTCCCCCCCCCCCCCCCCAGAGGGGACCGCCTACCTGCTGAGAATCACTGTTCTATATTATTGATTTTAAATTCGTGCAACAGTAAACGCAATAATATGAACACCGAACATACATACAGTGCAGCATAAAGGCATGGCAAATACCTACCTACCTACCCACGTACCTACCCACGTACCTACCTACGAATCAACCTGCCTACCTACCCATCTACCTAAATTCCTATGCACCCACCTACTCACCTATTTACCTAGCTAAATATCTGCCTGCTTAACTACATACCCACTTATCCACTTACCTATTTACCTACCTACCTACCTAACTACATACATACATACCTGCATACCTACATATTTATCTAACACCTACCTAAATAACCATCCACCTATCTCCCTAAATATCTACCTACCTACCTACCCACCTACCTACTTACTATCCTGCTCCTTACACACCTAGACATCTACCTTCTTACCTACCTACTCACCTACCTATAAGGGTCATTCATTTGAAACCCGTTCCAATGGCTTTATTACAAAAGCATGAAAGAAACATTAACAGGTGTGGTAGAATTAAACAAAGCATTCATTTTGAATGAATAATGCACAATGGGTTGGTCAGAAGAAGTCGCCGTAGGCAGTCAGGCAAGCATCCCATTGCTTAGGTAGGCGGCGAATGCCGTCCGCAGAACAAGCGGCCTTCGAAGATCTGTCGTTAACTGATGTCCTTTCCGAAACATTCGTGCCCAGTCTGTCACTGTTGTCTTTGACACACATTTGTTACCGTACGCATCCTGCATTCTTCGATGAATGTCCGCTGGTCGACATCCTTCAAATGAAAGCAACTGAATCACCCCTCTTTGAGCGTCTTTGGGTGGATTTTGGATCAATTTGGCCATTTCCTCAACGGTTAGAAACAGAACCTACGCATCATGGGACGATAAGCACGTGCTCTTTTATTCATTGGTCAGTACTTATCACATGACTATGACATGATCATGTTAAACGTACGCAATTACGCGCGGTGCGGCAGACCGGATTTCAAATGAACGCTCCTAATATGTACCTACCTATTCAATTACCTATTTACCTATCACACACCTACCTATTTACCTACCTGCCTATCTTCCTATATAGCAGCCTAACTACCTACCAGTCTGCCTACCTACCTACCTAACTATATACCTACCTAGATACCTACGTAATTACCAAGCTATCTGTATAGCTAAAACATACCTACCTACCTACCTACCTACCAAAGTACGTACATACAAACACACATACCTACATACACACAAACACACATACATACAAACACACATACCTACCCACCCACCTACCTACCCACCTACCTACCCACCCACCCACAGACAGACAGACAGACAAACAGACAGACTAGATGGATCAGTATTGATTGGAGCGATGAAGGATGGTTGGATGCATAGGTGATCGATGTATGGATTTATCGGTAATTGAGGGATTGATGAATCTGTGATAGGAGGATGAATGGACCTATGATAGAAGGGTGAATAGATTGGTGATGGATGGATCGGTGATGAATTCATGGATAGATTGGTGATGGATGGATTCGCAGGGGATGTATCCGTGATGAAATGATTGTACATTGATTGATGGGTGGTTAGGTGATGGATATATGAATTTATCGGTGAATGAAGGATGGATGTATCTGTGACTGAAAAAAAATGGATGCATCGGTTATGGATGGATCAGTGATGGAAGGATGGATAAATCGGTAATGGATGGATCGGTGATGGATGGATGGATAGATCGACGGTGGATGGATTATTGATAAATGTATCAGTGACCGAAGGTTGGATGTATTGTTGATGGATGAATCAGTTGTGAATAATAAATGGGTGCATGAATGGATGCACGTATGGGATGATCGGTTATGGATTTATTAATGATCGATGGATGAATGTATGAATGAATCTGTGACGGATGGATTGCTGATTGAAGGATGGATGTTTTATGGATTTATGTAAGAATGGATTGGTGATAGATGGATAGCTGGATGGATAGATGGATGGATTGATGGATGGATGATAGATGGGTGGTTGGGGGATGAATGGACAGACGGACGGACAGGCGGTAAGATAGACAAATGCACTTATTAATCCAGGTACACATGGAACCGACTATACTTTAACACATTAAGTGTAATTTGACAGGAACGTGTCAATAAAAGCAATTCAACAAACAAGGCCCATATAAATACAACTAGAGGGACGTAGAGGTGTTTCCAAGGCACCAGGGCTGGGATCTATACTGGCCAAGACCTATTGACACGTCTACGCCGTGCGTCCTATGCAGCAGGTCCCTACGGGGACCTGGCTAACATCAGTAGGATCGATGATTCCTCCGAAGCCGGAGAGTATCTGCCTGTACGGCGAGGAACCACCAGTCTGCACACCAATAAGCCAGACATGGGACAACTGATACTCACGCAAACCTCAGTCCGGTATGACATCACATTGATGATGGACAACAGGATGTATTCATCCGACATACAGGACTTCACGCTGGAGTTCACAGCCAGCGAACACAAGCAAGCAAGCAAGCAATACAAATAGAGACAAGGACACGTCCTAACAAAGACACCACCTCACGCCATTCTAGACTCTGACATCATGTGTCAGTGTATCGAATTCTGACCAGCTGCTGGTGCAGAAATGTCACCGGGAGAATGTCTCGTATTATTAATTATTTGTTGTGAGCCCAGACTGTTTGAGGATCTGATCGGAGTGAATGTTATTTTGTTTGAAGGTCTGACCGAAGTGAATGTTACGTGTCTGATGTTCTTAGCGCAATGAATGCTACTTGTTTGAGGGATTGGCTGGTGTGAATCTTACTTGTTTGAGTGTCTGAGCGCAGTGAATGTTGCTTGTTTGAGTGTCTGAGCGCAGTGAATCTTACTTGTTTGAGTGTCTGAGCGCAGTGAATGTTACTTGTTTGAATGTCTGAGCTAAGTGAATATCACTTGTGTAAGTATCTGAGCGGAGTGAATGTTACTTGGTTGAGACTCTGAACGAAGTGAATGTTACTTGTCTAAGGCTCTTTTCTTCTTCTTCTTTCGTTCGCTTGAAATATGTCTATAACTGCAATGCTGTCTCTTGTATGAATTAAACTGTCTTTTTCAATTCACACAGCGGTCCATAGAGTTTATCTTCCACTGTCGTCTCAACTAGGCCAGAAGGTTTGCCTAGATATGTTATATTTTGGGCAGTCTTTGAGTATGTGCTCTGCTGTCTGCGACGCCAATCCACATGTGCACATGGCTGTTTCACCAATCTTGAATTTTGTATACATGTGGTTGCGTAATCTATTGTGCCCTGTTCTGAGGCGCAGAATAATGACTTGTTCTGGTCTATCCATAACGTGGTAGACATCTTGAACAGGTTTTGGTGGCTTTCTGACTGATTTGATCATTCTTTTCTTTTGGTGGTATGTAACGGGCACATCAGGCTGTTCTTCTTTGGCTCCTTCCTTAGCCAATTGATGAGCTTTGTCGTTTCTGGGTACTCCACAGTGGGATGGTATCCACTGTATGGTGACCTTATGCTGACTGCTAAGTTCAGAAAGTAGTGTCCTTAGTACTGGCAATTTCCCAGACAGGAGCGCCTCGAGTACTGATTTTGCATCTGTCAATAGCACCACAGGTTGTGTACCATTGCTGGTATTTAGTAATTTCTCTGTTGCTATCTTGATTGCCTCAATTTCAGCATCGTAGTTATGGCAGTACTTTCCTGTCGGTACTCTAGCTGTGTCCCTGGTACTATTTGGGTATTCTATGTACACTCCCGCTCCTCCATTTCGAACAGAATTTTGTGCTGACCCATCTGTGTAGACTCAGATCCAGAGGTCCTGTGGGTATTCTTCATCAAGGAAGCTGAGAGTGGCTGTTCTGCGCTGCACACTGTTCTGTTCTTCCTTGTCAAATATTCCTCTCACGTTTGTCTGGATTTGTAATGATAGTCTACGCTCATCTTTCCATGGAGGTCGCTCTGGAATAGCTGTTAGGGGGATACCAACTGTGGGCAGATCGGTGGTTTCTCTGCAGATTCGTTTGGCCTGGTGGATAAAACTACTTCTTTTCAACCGCCCCATAGCTAGGTTTTCAAATCTGTTCTTCATAGGGTGGCTTGGCAAGCTGAGGAACTTTTCTGCTTGTATTAGCGTTTTCGTATCTCTGCGCTCACTCAGTGCCTGTGTCCTCCCCATCTTCTCCATTTCCACTATAGGGGTTGATCTCATCCCTCCTGTGGTGACTCTAAGTGCTTGATTTTGCACTTTGTCCAGCTCATGTAGTGTGGTTATTGATGCAGAACACCACGCAGTTGACCCGTATTCCAGGTGTGGTAGTATGCTCTGTTGATAAACTTTGCTAAGTATTTTCCCACTGGCTCCCCATGTGGTTCCACTTAGCTTTCTCAGGATGGCTATTTTCCTTCTGGCATTTGCTACTGCTTTGTTGATGTGCTTTCTCCATGTCAGCCTGCCATCAAATGTTACTCCAAGGTATGTTGGTTCTTTATCTTCTCTTAGGGGTGTTCCATTTATCTGGCTGGTCCCTGCCATTTGTTTTGGAGAGAGGGTAAATAGGGTGGTGCTGCACTTGTCAGTGTTTATGCTGACACACCATCTATTTGCCCATGCAACAATGTGTCTACAGCTCTTTGTAGTAATCTGGTGGATACTGATGCATGTTCATTTGTGCTCCATAGAACCAGGTCATCGGCGTACATTGTGGCTTTAATTCCATGCGGTAGATTAGCAACGAGATCATTGATGAAGATTAGAAAGAGTGTGGGGAACAAGACTCTGCCCTGGGGAACACCATGACGCAGTAGTACTTTCTTGCTCTTTAGTCCGTCTATCTGTACTCGGGCTCTTCTGTTGTGCAAGTATGCTTTCACCCATTTGTACATTCTTCCATTGACTTTGCAGTTTCTCAATTTATTCATCAGAACTTCTTTCCAGACTTTGTCAAAGGCTTTCTTCAAATCTATCCATGTCGCAAGCACCAGCTTCTTCTCTTGGAATGCATCCTCAATTTCTTGAGAGAGGTAGGTTGTCTGATCTTCCGTAGAGTAGCACTGCCTAAAGCCAGCCTGTTGTGGCACAAGGATGTTTTTACTTTCAATGTACCACTGCAGTCTGTGATTGATGATGCGCTCCAGTGTTTTGCAAAGACAGCTGGTGAGGCTAATTGGTCTGTAGCTAGAGGCAATGGAACTATCTTTCCCTGATGTTAGGCTCTGAGCTGAGTGAATGTTACTTTTTTGAAGTCTGACCGGAAGGAATGTTACTTGTTTGAGGCTCTGAGCGGAGTGAATAATACTTATTTGAGGCTCTGAATGGAGTGAATGCTAATTGTTTCAGGCTCTGAGCTGAGTGAAAGTTACTTGTCTAAGGCTCTTAGAGGAATGAATGTTACTTGTTTAAGGCTCTGAGTGGAGTGAATGTTACTTATTTAAGGCTCTTATCGGAGTTAATGTTACTTGTCTAAAGCTCTAGGCAATGTGAATATTACATGTTTGAGGCTCTGAGCGGAGTTAATGCTATTTATTTGAGGCTTTGAGCGGAGTGAATATTACTTGTCTAAAGCTGCGAGAAGAGGAATGTTACTTGTGTGGGGCTCTGAGCGGATTGAATGTTACTTGTTTTGAGGCTCCAAGTGAAGTGAGTGTTACTTGTTTGATGCTCTGAGCGAAGTGAATGTTACTTATTTTAGGCCGTGAGCGGTGTGAATATTACTTGTGTGAGGCTCTGAGCGGAATAAATGTTAATTGGTTGAGACTCTGAGCGGAGTAAATGTTACTTGTTTGAGGATATGAGCGAAGTGAAGATTACTTGTTTGAGGATATGAGCAGTATGAATGTTACTAGAGTCATCTTGTAGAGACAAGAAGTTACGCGTAATCGGGTTTTCTAAGATCTATGTGCGTGGGGGAGCGCAGTCATCTAAGGACCAAATACTGTTTAGCACGTTATACTGTCAATGACATGAAAGCGGTCTCATGAGGTTCGATGTCAGCTCTAGATGTTTGCCGATTGAGGGGCAGATTGACTATTTATTCCTCCGTGACTCGGATCTTCAAAAGGTGATGGTCCTCACATTTTACATAGCTACACCAGGTTACTGCTGCAGGAATTGTTTGTTTGTGTTTTTAGAGAACATGCACACACAGCATTTTGCCTTTTCAGCATGTTGTCGTTTCGATCGCTCAGTTTGAATTGTAGCGCAGTTCATATTCGTTAAAGTCAGACATCCAAGAGTTAAAACTTCAGACACGCTAATGTAAAATGGAGATATTCAGGGACAAAGGCTTCAGAAACATGAATGTAAAATGGAGGTATACGGGGACAAAAGCTACAGAAATAAGAATGTAAAATACAGACGTCCAAGGACAAAAGAACCAGACAGATTACTGTAAAATACAGACATTCATTGACAAACATTTTGGAAACATGAATGTAAAATGTAGACGTCTAAAGACAACAATTTCATAAACCTGAATGTAAAACACAGACATTTAACGGCATTTGCCATCCTCTGCAGAAGTTTGCACTAATAAACATTACAGCGTTGCAATGACGCATATAGCTGCAGGGATGAACAATGGAAGACTCCATTTCTCCAGCCACACAGTGCGTGTGCCCATGTTACCAGGCCACAAGTGACTTCAATGAACAACCTCACCACTGCATCCCTTCCTATCACCTCTCGTTGAACTGGATGACAACAACTGTCTCTCACAGAAGAATTTTCCCAAACTACTCCAAGAAATTCTGTCAATTATCCGTCAGTCAAATTTATCCACTCGACCTCACAGCCGTAATTATGGCAACAATTAACAGATTCAGTGCCAAACAAAAAGAAGGTTTGGAGTAGAATAAAACAAGTAGCTTCAAAGGAAAGCTTTTGAGAAAAAAAGTAGGTTTGGAGCGAACACAAATGGATGACATGTGATGGGAAGTAGGGGTGTATAACAATTATGAACTAAACATTGTTGAAACGGTAGCAAACATGTTGTATTATAAATCAAATTAAAGGAGGTTGTTTAGGAAAAAACTACTTATACACAATTTATATTTTAATTCAGACAACATGTTGTTCAGACAATATTTCAGCGATATAAAAACTCGTGGCAGATATATGAAGTCTCTTAAGATGATTTATCATCCAATGGCGCTTCATCAGTTACCCCAGTGATAAGGCATTGGAATCAGAGCTAGTATGTTGGCAAATGTACACACTAATCATTGCATCAAGGTCTTCGCAAGCGAAACGGTTGGAGCACTCTTCTTCTTCTGCTTATTCGTCTTCTGCGTTCACCCGGAGAGTTTTCTCGGACGTGATTGCGTTGTGCCTGTTTACAGCAGAGCACTCCAGCTCTTAAACTCTCGATGCTTTAATGGTGAGGTCCACACATGGTCAGTTGGACTCAAAGTTGATTTCTCGGTCAGAATGTATTGGCAAATTACTGAACATAATGTAATAACAGTATGGTATGGTATATGTGTCTCAGGTGGAAACAAATGAGAGATAATCACAGTGTGAATATCTTACAGCAGCGAACGCAAATCTGGCAAACCAAATGTAACAATAATATTGCTAATAATAATGTAAAAATAAGATTAAAATAAGTTACACAACAGCACCATAAATCGAAGTTAAATAACTTAAACAAGTATAATAATAATCGTAAAAGTAAGATAAAGATAAGATTCACCACAATACAATGAAGAGAAGTTAGTAGCTTAACAATGATAATAATAAACTAAACATAATATAGAAATAAATTACGCACAAGATAACGCAGGGTGTTTGCAAAATGCATTATTACATCCTGCAGCAGCCGTGACTCCTTTTATCCAATGCACGTCAAATTGTCTAGAAAAACATCAATATGGCATTGATCTTAACGGTGGGTAAATCACATGCAATATTGTAACCACCACACCGCCACACCACCACACCACCACACCACCACACCACCACACCACCACACCACCACACCGCCACACCACCACACCACCACACCACCACACCACCACACCACCACACCACCACACCACCACACCACCACACCACCACACTACCACACCACCACACCGCCACACCACCACACCACCACACCACCACACCACCACACCGCCACACCACCACACCACCACACCACCACACCACCACACCACCACACCACCACACCGCCACACCACCACACCACCACACCACCACACCACCACACCACCACACCACCACACCACCACACCGCCACACCACCACACCACCACACCACCACACCACCACACCGCCACACCACCACACCACCACACCACCACCACACCACCACACCGCCACACCACCACACCACCACACCACCACACCACCACACCACCACACCACCACACCACCACGTCTAATTAATGTGAAATTGCGAATGCTAAATATTGTGTCGATGTTCTTCATCACTGTTTTTTTTCATAGACCCAAGAGGGATTCAGTCAAGTAAGCCGGGAATCTTTCTACGCACCTTAGGGAGCATTGAGTTTTTGATGCAGGTTCATAATTTTAGAGCCCAATCGAGATATTCGGTGGGTCTGGTATTCAGGATCACGGCGGATGATTTTATTTCCCAACACTTTTCCGTGTGTCCAGTTTAGGATGGTCGACCTGACAGTCTAGGTCAAGTTTTAAAAAAATCTGACCCGATTCGGATTCGAACTCATAACCACCTGGTTGTGAACTCAAGCGTAGTCCATAAACGTGCCATTACTTTTATCAGTACTGGACTTAATTTTGCTTGTGGAATACCTTTCGCTATTACTAGTGTCACTCGCCATCAGGCGACCCCACTCCGACTTCTGGGGTACTTCTAATTTACGTCCCCAAGTTAAAGACGAGACGTCAACATCTTAGTCCAATTGACCGTTGTCGGGATTGAATCCTTCACCTCGGCATCAACACACCGGGTGTTTAAGAACCAGCGCACTTATCCATTCAGCCATGCTGACCTCATATTATATTTATTCTTATTGGGAATAGCAAGAGGAGAAAGAGACTTGAGAGTCATAACCCAATATGGGTGCCTTCTCTAGATATGCCCTCTCTAGATATCACGAAGATAAAACTGTCGTGAGATTTGTTTATAGTTAACGAAGAACTTCTAGTGACCAGAAGTCCCCCTTTGAGCACAGCGGATCGATACACTTTATTACCACTTGTTAACGTGTGTCTGTTGTCAGAGTTCAGTCATCTCTGTAGCATATAGCAACAGTGAGGAACACAGATTAGAATACACTTGTAAGGAAAGAGAACGTGTCGTCATTTCCGAGGGGAATCGAAATACCCCAATGTGACATTCTAGTCACTGGAAACATTCTTAAACAGGTGAATAGCTACACACATCTGACGGACAATGCATTGTAAGTATTAGAACAAGAATCGGAATGATAAAAATCGCTGTTTGAAGGATTTGATTGATTGATTGATTGATTGATCTAGGAACCGACATCACAGCATTCGGGACATTCCCATAAGCGCTCCGTCCCCATCCTCAGCAACCAGCGAAGAGTTCCAACACTAATAGTTCCAGTAGCAATCTGATTATATGTCCTTCTCGCCTTTCCTCTGAGTGTCGAGCGTCGGCCAGATCCCCTCGTCACTCCTCGCTGCCTCATTCTAACCAGACTATGGTGATCCATTTGCTCCTCAGAGGTGTACACGTGCTCCCACAAGGTCGCAACCACATCTGCCTTGTCATGCATCAATACTCCACCAAGTTCTGCCGAGCCAGCCAATCTGTCCGCCTGTTCATTCCCCAGCACACCGGCATGCCCAGGAGAAAAGATCCAAGTGATGCTTGCTACCCGTGACCTCCGAAGCGAAGCAAGCCACTCTGCACGAAGCTTTTTTTTTTTTGTTTGAAGGATGAAAACAAAGAAATAAAAAAGTTACTAAATGACTGGCCTTCTTGACAGAAGATAGTTTATAAAATGGAGTTAAACCTCTCCATAACACAAAGCCTGGGCTGAATTTAGAGACCATGTGTTGCTCATGCAGCATAATCCATCACTCGGCCTGTCTAGCTTACTCCAGAGAAAAGGTAACACCAATACGTCTGGAATAAGACACGCTGCAGGTGTTGCCGGATCAGCAGAGCAATGCTCTAACTGTCCGCCTGTCTGAGCTTCTATCCTAGACCAGTTCTGACCAAGGCTTAGGGCCTGGTCTGCCTTGCCATGAAATTTAGTCTTTAGGTTGTATTTCCTCGCATTAGGGTAAGACCTTTACCCTCCCAATCGCACTCCTCCACTCGAAGCCGTTGGTACAATGTGGGTCGTCGGGTTTCGTTAGCGCCGCCCAACATTCTGTGCTAACAGAAAGTAGGTAGTACCGTCTACTGTCATACGGTAGCTCAGTTATATGTGACTAAAACCTGATACCTTTAACGCTGTCAAATATATTAAGACAAAAAGACTTAAAGTGCTGTGTAGAGCCTATACTCGTGTATGCGGGTCAAACATGTATAATAAGTAGATAAGCCAAGAAAGATCTAACAGCAAAAGGAATGTGGTTTCTGATCCAAGTTCCAATTTGACTGCGTATTTTCGCTTCATTGAGACTGTTTAATTAGCTATCTTTGTGTTCATTTCATCTTTTGGTGTCATTTCGCATGTCTGAACAGAGTCACACACTTGTAAGGCCTAGCATAATTGTGTTCCCGTCCCGTCTCATGGTATATTTTCCTTCAGGGATGATTATCAGCCGTCATCCTTCCTCCATACCATTTCTCACCTTTGTTCTTGGCCTGTTTTCGTATATTCTTGATCTTCTTTGATATCTTATGTCGTGGACGGTGTGATAGCTTGCTCTTACTGGAGTTAAATAACAACAGACTGACTATCTTGTCTGTTGTTAGCGCCGAAAATGTGGCCTTCCCAACGATTGTTTGCCTCTGCAGGATTTTGCTGGTGATATCATCGGTTGTGGTTTCCTCCCGTCTGAAGGTCTTTGGTGAGCTGCTTGGCTACTTCTCATTGGTGTAGTTATAAACTTTACAACTGTTGCTGGCTTCAGTTGTGGTCTCTGGCGTCGGTCGTCGGGAACAGTTTCCGTTGGGGTAGGACTGGGACTGCTGTGTGTCGCCATAGGATCAGCAGTCCTGGCAGCCTTCCCGCTTCTTTCTGCCTACTTATTCCCGGCTGCATAAATCTCGTGTCTTTTGGCGGCGGTTTTGGGGCGAGCCATACTCTGCACTGTCAGATTACGATCTTCTCGTTAGACTCCGTTAGAGCGTCGAGTCAAATGTTGATTGTTGGTTGAATTGTTGATTGTTGAATGTTGATCGAAATGTAGTTTCTGAGAAAATGCAAAGAATATTCATGGACTGACAAAGAAACATAAATTAGGCAGTACTTTAAGAAATAAATGAACACTACATTCATTAGAAACATTAGTTACGCTTTTCGGCGAAGTTATGAATATAAATAAGGATGAACACCAAATGACAACTAGCATTTGATATGAAAAGAACAAGATAAAGACAACAAAATTAAAATAACTTGAAGGCGTGCCTACAAGACATAAATGACACAAGAGACCAGATTACCGCCTTGCCTGACACAAGAGACCAGGCGATTGGTGATCGTATGAAATGCTCAATCCTGACCCCCCTCGCGTATCGACATCACACTTGATGATAATGAATAATTTAATATATAGTCGAATATTTCAACCGGGTAGCTTTCTTGATTGCTAATTACTCACAACAGACTCTGGAATGTTCTGTGTGAAATGTCTTGCATCACTCTAAAAGGTAGGTCACACTCATATGATTTAGTTTCTGCCTTGGATCTGCAGGTGTGAAGACAATGAACTAGCCGATAGACTGGCTGCCTCCGGTCTTCGATCGGTGAGCTATATTAAGCCAATACTGGTATGGCTAATGCTCTCTGGGATTGAGTGCAAAGTGCGCAAAATACAGGATTCACATCTGAAAATTTGAAGTCAGCGGGAAGCAGGCAGATGGTGTGAACGACTCTCGACGAGTAGAGACCAATCCACTGGATGTGTAATCAGGATACCACTGGTTAAATCACCACGGAAGCTCACTGTTGGCTGACCAAGTAGGGGCTGGAGCTCAAGAAGGAATGTCCCTCAGGGTCAATGATTCTGATTATTAATTTCACATTCATTTTTATCCAAAGAGAGCGGATTGGGGTATTCAAATATGAGAGTGGCATTATATACACAATACCTCTCACGGCAAGTAAAAGAGACTTTTAATGTTTCCTACTGTATATACACAATACCTCTCACGGCAAGTAAAAGAGACTTTTAATGTTTCCTACTGTATATACACAATGAGCAAACAGTCTGAAAACTTCTTATGTCAGTGGAAATGTGCTTTCTGAGAAAAATGCAAAGAATACCATGAACAGAGAGAAAAACAAAATAACAACTCTTACAAAAAGGAAATCTCTAAACTTATTACAGAAATTATACTTAGACTGGAATTACGTGAGAAACAATAATCTGGAAAACTAGGTAACAACTGGTAAAATTGGGTGGCGGGTGGGAGATATAGGTGGTGAAAGCGGAGAAATAATATGTTGATGGTTTGGCCTCGTAGCATTATCGAGACAAAAACACGGAGCTGTTCCACGACTCTTGTAATCGTGTTAGATAGCAAGAAATGACACTCCACGCTTACCGACGTGGCATAAGATCATGATGATTTTGAAAATGTTCTACCTTGGTGAGCCACTAAAAAGTTTTGACAAGTGAATAAGCAAGTACAAAATCGTGTAAAAGGCAGTGGAGTCCCATAGTAGATATTGCCCGTAAGATAGTGTTAGGCCTTCAGATTACCTTCAAGAAGATATGACGTGGTGAAGTGCACGTTCTCTTCATTACCGCCTTGCCTGACCAAATAATGCACAGAAAAGAGTCGGAAAACTCTCTTGTGTCCAATTTAATAGGCTGGGTAGGCACCATAGTCGTTCTGGTGTCACAAATGTCTGTCACTGTTAGGGAATCGAACTCTGACAACAATGTTCAGCAGGCAAGATCACCAACCCCCATGCCACCAAGGCTCCTAAGTTGGATAGAGGCCCTATATATGCGGACATACCGAAAACAAAGGCAGCATTTCATGGAGCTACACACCTACACTTGAGGAGTCCCTAGAAAACATTGGCAGTAGTTCATGGAACACATACTTACACTTGAAGAGTCTCTAGACTACATAGGCAGTATTTCATGGAACTACACACCTACACTTGAAGAGTCTCTAGAAAACATTGGCAGCAGTTCATGGAACTCACACCTACACTTGAAGAGTCTCTAGACTACATAGGCAGCATTTCATGGAACTACACACCTACACTTGAAGAGTCTCTAGAATACATACGCTGCATTTCAAGGAACTACACACCTACACTTGAGGAGTCCCTAGAAAACATACGCTGCATTTCAAGAAACTACACACCTACACTTGAAGAGTCTCTAGAAAACATACGCTGCATTTCAAGGAACTACACACCTACACTTGAGGAGTCCCTAGAAAACATACACTGCATTTCAAGGAACTACACACCTACACTTGAAGAGTCTCTAGAAAACATACGCTGCATTTCAAGTAACTATACACTTACACTTGAATAGTCTCTAGAAAACATAGGCAGTATTTCAAGAAACTACACACCTACACTTGAGGAGTTTCTAGAAAACACAGGCAGCATTTCAAGGAACTACACACCTACACTTGAGGAGTTTCTAGAAAACACATGCAGCATTTCAAGGAACTGCACACCTACACTTGAGGAGTTTCTAGAAAACACATGCAGCATTTCAAGGAACTGCACACCTACACTTGAGGAGTTTCTAGAAAACACAGGCAGCATTTCAAGGAACTACACACCTACACTTGAGGAGTTTCTAGAAAACACAGGCAGCATTTCAAGGAACTACACACCTACACTTGAAGAGTTTCTAGAAAACACAGGCAACATTTCAAGGAACTACACACCTACACTTGAGGAGTTTCTAGAAAACACAGGCAGAATTTCAAGGAACTACACACCTACACTTGAGGAGTTTCTAGAAAACACAGGCAGCATTTCAAGGAACTACACACCTACACTTGAGGAGTTTCTAGAAAACACAGGCAGTTTTTCATGGAACTACACACCTACACTTGAGGAGTTTCTAGAAAACACAGGCAGTTTTTCATGGAACTACACACCTACACTTGAGGAGTTTGTAGAAAACACAGGCAGTTTTTCATGGAACTACACACCTACACTTGAGGAGTTTCTAGAAAACACAGGCAGTATTTCATGGAACTACACACCTACACTTGAAGAGTCTCCATACAACATAGGCAGTAATTCGTGGAACTACACACCTACACCTGAAGAGACCCTGGGAAATCTAGGAACTAGAAGTAAACTAATGGAAACTGGCAGGCTGGCGTAGTTGATAGCGAAATGCGTTAGTAATGCCTAGAGCACAGTCGAAAGCAGTTTCGACTCCTGGGCCCATCGCCTGCGAAAGTGAGAGAATGACTGACAACATCTAAGTGAGAGAAAGACTGGCAACATCTAAATGACATCACAGACCCATATCAGGCAACTGGTTAAGGACAAATTATTTATTTAATGTCAGAAATAAAGAGAATACAACTCAATTATTGTGCCAAAAACATGGTGCCCAAATTATCTGTAATCACACCCCGCGGCACATTGCTGAATAAAAAATCTCTCCACATTTTAGGAAACTGCATGTAGAATGGCTGTAGTAGTTGGTTCTCAGACAAGGTAAAATATCATCATTATCAAGTACCATGCCATCTGGTGTTGGCGTTCATGTCTCTCCACACATCTCGGTCTTTCGTGTTCTAGAACAACTCTGCTGCTGAAATTCCATCATGCCACAGTCTCAATCCATCCAGCATTAATTTCTCTTGGCCGGCCTCTGCCTCTCTTCCTCTCGATCTTTCCAGTCGTCACGATATTCTCCAATGCCGTTATTCTCATAACATGACAAAAGACAGTTGTTTGTCTCTTTCTTATTGTTGTATAACATCTTCTAATTTCATTAACCTCTTTCAGACAATCGACGTTAGCTACTCTGGCAGATCAAGGAATTCGCAGCATTCGTCTCAGGATGAAATAATTTACAATATCCACACTGTGGTGGCTTCTGGTAAGGTTTGTCTTTCTTATGATACTCTTTCTGATTATAAGATCTACTAGGTACGTTCTTAACAAAAGCAGTAATCTCTGTATCATGTGTTGTGGACTTAAATATGTCACGATTAGAAGAAAAATATGCTAACCCCCGTTTTTCTAGTTGCTCAATGGATTCGATATCTGATTGTTGGAGAAACTTCGCAAAAGGGGTAGGGACTGTGGATATCACCTTATCCATTACCATGAGATCTTGTAATTTATCAAAGGTTTTTGCCCACTTTCGATGCCTTAATGCATTTATTAAATGTACTTTGCACGTTAGAGATGTAATCTAGAAAGGTTTCAGTTGGCTTTGGTTTTATTTGGGAAAACTGAATTTGATACCCAGTGGCATCCAGAAGGAAATGCTGCATAATCCTATCGTGGATGTACTGATAAAATACTCCTTAGTTCTGTAGGTATTGATTCTATCACCTTTAATGGCTCCCCACTGAGATTTCTCATGTAGATCATTGCCCAGTCCTCCAAAGGTATTTTCTGAGTCTTCAGTTGGAATTCTATATTCTCAGTCCAAGCTGAGATTGAATCGCCTACGCTATATGGTTTGATCAGGCCTTTATATTTACTAAACTTATTTTGTTCTTTCTGGCTCTTTTGTTTACTAGAGGCTATTTGGATGTTTGAATCTATCTCCATTTCTTTCATCTTTAATTTTGTTTCTGACTCTAACTGTATCTGCTTCTGTTTGGTGGCTTCCTCGACTTCTTTCATCTCTTTTTGATGTGTCTTTCTAATGCTCTTTCGTCTCTCTCTAGCGTAGCTTTCTTTTCTGTTCAAGCTATTTCTTCTTTGTATCTTTGATCTGTCCATTTCTCTAATTTCTCTCCAGTGTGGCCTAGTTCTTTGCCCGCCTGGATGCAGTCACTTAATGATGACATTTTGTGGCTTTATGTTATTTCACAATGATATCACTCTTGGTACAATGATATCACTCTAGGTTTACACAATGGTTTGTAGTTATTTGTTAGTTATGTACATTCTCACTGAGAATAAAGATGCATGGTTAACATAGTGAATATCAAAATAATTCAAAAATGTACTCATCTAATTTGTTGGAAAATACGGCCCTTGGGATGTTCCACCGCTGTCTTCCGGACACACAAAAATGATCGACTTGACAACAGAACGGATGCTTCTGTTTAGTAGAGCATCAATACTTTAGAACATGCGTATGATATAAATACATGTTCATATTTCATGCAGCTGATGAATCATAAATGTGATCTGGATAATGATAAATGATGTTAATAAATGAATGTTATGATAGTATAAATGAAATGTCATGATTAGTAAGATGATTCGTCATATGAATGTCCACGTCGTCTTGTCTTCACTTTCTATCTTGTTTGGTATAACTACGTTCTATGGCATATAGTAGTTCAGTAGCTAATATCTTTTCTTTGTGCAAAAAGAACTTATTTTGCACAAATATCTAAATGACTATGATGAATGGTGACATTAATGGCTGTATCACAGAAAATGAAATGTACACGATGGTTTGCTTGATAATTTAAATTCATATTTGTATACATCTTCATTACCACAAATTCATACACATTTCCTATTAATTTCCGTAGAATAACACAACTTGTAAACTAATCTTTCTTCATTGTGGTTCCAGCTCCACAAATGGTAACATATTAATTATCACGTAGTAATGGTGTTAATCACTAACGTTCATTCACAAAACAAAATTATTTCTGACATTGTATGGTAAATCATTCACGTTAGTTTTAGGTACTTTTAACACAAAATAATTCACTTTAATTTTAGATATTTTTTAAACACAGAAATAATGCCCAATGGTGCTGTTGACGTTGGTTCAGGGACTTCTGACACCAATTGGGGTCCTGCCTGTCAGCAACTTACTTGCGACAGGTATTTCAGGACTCCCCTACTTTTGCACCGCACGAAATAATAACTCGTGTCATTTGCAAAAGCAATACAATTTATTTAGAGCTGATTACAAACAAGCTCTGCGAGCGGAATACTTCATTGACAATAAACATCATGGTACGTTACACAGATGCAATGAAGAGGTGATAATGATACTATTAATCACTGAATGGAATCTAAAGCCTAACAATCACTATTGTCTATAAACTTCTAGTATTCATAAGGAACACGTCTACTCTCCAGTCGTCTCAGTCCCCGTCTGAGCCACGCTTCTAATTGCGTGTTCGAACACGGACGTTGGATCCTCCGTGCGCTGACGAGTCTTGCGTGCATGGTGTCCCAGCACGCTGGTCAGTTAACTTGAGTAACCTGTACTCCATGGTTACTCGTCGAGGCGGTTAGTTTCCTACTGTTTTGGGAAACCCTCGCTCACTTGCACTCAATGCCCTCTTGGTTGACACAAGTGTGTCCCGTTGTGAAGCTATTTATAGCGCTGCTGTCTCTCCTGTCTGGTGTCCTTTAATAAACTCTAGTCTTAGCTCTATTACTTATATTCTTAACTCTGTAAACTCATATTTAGATCTTTGACAAACTACATCTATGTTGCTTCCAAGTTCTTCCTAATTTGTTCATTTACATTCCAAGATTCACTGCCATACAGCAAACCAGGTTCTATATGGAACTTAAGCACTCTCTTTCTTACGTTCAATGATAGTAACTTACTGCATAAGTTACTTTTGATTTTCTGAAATGCAGCCTTTGCTGTAAAATATATGGCTTCTATTTCGTTCCTGCATTTATAAAAAACAAAAAAACTTTCTGGCATTCTTTGTGTTTCTTCTGTTTATACTTCTGTTGCTCTTTGTTTTTGCTTTTATTGTTGTTGTCTTGTTGTTGTTTGGCGAAGTGATCAAGCCGTCTGCTTCGCGCTCCGAATGTTGTGGGTTCGATTCCCGGCTACGTCTTTCGGTTCACGAGTGCATTTTTCTCGGAGACTCCAGGGGATCGTCGATTGAGCTACGACGTTCGTGCTTTGTGCGAACCATATGAGATGAAACCCGGTACAATGAAGTCAATCCTCTCGACTTTTAAAACTTTTTGAGACTATGAAACTATCACTATTTCTTTGGCCACAGCACTATTTTTGTTATTCGAAATTAAACAACAAAGCAATCGCACTATAACCCTCATCACTTAACCGACCCTTCCCCCAGCAAACACCAACAGCAGGCTGTACCGTCAGACTTTTATATATCGTTTGTTTAATGTCAAGCACAGACAATCACTAGCATTCTAAATGTCAAAACAGATGGATCCCACTCGCTCCCCTTTCAAATCATCATCTGCTTGGTAATATTTTCCCTAACTAACCTTTATCTTACGTCAAGTGATTGTTTTCGTCCGTTTAATTGCTAGTCGTACTGACAACGACAAACTTCACATTGATTGATATTTAACGATCCGTGAATCACACTCTAAGGAAATAAGAAACAGCATCGCCGAATACCACACAGATTTTTGTTGTTGACTGTGCACTTCTATGTTTACCTAAATGCAAAGTAAAGTTAATGCGATCAGTTTCTGGCCATTGATTGTACTTACAATGACACATCGAAAACCTGTGGGTGTATCGGATCGTCGTGGTGTAGTGGCCTGAACGCTTAACTCCCGGCCCGGTGGTAGCGTGTTAGAATCCCAATCAAGGATATGCTTTGCTTAAATGGCTTCGACATCAGCATAGCATTGGTAGTTGGAAATGTCCTGTGGTGTGATACAAATCACAACACCCATCGATGGCCCAGTTATCTACACAAATGGAGGTAACCATGGCCGAATGGATAAGATCGCTCGGTCTTAAACTTCCGGTGTGCTGATACCGAGGTAGCAAGTTCAACTCCTTCACACACAATCCTACACAGTTCAGTTGTCCTAAAATGCTGACTTTTCGTACTTGACCTGGGTACGTAATTACAAGTATCTCTGAAGACGGATTGGGTTCGCCTGATGGCTAAGGACACTTATAATAGGGAAAGCTATTCCACAGCCATGTGCACTAGAAGTAGCAGCACTGTATGGAACACGCTTGAGTTCAAAGCAAACGCACGAAAAAAACACATCTATACCACTGTGGAGAGGGCACCATATACTCAACCCACCGCAGGGCGTGTAAAAGGGCCGTTCACCTGTTCATAGCCGGCGCTGTGCCAAAGGCGTTACCAAGGCAATTCGCAATCCCGCATACCAACTTCCAAACCATGCCTAACCTAAGCTTAAACCCTGCACCTCTGTTTGTACTGTCAGTAGGAAATGGATCATCTTGTCCGCTGTAAGCCATCTCGGGCAAATGAGGCTAAATCCATATATGTAATGAAATGCCTGGACGGCTTGGCCACATGGCATGGTCGAGACAGAAACACGAAGGCTGATCCACGACTCTAATGATCGAGTGAGATGGCAGAACATGACCGCCCAGGCTTTCGGCATGGCACAAGATGGATGGATGGATAGTTTAGCTTAATTTAGTCGACTGATCAACATCACGGCACAGTTCTACTCCTAATTCAAGCCTGAGTCAGGAGAATCTCAGCTCAGTGCACGAACTCCGTAGCACTGGCGAAGATCCTGAAATACTTTGAGTAGATTTTTAACTGGAAAGTTTGCCCGGGAAGCGCCGTTAGACCACTCACTCTTTTTCGACTTCCAACTACCAAGGGAGTCTTTACGTGCGCAATGTGTTACTAGAAGTCGACGTGAAAAAATTCTGGCCCCTTGAACACGGGACTTCCAGCACTCGAGGCGGACACCATACCTCGAGACCACTAACCCCCCCCCCCTCCTAAATATATGTATAGACCAATCGACATGCGGTGAGGTTAGTATCGCACGATCTACTCCACATCGTGTCTCTTCGTGTTCCAACTCTGCTGTTAATATTACTTTATGCCACGGTCTCAGTCAATCCAGCATCATTTCTCTTAGTCTGCCACTGTCTCTCTTCCCCTTGATGTCTTCAGTTGTCATAACGTTCTCAAACGCCTCTCTAATCATAACATATCCAGAGAAGGCCGTTTGTATCTTTCTTATTGCTGTGTATACTGTTCTAGTTTCATTAGCTTCTTTCAGACAATGGTTGTTAGTTAATCTGGCAGTCGAAGGAATTCCCAACATTCGTCTCGGGAACCACATCTTTGTTGCTTCCAAGGTGTTTCTAATGTGTTCATTTACATTCCAAGACTCACTGTGATACAACAAAATATACTCTATATAGCATTTCAGTACTCTCCTTATGACATTCAATCATAGTGTCTTAATGCATATGATCCTTTTCAAGTTCTGAAATGCTTGCCGTATTTTGTTTTATTCCCTAGTGTGCGTTACCCCTCTGATGTAATAACTGCTCCTAGGTATTGACAATTGTCCACTTCTTTAAGAATTTGCCCTTCTATTGTCATTTTACATATTGAAGTAATCTTTTTCTTTGATGTAACCAGTCCTTACAAATTATAAATAATTTCGTTCATTCTCTATTGTGGACACAACGTGTTCCCACACGTTTCTAAGTACAATATCGCGTGCATTTCGTAGCGCAAATTCAACCTACTCTTTTCGGTGTTCAAATGTTAATGGGCAGATGTACTTCCATTAATAAATAGTACCAGACAAGACTGTTAGTGGCTGCAACGAGGCGGATGACTTGTTTAAATTGCCAAGGCTTCGAGGCCGATCGTTAAAATTGTCCTAGGTTCCCAGGGCTACCCGGTCTAAAATGAAAACCAGAAATTGTTTTGGATGTGAAGGCGGTAGTGCCATACCAACCTCACCCCTCGAGTGCGTATGGATTGCAAAACCATGGATTGTAACACTATGGATTGTAAAACTATGGATTGTAACAATATGGATTGTAACACTGTGGATTGTAACACAATGGATTGAAAAACTATAGACTGTAACACTATGGGTTTTAACACTATGGATTGTAACACAATGGAGCGTAACACTATGGAGTGTAACAGTATGGATTGTAATACTATGGATTGCAACACTGTGGAAGTAGCACGATATGGTAAACACGTCTCAAAGCGTGTAAATAGAGTCCTTTACTTGCGTAAACTACACTGTACCGCCAGCCGTGGTATCGCACTGGTTAGCACGCCTGTCCGCCCAATCTGTGGTCATGCGTCGGAATCTGCATTGAAGTGGGAAGTTTGTAAAAGCTGATCTATCCAAGGCCAACCCAATACAGAATTGCAACCACACTCTGAAGAGAAAAGGGCAGTTATTATTATTGTTATTTTTTGTTGGTGGTTGCTCGTTTTGAACTCAAGCGTAGTCCATACACGAAGTGCTACTTCTAGTACACGGGAATGATTTTTGTTTGTGGATTAGATTTCCTTAATACCAGTGTTCCTCGCCATCAGGTGAAAGCCCTCCGACTTCTGACCTACTTTTAATTTACATTCCCAAGTCAATGTCGAGAAATCAACAATATTTGAGTTGTATTCTCTTTATTTCTTCCATTAAATAAACAATTTGTCCTGAAGCAGTTTTCTGATATGGGTCTGTGATGTCATCACACATTGTAGACATGATTGCACAGACGAACAGCTGGCCAGTCTTTCTCTCACTTTCGCAGACAACGAGCCCAGGGGTCGAAACGGCTTCCTACTGTGCTCTATACATTATCAGCGAGTTCGCTGTAAACTACTCCTGCCTGCCCGTTTCCATTAGCTTACTTCTAGTTCCTAGATTGCCTAGAGACAATTTAAATGTTTGTGTATAGTCCCATGAAATATTGCGTATTTTGTCTAGAGACTCCTCAAGTATAGGTGTGTAGTTCCTTGAAATTCTGGGTATGTTTTCTAGAGTTGAGTTGAGCTTAGAACCGACATTGTAGTCCAGCTGATCGTTGTAGGGTGGGGCTCTCTACCTCGGCATCAGCACATCGGAAGTTTAAGAGCGTGCGCTATTATCCATTCGGCATGACACTAACCTCATCCTTCATCAAGCGCCGATTGGTCTAAATACGACGAGCACCATGTTTTATTATACAATATTAGAGTAATGTGTGGCTGAGAGTCAGAATGTCCGCTTCACACATCGTGAACAGGGGGTGTTCAAATTTCAATAAGCTTTGGAAGTTTTAAACACATAAACCTGCCGTAAACCAAAAAGCCTCTTTCGTCACACGCCAGCAATTTTATGTATGTCGTAATGAAAATAAAACAGAAAGTGAGTGCCTGGTAGTGGGAAATCAACGTATTAAATGCATTACTGTCAGTTAATGGACAGATGCAGAACTAGATATACAGTGAAAAACAAAAAGAGTGAACAGCGTACTGATTTTAATTCCTTTAAACTGACTGCGTATGTGGTGCTAATTCCGTATTCATTGACTTTATAAGCCAATGGGCACTCCATGGGTGATGACTCAATTTCACCCCGGGCCAGCCTTTACTTCCCATAACATGTCTTGGGATCAATTTTAGTTCGGGTCAACCTGAGCGTTCAGGTCAAGTTTAACAGAATCGTTGCATCATAGGAGGTTTGAACACACAGCAACGGGTTGGAAGGCAAGCGTGCTTGCCGCGGAGCTACCACAGCTCCCTGTTCGACCGTATCAGTCACTGACAGTGTTCGAAACTTACTATTTCAGCAACAGTATTATTTCAGCAACAGTATTATTTTAGCAACAGTATTATTTCAGCAACAGTATTATTTCAGCAACAGTATCATTTCAGCAACAGTATTATTTCAACAACACTATTATTTAGCAACACTATTATTTCAGCAACAGTATTATTTCAGCAACAGTATTATTTCAGCAACAGTATTATTTAAGCAACAGTATTATTTCAGCAACAGTATTATTTTAGCAACAGTATTATTTCAGCAACAGTATTATTTCAGCAACAGTATCATTTCAGCAACAGTATTATTTCAGCAACACTATTATTTTAGCAACACTATTATTTCAGCAACAGTATTATTTCAGCAACAGTATTATTTCAGCAACAGTATTATTTCAGCAACACTATTATTTCAGCAACAGTATTATTTCAGCAACAGTATTATTTCAGCAACAGTATCATTTCAGCAACAGTATTATTTCAGCAACAGTATTATTTCAGCAACAGTATTACTCATTGATTCACTTCACATAATATGTAACTCTGCAGTAAGCAACCGAGGAGATGTAGCGACATATGTCAGGCAAGAAATCGTGCAATATTTTGTTTATGCTGTCTCTGTTTAAATTCACTGAAAGAATACATTGCTTCATATTTATATTAGTTTGCGATTTGTTTAGTTAAATATATTATTGTTGTTTCCTGTTTATTGCACTTGTATGCTGTCAACCAACCAATCAGGTGCCGTCTCCACAATGAAGGTTGGCTGTAATGGATCTCCAACACTGTCTGTCTCTCGCCCCGACTGTACATTCTGTCAGGCTGATGTTCGTCTATCTCTTGATGTTGTCTTCTCACTTGCATCGTTGTCTACTTCTTGCTGTTTGCCCTCAACCCTCCAGTATGGGTTTTTATTTGAGTGTTATGTCTTTTAACGTTGCCGAAATATTTCACTTGCGTCTTTTTTATTTCTTTCATCAACTCTCGTTTCATTCCGTTTTTCAATAACGTCTGTATTTGATTGTTTCTGTTTCCATGAAATACGACATATTCTTCTGTATATTCACATCTCCAGGGCATCTATCCGACTTTCTAATTGCTTGTTCAATGTCCAGGCTTCCGCGCCATACAATAGTGTTGAATATACGTAGCATTTGACAATTCTAATTTTTAATGCGTTGTTAATTTCGCTAGATGTTAATATTCTGTTGTGGTCGCATTGCTGTCTGTCGGATACTAAGTGGTGAGGTCCCAATCTCTTCCATGATCACAGCCATGTTTACTACTGTGTCCTGACCTACACACACCTTATGTGTGCCACACACTCTGCTGTTTCGCTTTCAAAGCTGTTATTCTATATAGATTCATCCGCCTTGTTCACCGTCCCAGTCTTTTGTATACTAGGGATGGACATTCCCTAAGTAGGATATTACCCCTACTTCACTCATGTAGTTTAGCCAGCCAGTCAGACTGTTACCCGTAGTGTGGCCACCGCCGTACACAAGCGGTATTCGTGGTGTCATATATGAGCTAGCTAAAGAGATGGGATCCCAATAGGATCTTGGTCTATCCTTTGGGATATGTCTGCCACTCACAGTGAGGTACTATTCCTCTCTCTCTCTCTCTCTCTCTCTCTCTCTCTCTCTCTCTCTCTCTCTCTCTCTCTCTCTCTCTCTCTCTCTCTCTCTCTCTCTCTCTTCTACAACATTGTATGCTGTAACTATTCTTCATTGCATGTATGCATTTTGTCACATTTAGTCCATTTTATTAGTGATCATAACGGCTCAAGAAAACACCACAGGGTGTTAATGCAAGGATATCAGGTTAGTTTGGCGGTGCTGAGGTGTTACATCGAACCTGTACTTTTGTATTGATGAGAAGCGTGGACAATGATCAGACAAGCTGAAAAGCACCTGATGGCTGTGGAAATGTGGTTAAGGCAAATGCAAAGAATACTATGGACAGACAGAAAACCCAATGACCAAGTACTACAAGAAACAAATGAAAACCGTAAACTGTTTAGAGAAATTAGACATAGACAGTCACAGTTTTTTGGACACATTATGAGAAGAAATACACTGAATAACGTGGCAACAACTGCCAAGATTAAGAGGAAGAGAACAAAGGGAAGGCAGAGCATTAAATACTTGGATATCTTGACAACTTGATATGGTAGAGACAGCATCACTGAGCCGATCCACGACTTTGGTGATCGCGTGAGATGGCGAAACTTGACAGCCTACGCTTATCGACATGGCAAATGATGATGATGATGAATAATAAGGAATTCCAATTTAATAAGCAATAAAGGTATTGAATTAGTAAAGAAAGAAACTCAACTCTGGTCTCAGAGACGTGGTTCAAATGACAAATGCCGAAAACGATTTGCACAGCTAAATGAGTAATCTAAATGACTTCAAAGAGGCTAATACATGAAGCTAATTTATCATAAACAACAGGCAATCATCACAGTTTGACCACAATCTTTTTGATGAGAACAAATAAAGTACCTGGTTTGACAACATGACAGATTTATGGACAGAGAAATAGAGGAAGACAGCGAGAGAAGATTCTTGACAGCGTTGTCAGCATACTGATTAATACGTGCTATGATAGATCGCAATATATGGAGAATCATGATTACATACGCCAGTTGGCGATGCACATGATGCAGGTGCATATCTTCCCACAGTCATGTCTAACATTGGGTTGATGCTGCCTTCTTCAAGCGCAGGAAGATGCCCACAGAACCGCTTGTTCTTCCTTTCCATGGCTTCTTGTCTGCAGAAGTCTTCCTTCATAGTTGTTCGATATGATTACTTAAAGTGCATCTCTCCATTGGTACTAGTGATGGTTTTATTTAAGGGTCACTTTCCGTGCACACATATATCTATATAAGTGTCTCAGTCTCCTCAAATATGATATAAACAGTTTTTCAGAACAATGCACGAACTATTGTCTCATCTACTTGCTGCAGAAGTCTCCCTTCACTGAGTTCAAGATCATTACTCAAAGTGTTTCTCTTCATCGAAATTAGTTGCGGTTATGTTTAATGGTCACTGTCATAGCACATCTATATCTATATAAGAGTCCTAGTCCACTTCTATAAAACACAAGAAGCATCTAAGTACAGTGCACGAACTCCGTTTCATCGGCCAAGATAGGCGGTCAGAATGGCCGAATTGATAACATCGATGATTTCCGGTTTGCCGATGCCCAGGTAGCGGGTTCAACACCTATACAGTCAGTTGGACTAAAATGTTGAATTCTCGTCCTTGACTCGGGGACGTAAATTATACGTACTTCAGAAGTCGGAGTGCGTTCTCCTGATGGCAAGGGACACGGGTGATAGGTAAGCTAATCCACACGCAAAAATCATTTCACTGCGCTAGAACTAGTAGAACGTGTATGGACTACGCTTGAGTTTAAAGCGAGCACACACACACACACACAAAAAAGCGGAAACACACTTCTCTGAATCTACAAAACGGCTGCAAAGATCTGTAAAAAATGCCGATTCTCATTGGTTATTAGCTATGCCCAAGATTCAACTGCCTCGCGCTGCCTCTTTGGATCTTTGCTGTATACACCCATTCCTTGTCCACTTCCGTTTTCTAGCTGCCCCGCGGAGAATGTCCGTTGTATTATGTTCATCTGGAGTGAGTTACACATAAATCCAACTAACAGAGGGAGAGTATAACTCATTCTGTGCTTTTGCATATAAATCCTGAGGTTAAATTCTGCATGTCCATCGGCAGGACGTTGCGATAAACCCCAAATTTCCAGTCTAAGCAATTTTGCGTTCATTGGTTCGCCTTTGTTTTCAGAGCAATAAGTCAAAATTTAAATCCAAATTAATGGCCACGCAGAGACTGAATGCCCAACTACGCCATCAGCGCACGGGAAGTTTAATAGCGAGCACTGTTTGCCTTGATCCAATTTACCAGTATCATAGGTCATTGCAGTGTTCAGAATGACGGTCTAGTTTGTACGCTAGACCGTTAAAAGTGACCCGCATATGATTACTTTTCACACGGCGTGAAAAGCGCCGGGATTCGCTCTGCAGCAAGCAAAGCGTCTCCTTGATCGGCCATTCTTCGTTGGACCATGGCGGAGTGTGGACCGAGTCACATTGTGAAGATGGCAATGGCCAGTGATTGTGCCGCCATAATAATGATCGATAATTGTGTCTCGAGTTTATACGTATTGTATGGTTTGTATATATGAGCTGTATTGTATGTCATAGGACAATAGAGTATAGAAAACTGAGTCTATGTTGCGTTATCAAATACAGGTCGAGTTGTATTCTGCCAGTCAGTAATTAGAGATGATAGAGAATGAAAGAGCAACATTCAACCGTCCGTAACAGTGAGATGTCGACAGTTGTAAGTCACGTCACTTAATGACGTGAACTTGTCAAGATGAAGATAACGAGCCAGAAGAAGACAGCGAGTTTGAGTAGATGGAAAGAATAATTATAAAGATAAAAGCCATGGCGTCGAATGGATAAGACCATGTATAACTAAGCAGTCCTTGTTTCGACCAGTGGCACTGCTATCCTTTCAGCCGCCTCGAAAGCTAAATCCTGATTCCCGTCGGAAATTCCCAAAGAAAATTGGACCAAGAACCCAGTACCTTAGTTGACATCCAATTATAACAAAATACACAGGGGAAGTAAAAACTGAAACAACACAATTATAGAGGAAATAGAAGAGACACTAACATCCTAGACTTCAAGATTATAAGAAATTGAAGCAAAACAAATGATTGCTTTTTCAAGCAAAGAAAAGCCAGTGGAAAAATTTAGTCATACAGTTAATTCACAGAAACACACCGTGAGAGAAATATAAAAGATAGTAAAAGCCGTGAAATAACATACAAAGTTTGACTATCCCCATCATACAAATTCCACAAAGTGGGACTATCCCCATCATACAAATTCCACAAAGTTTGACTATCCCCATCATACACATTCCACAAAGTGGGTCTATCCCCATCATACAAATTCCACAAAGTTTGACTATCCCCGTCATACACTTCCACAAAGACATTTGCATTGCGAGTTAGTTTATACAGGTAATGCTAGTGACAGTATTGAGGAAACAATGACATCAGAATAGATATCGTCATAAAGAACGAGAGAACGAAAGAGTTAATGAACTATTTTCAAAAGATTAAGAATTCAGCGCGAAGATCCATCTAACATTCTGCTCTTCTTATCTCTCTGCCCTCATACATTGTTTCATTTACACATTAAGAGGTCAGCATAAAAACACGCATTCCGGTGTGGTGATGCCTAGTTAAGGGGTTAAAACCCTACATCGGGCTGTTGGACTGAAATGTTGACTTCTCGTCCTTGACTTGGGGACGTAAATTACAAGTACCTCTGAAGTAGCAGTGGGTACACTCACTTGATGGCGAGGAACACTGGTAATAGGGAAAGCTAATCCACATGCACAACTCAGTCCAGTGCCGATTCCTACACCAGCAGTCAAGGATCCTGTTCCTCTGTACGCCACAAACAATTGTATTTACCAATTCACATGTAGATGCCAGGCCGTTTACATTGGTAGGACAGAGAGACAACTTAACAAACGGGTGTCAGAACACATACCTCAATGGGTCAACAAGATACAACACAACAGGAGATGCTAGCCTCGTGGGGCCGACACACCGGAAGCTCCCGGCGTCTTCAATCGGTAGGCACATTGTCGACAGTGGCCATATGGTGGACAGAGACACTGCATTTCGCGTGTTGTTTAACACACAAAATACTCGCTTGTTAAAATTTGCAGAAGCAATTATGATCTATCAACGCAAGCCAGAATTGTGCAAACAGAAAGACATGTTAGTCAGCTTAAAATTACCGTGGTAGATAAGTGACATTGCTGTGCGAATATGTGTATATTTCAACTTGAAGGATTTATCTAGTTAATTCACGTAAGTTGTGTGATTTCTGCAGTATGTACCTGACGAGATGCAGCGAAATATGCCAGGCAATAAATCGTGCAATCTATTGTTTGTGTCTTCGTTATTTAAAATAGCAGAGTAAAAGTAAGTGCCCGAGGACATGATATTCTAAGCTATAGATGTTAAACATAATACCAACCCATCCTCCTCCCCCCCCCCCCCAAAAAAAAAATAATAAATAGAGTTTATAACATTTTCAGTTAACAAAATATGGCTTGTGATGAAAATCCATAAATTATGAAAATTAGCAATTGGAATACACATTTTGAAATGACGATGGTAGGAAAATAATATATCCTTAACCTCTTATATAGTTAACATTCTAAACACACACACACACACACACACACACACACACACACACACACACACACACATGCACGCGCGCGCACGCAAACACGCACGCACGTAAGCACACACACACACACACACACAAAACACTACAATAAAAATCAAAGGATATATCATGTAAAAAAAATAATTTTATATTTTAACGAAGTCTGCTTCCAGCATAAATTGCAGCACACCATGCAAGATCATACATTTATAACGTGATGTCATATCGGATTTTAAAAACAAATTAAAAAAAAATATACATCATATTTTGGACACATTAGGATGACCTTGGAAGCCATGAGGTTTGTGAATTCTGAGGGCAATGTGAAGGTTTCCTTTGCCTGCCAGATTCACTAGCAAAGAAGTTTTGGAACAGGCTAGTAAAAGTAGAACATGATATACACATTTAAGAAAGCTACACAGAATGTTCGTTGATCACAAAATGAGACCAAGACACTGAACAAAACCATCGTGACGACTAGAAAGATCCGTGGTAGAAATGTCAGAGGCAGACCAAGAGAAATGATGCTGGATGGACTGACACCGTGGTTTAGAGGAATATCATCAACAAACGTAGACGAAAAAAGTAGGGATTAAAGGATGTACTAGACAACATAACAAAGTAAAGGTTAAGTAAACATTCTATCCACATGTCATAGTTGTGAGTTCTTTGGATGATAGACATGGCTAATGATGACACATTTATTAAGGGTGTCTAACTGGTCAGGAGTCAAGGTACCTGCAACGAGGCACCGTCCTAATTTGGAGGTAAAAGCTTAGAATCCCTGTCGGTAAATATAGTTTTAAATTGTTATGATACCTAGTGCGTCATAAACAGCTTTCTTTGGTCATGTAATGAGAAGAGAGGCGCTGGAGAACATCGTGACAACTGGAAAGATCGAGGGGAAGAGAGGCAGAGGCAGACCAAGAGAAATGATGCTGGATGGATTGAGACGGTGGCACGGAGGAATATCAGCATCAGAGTTGATCCAGAAAACCAAAGACCGAGATCTGTGGAGAGCCATGAACGCCTACGCCAGCCGACAGGGCACTTGATGATGATGATAGTGCGTCATGAGGGCGATTTGGCAACATACTGCCTTGCGTTGGATTTTTAACAATAAAATGGTATGGGTGCCGGTTGTTCAGTAAGCAATGGGAAACTACTGAACGTAAACTTAACAAGACATCACACACAGTCAACACATGCCGGTGTTGACTGCGACGTCCTGTAAAGGATATGCAACTAACACTTTTTTGTAATGCGTTCTCTAGTCCCTACTTCCTGCATTTAATTCTATAAGTTCCAAACAGTACGTGTGGTTTTATTTATGAACTGTATTAGTGGCCTTATAGTGTTCCCCAATTAATATGTATGTGTAAAACGTCATCAACATAATTGATCCAGATCACCAACGGCACGAGGTATGTGTGGAAATATATGATCACGTGCGATATTTAGCAGGACATAAAATGATGATGATCTGATATTTTAAAATATCTACACCGTGTGGGCTGTGTTTTGGAAAGTAAGTTGTCTGGATAAAATTAAAACGACGAGGATATCATACAATTATACAGAGCACAGTTTTACAAGAAAAATTCTTAAGGTAAATGAAAACAATGACAATTTACATCTTCACGAACACAACGGCACTGCCCAAGGTTTTGTATGAACCCCGGTAATTGTTACAATTTAAATCAATTATTTTGGAAAGGAATTTAAATCAGCATATCATCATCATCATTATCATCATCATCATCATCATCATCATCATCATCATCATCATCATCATCATCATCATCATCATTATTCATCATCATCATCATCATCATCATCATCATCATCATTACCATCATCATCATCGTCTTCCACATTTCCCGTCAAACATCATAGGGACGTGTATATAAAACTCGTCAATCCATTCTCTTCTCGGGCGTCCTCTTGCTTTCGTCGCAGATTTTATGTATTGTATGCCCTGTGCTGGTGGTTGGAATGTTGAATTCTAACAAGATGACCGACCCATTTGATTTTCTGACCTTCAATATATATAGCACAAGGTGTTGACCCTAATATCTGTCTGATAGCATAATTTCTTGTTCGGTTTCGGATAGTTAAGTTGGCAGCTCTCCTCAATCATCTCATCTGACAGGTTTAGATATACAGAATACTTTATCACACTTTTATTCTATACTAACAGCATGAGAACTCTTGGGTGGCTTTCAAGAAAGAGGACTCAGTATGTGTGGGATTGTCGTGAGTAAAATTACCGATTCAATAACCAAGTATTGGCCAGTAGCACAGCATGCCGATAATGCTGAGGTAAGGTATAAACATCTTAAGATTATATAAAGAACAACAGACATAAAATGGATAATGCAATGGCGATTTCAATTACATATACCACAAAAACAAAAACAAAGAAACAAACTAGTTTGGTTGATTTTCAGCAAAGGTAGAGTAATTAAAATTGATTGTTTGGTATAAAGTTATAAAGCTAAAGTATCCAGTATGAAGTAACTACCCTTGATTCAAGCATCGAAAAGCAAGCAACAAACGTTCAACATCCATGCACATACAGACAACATATAATTACAATTAGACACACGCACAAGAAGAAGAAGATAAAATAAAAGGAGAGGCAGTATAAAGGCAGGTGGATGGGCAGATAGGTAGGTAGGTAGGTAGGTAGGTAGGTAGGTAGGTAAGCAGATAGAAGAACTAGAAGAAGAAGAAGAAGAAGAAGAAGAAGAAGAAGAAGAAGAAGAAGAAGAAGAAGAAGAAGAAGAAGCAGAAGAAGAAGAAGAAGAAGAAGAAGAAGAAGAAGAAGAAGAAGAAGAAGAAGAAGAAGAAGAAGAAGAAGAAGAAGAAGAAGAAGGAGGAGGAGGAGGAGGAGGAGAAGAAGAAGAAGAAGAAGAAGAAGAAGAAGAAGAAGAAGAAGAAGAAGAAGAAGAAGAAGAAGAAGAAGAAGAAGAAGAAGAAGAAGAAGAAGAAGAAGAAGAAATAACCGCAATCAAAACTTCTCTTATTATCTGAACGTCCTATTGTATCAGAGAGCCAGTCAGGGAATTAAACAATGAATAATTCAATGGAAGCCAAACAAGCAAATATCCACACAAAATATTAGTAGTGTGTCTGTTGAAATATTCATCAATGTATTAGTAGTGTGCCTGCTAAAAAATTGCATCAATGTGTCAACAAAGTAGACTTATCAGTTGGTGGAATCATACTTTATAGACCTAACCTATAATTAAGTTCGTCAATAATTGATGTGTTTGTGAGGAAACACCACCACCTGTGCTGTAACACACTATGACAGGATGGTAGGGCGAAAAGCAAAGATAAGGAAACAGATTACGTTGTGTCTTTTTTGGGGAATCACGGAGAATGGCAGAACAAACTGAGAATTCCAAATTAGATGCCAAAAAGCAAGTGTCAGCTATCACCCATACAGAAACATCCACACTTCTGAAAAACAACGACATATAATACATAGCAAGTCTATACTGTTTTTGGCATATCCTTTTTTACAAGACATCGCAGTCAAGACCAGCATTTCTGCCGCTGTGATCTCTTGACTAGTTTACGGTCAGTAGTTTGTCATCGCTTTCTGAACGACCGGCACCGATACCAACGCAAAACCAACGCAGCGCGGTCTGCTACCAAATCGCACGCAGTTGTGTTTCGAACGCGAGTATAATTCTATACTACTAATGTCATATTTGGAAATCATCCAAACCGCACTTACGCAAAATCAAATACCTGCGATGCCTAAGAAGAGCTGCCGACTTAACTTTCCGAGACCTAGTAATAAATGGTGTTACTAGACTGACAGCGGGATCAACACCTCGTGCCATGCACATTAAAAGGCAGAAGTTCAAATGATTTGCCATCTCGTTAGAATGCGACACTATCATTGCCAGCACTGGCGCTACATCAAAGAAGATCTGATACGAAAGCAAAAGAACACCGAAGAAGAAAATGGATTGACGACATCAAAGAAAGTGCTTGTATAATCACACTGAACGACACTATCTTATGCTACCCGTCGGGACCTGGAATGTCAGCTAGTAATTCTCACGCCGTTTGGCGGCAGCAGTGAAAAATGATGATTATGATTATGACTTGTTAAGGAAAACGATTTGCGACGGAATTTTCTAGAATGTATCTTTTGTGATATAAAGAAAACGCTAAAACCTCTAGATGGGATAACGAAGGAGTTCTCATGCGAGGGCTTTCTGTGAAATCTATGTCCGTCATTTTCTGTTCTGTCTGCAATAAGCTACATTTATCTTGTACTTTCTTCTTCGTATAGTCCATTCCGTGTAGCGTTGGTGATCATGAATTTTCACAGACTTCTGTTTTGTGGGCTTTTATCATTTCTGATACTGATCTTTAATCCATGCCATGATGTAAAATTTCCCAGCATCTTCTCTTTTGGTCTCACCCTGCATTTATTCTCCTCTAACTTTCCCGTTGTGACGATATACTCCTGCCTTCCCATTTTGACGACACGCAAGAGCATGTGGACTGTCTACTTCTGGTGTGAGTTACCAGTTCTCTTTGTGAGATAACTTCTTTCAAGATGTCTTCGTTACTCTTGCTATTCGCCTTTGATGTTTTCATAATTCTTTTATAAAATTACATCTCCACAACTTCCACATAATTCTTTACTTATCTGCTGCTAATTGTCCACGATTCCCATCCGTACATTAGGATTGGCTGAACATACCTCTCATGAACTTAAACATTATACACTAGGAACAGGGAGTAGTTGAATGTAGTCATCAGTATAATACTTCACGTAATTCTTATAATAATTGTTGAGAATGTCGTGGTCTGATCAGAAACTAACCTATGGCAGGTGTAGGCATTACTAATGATTCATAAAAACAGAAAGGAAAAGTAAAATAAAATGTATGAGGGATTATCTTCAGAAGAATTATTGGGCAATAGTGTACTGGCACCTTTCCGCCATGACAGATTATAGTTTGTAACTTTGTGTTTCAAAACAAAAAAAACACAAAAAAAAAAAACAAAATAAAACAAAACAAAGGCATAGCAATTGCAACTCATGATGGGGACCAGAGATGGAGTTATATCTCTCCATAGCACAACAGTTATTCCTCAATAGCAGGGGTGTCAAACTCAATCGCTCAGCGGGCCAAAACTCAAATCACACGTAAGGTTGCGTGCCGGACAGGATAAACATTCAATAAGCCGAAAATGAAGCCTTTTTGTTTATAGCAGTCAGAATAAGGACACCATACTGTGGAATACCTGGAAACGACAGGGCTGATCGATTGGCTAAGGAAGGAGCAAAAGAAGAACAGCTGGATGTGCCCGTTACGTACCACCAAAAGAAAAGAATGATCAAATCAGTAAGAAAACCACCAAAACCTGTTCAAGATGAATACCACATCATGGACAGACCAGAACAAGTCATTATTCTGCGCCACAGAACAGGACACAATAGATTACGCAACCACATGTATACAAAATTCCAGATTAATGAATCAGCCATGTGTACATGTGGATTGGCGTCGCAGACAGCACAGCACATACTCCAAGAGTGCCCAAACTACGAAATGTCTAGGTAAATCTTCTGGCCTAGAGAGACGACAGTGGAAGATAAACTCTATGGACCACTGAGTGAACTAAAAAAGACAGTTAAATTCATACAAGAGACAACATTGCAATTATAGACATATTTCAAGCGAACGAAAGAAGAAGAAGAAGAAAAAATTTTTTTTAACATTAATACAAATTAAAACAGAAAAATGTTTCAATAATAAAACATCACTGGTATGCATATTTTCACTCTTACTTCAATTTGTCAGAGCATGATGTTTGGAATCTTTTCTTGGCTACAAGTTCGTTTATGTTGGGAGTAATATTTTGTTTCATTGAGAGTCTCATGAAGGACTGCAAGTGTTCATCAGTGAGACGACTAAAAATTTAAAAACAATTATAGAAATATTGTAAAATCTTGTTAACAAATTAGCAAACGTTTTTGTCCATACTGTAAACAGACAGACAGACAGACAGACAGACAGACAGACAGACAGACAGACAGACAGACAGACAGACAGACAGACAGACAGACAGACAGACAGACAGACAGATAGTCGGTAACGGGAACGAGAACTTATATGACTACTTACATGAATGAAATGAGATGCTCCCCACCAGGGTCTGGGCGAAGCCGGGCAGGGTCAGGCAGACAGATAGACAGACAGATAGACAGACAGACAGATAGACAGTCGGGAACGGGAACTTATATGACTACTTATATGAATTAAATGAGATGCTCCACACCAGGAGCTGGGCGATGCCGGGCCGGGTCAGACAGACAGACAGACAGACAGACAGACAGACAGACAGACAGACAGACAGACAGACAGACAGATAGTCGGTAACGGGAACGAGAACTTATATGACTACTTATATGAATGAAATGAGATGCTCCCCACCAGGGTCTGGGCGAAGCCGGGCCGGGTCAGCTAGTCTATATTTATAAAACAAAGTGTATGTATGTAAATATGTATGTATATATGTATGTCCTTTATTTGTTCGCGAACGGCCCATCCGATTGAGATGAAATTTTCTACACGCCTTCCTTTCATTCCAGAGCTGTCAACTGTCATAGTTTTTTTTTCTTCTTCCTCCTCCTCCCTCCTCCCCCTCCCAAAATACGTACGTAAATATATGATGATGATGATGAAAGAATCCCCGAACCAAAACGCTAGGGAAAGGGAAGAAAATGACGTGACTACACAGAATCGTCACACGGCAATCATCATCATCAAGTGCCGTGCCGGCTGGCGTAGGCGTTCATGGCTCTCCGTAGATCTCAGTCTTTGGTTTTTTGGATCAACTCTGCTGCTGATATTCCTCCATGCCACGGCAATATCAATAACAATTCATCTTTTTATGTGTAAGGAAGTTATCTACAGTCGTGTAGAAGGGAAGAACTAGACGAGTATGAATTCGGAATGGCGAACTCTCTCCCCCTCTCTTCTCCTCCCTCTACCTCCTCCCTCCACCCTTCTCCTCTTCCTCCTCCCTCTCATCCCTCTCCCTCCTCCCTCCTCCTTCTCCCTCTTCC
Organism: Cepaea nemoralis; assembly: GCA_014155875.1. Lineage (NCBI taxonomy): Eukaryota > Metazoa > Mollusca > Gastropoda > Stylommatophora > Helicidae > Cepaea > Cepaea nemoralis. The sequence goes on along the minus strand of JACEFZ010026873.1, from coordinate 215,751 downwards.
TTCTCCCTCTTCCTCTCCCCTCCTCCTCCATCCTCCTCCCTCCTACTCCCTCCGCCTCCTCCCCCTCCTCCCTCATCTTCCCTCCTCCTCCCTCTCCCTCCTCATCCCTCCTCCTCCTGCCTCCCTCCTCCTCCTCCTGCCTCCTTCTCCCTCATCATCCTCCCTCCTCCTTCTCCTTCTTCTCCTCTTCCCTCTTCCTCCTACCTCCTCCTCCTCCTCCTCCCTCCACCCTCCTCCTCCCTTCTCCTCCTCTTCCTCCTCCCTTTCCTTCTCCTCCTCCTCCCTCTACCTCCTCCTCCCCTACCTCTTTCCTCCTCCCTCCTCCTCCTCTTCCACCTCCCTTTCCTTCCTCCCCTCCTCATTCTCCCTCCTTCCTCTCCCTCCTTCCTCCTCCTCCTTCCTTCTTCTCCCTCTGCCTCCTCCCTCCTCCTCTCCCCTCCTCCTCCTCCTCCTCCTCCTTCTCCTCCTCCTCCTTCTCCTTCTTCTCCTCCTCTCCCCTCCTCCTCCTACCCTCTTCCTCTTCCCTCCTCCTCTCCCTCCTCCATCCTCCTCCTCCCTCTTCCTCCTCCTCCTCTTCCTCCTCCTTCCTCTCCTCCTCCCTCTTCCTCCCTCTCCCTCCTCCATCCTCCTCCCTCTTCCTCCTCCTTCTTCCTCCTCCTTCCTCCTCCTCCCTCCTCCTCTTCCTCCTCCTCCTACCTCCTCCCTCCTCCTCCTCTCTCCTCCTCCCTCCTCCCTTTTCCTCCCCCTCCTCCTCCCTCTACCTCCTCCCTCCTCCTCTCCACTCTTCCTCCTACCCTCTTCCTCTTTCCCTCCCCCTCCTCCCTATCACTCCTTCTCCCTCCTCCTCCTTCTTCCTCCCTCCTCCTCCTCCCCCTCCTCCTTCCTCCTCCTCCCTCTCCTCCTCCTCACTCCTCCTCCTCCCTCCTCCTCCCTCTACCTCCTCCCTCCTCCTCCCTTCACATTCCTCCTCCTCCCTCTTCCTCCTCATCCCTCCTCCTCATCCCTCCTCCTCCCTTCTCCTCCTCCCTCCTCCTCCTCCCTCTACCTCCTCCTCCCTTCACATTCCTCCTCCTCCCTCTTCCTCCTCCTCCCTCCTCCTCCTCATCCCTCCTTCTCCCTCCTCCTACTTCTCCCTCCTCCTCCTTCTTCCTCCCTCCTCCTCCTCCCTCCTCCCCCTCCTCCTTCCTCCTCCTCCCTCTCCTCCTCCTCACTCCTCCTCCTCCCTCTACCTCCTCCCTCCTCCTCCCTTCACATTCCTCCTCCTCCCTCTTCCTCCTCATCCCTCCTCCTCATCCCTCCTCCTCCCTTCTCCTCCTCCCTCCTCCTCCTCCCTCTACCTCCTCCTCCCTTCACATTCCTCATCCTCCCTCTTCCTCCTCCTCCCTCCTCCTCCTCATCCCTCCTTCTCCCTCCTCCTACTTCTTCCTCCCTCCTCCTCCTCCCTCCTCCCCTTCTTCCTTCCTCCTCCTCCCTCTCCTCCTCCTCCTCACTCCTCCTCCTCCCTCCTCCTCCTCCCTCTACCTCCTCCCTCCTCCTCCCTTCACATTCCTCCTCCTCCCTTCACATTCCTCCTCCTCCCTCTTCCTCCTCCTCCCTCCTCCTCCCTCCTCCTCCTCGCTCCTCCTCCCTCCTCCTCCTCCCTCCTCCTCATCACTCCTCCTCCCTCCTCCTCCTTCTTCCTCCCTCCTCCTCACTCCTCCCCTCCTCCCTCCTCCTCCTCCCTCTCCGCCTCCTCCTCCTCCTCCCTCCTCCTCCTCCCTCCTCCTCCCTCTACCTCCTCCTCCTCCCTCCTCCTCCCTCTACCTCCTCCCCCCTCCCTTCACATTCCTCCTCCTCCCTCTTCCTCCTCCTCCCTCCTCTCTCCGCCTCCCTCCTCCTCCTCCTCCCTCTACCTCCTCCCTCCTCCTCCCTTCACATTCCTCCTCCTCCCTACTCCTCCTCCCCTCCTCCTCTTCCTCCTCCTCCTCCCCCTCCTTCTCCCCTCCTTCTCCTCCCTCTTCCTCCTCCCTCTTCCTTCTCCCTCCGCCTCCTCCCTCCTCCTACTCTCTCCTCCTCCTCCCTCCTCCTCCCTCTCCCTCCTCCTCCCTCTCCTCCTCCTGCTCCCTTCTCCTCCTGCGTTCTCCTCCTCCCTCCTTCTCCCTCCTCCTCCCTCTTCCTCCTCCCTCCTCCTCGCCTCCTCCTCCACCCTACTCCTCCCTCCTCCTCCTAATCCCTCCTCCTCCCTCCTATTCCTCCCTACTCCTCCTGTCTCCTCCCTCCTCCTCCCTCCTCTTCCCTCCTCCACCTCCCTCTTCCTCCTCCCTCCTACATTTACCCAAGACAGACAGACAGTCAGACAGATAGTCGGGAACGGGATCTTATATGACTACTTATATAATTTAAATGAGATGCTCTCCACCATGGGCTGGGCCGGGTCAGACAGACAGATAGATAGATAGACAGACAGACAGACAGACAGACAGACAGACAGACAGACAGACAGACAGACAGACAGACAGACAGTCGGGAACGGGAACTTATATGACTACTTATATGAATTAAATGAGATGCTCCCCACCAGGAGTTGGGCGATGCCGGGCCGGGTCAGACAGACAGACAGATAGATAGTCGGAACGGGAACTTATATGACTACTTATATGAATTAAATGAGATGCTCCCCATCAGGGTCTGGGCGAAGACGGGCCGGGTCAGACAGACAGACAGACAGACAGACAGATAGACAGACAGACAGACAGACAGACAGTCGGTAACGGGAACGAGAACTTATATGACTACTTATATGAATTAAATGAGATGCTCCCCATCAGGGTCTGGGCGAAGACGGGCCGGGTCAGACAGACAGACAGACAGACAGACAGATAGACAGACAGACAGACAGACAGACAGACAGACAGATAGTCTGTAACGGGAACGAGAACTTATATGACTACTTATATGAATTAAATGAGATGCTCCCCACCAGAGTCTGGGCGAAGCCGGGCCGGGTCAGCTAGTAACCTATAAATAATTCATAATTACTTATTGTGATAGGTTGCTGTAAACAATGTGGACATAATATGTATGGCCCCCCCCCCCCCCCCCAATATCTTTACATTTGTTATTGTGGCCCTACGCACAAAATGTTTGTCCAACCCTTCATTAGAGCATAGTGTGTACTTCCCATAGAACGCAAGACTTACTTGACAACTCAGTTTCCTCTCTTGGTTTCTCCTGTTATGCGTCTGCCAAAGTCTATTATTATTTTATCAAGATACGAGACATTCTTATTTTGTTGTCAAATCAGCAAACATATTTTGTCTCTACATTCTGTTGAGGATCAGTCTTCGTATATTTCACAAACTCTGGTCCATTTTCCTAATCTGTCTCCGTTGTTTTTCATCAAGTTTCCCCTCCTTGCAATCTTTCATTTCTGTCGTTAGCCAGCGCAAGGTGGCTGTGGGGTGTGGATTTTAATTCCTGAGAATGGTTCGTTAAAATGTCTAGGGGGTTTTATTGATTCTCTGTCACTGGTAAGAATGCAGGGTGATCCGGGATATTTACCACAAATCCCAGGAGGAAAGAGTTCCATCCTTGAAACAATGGCATCTGTGTGTAGGTTTCCCTTCTCACTTCATCACCCTTAAATTAACTATAGATGCTAGAAGGATATTGATTGCTCACTACATATAAACAACCACTGGTTGGACACCACATTTACTTGATGTACACAACACTTTTGGACAAACAGTTCAGGTATTAACTCAAGATCTGCAGTTACATATATATATAGGTGTAATAAACACTATGCATTTTCAGACAGGCATGGGAATGATATGCAGTATTACAACATAGTACCCAGTGACCCCAGAAAAAACCAGGTTATTACAAACAACATAACAACCACAAATTGGGTCTACTTTCATTTTCCCTCATAATTAAGGCAAATAAAGATATTAAATAGAACCCAAAATAACATGTTTCTGACACCTTTTACCATTCTCTCATTGTTAAACATAATGAGTTGGTGTCAAAATACTATACCATCTATATACCATTGAAAAAAAAAACTACTGACCTGTTACCTTCAGAAAACAAAAACCAACATATAAACAGCAGTTTGTACTAATTAAATTAATTAATCGAGTCTATCTCCTGGTGTGCGGTTAAGAGTTCATCTTTGCTGTCGATTAGATCCTTTTCCCATTATCTGGGTACCGAATTAATGCACTCAGTTATGTTCTTACTATTTAGTCACTGGTAATTGGCTGGTGCAAATCATACTTTATAATAGAAATTACACACAATCACAAATCCCTCCGCGGGCTAGAATATTCGAGTACTCTGTTGCAGTAGGCTCGGTGTCTTTTTTTTGAAATTTGGGGCCTCAGGTTGGTCTAACTTTCCGGAATTTCCACTTAAGCTCTGCAGAAGGTACTTTACCATCTCACCATACATGGTGCCAAGTAGACGTCCATTCAGCTTCTCTGCTTTTAATATCAGAATCCCAAGTAGTTCAACAAAGATTTTACACCCACCAAGTCGCGAGTCTATAACCCATGGCATTTAGGTTGACATTGGACCAGCAAAGAGTTAGTCGTTGTTATCTAGTCCAGTGTAGAACTTTATATGACTGAGAGGCATCTCATGGTAGTATCTGTGACTAGGGCCACAATTGATCTATACCTACATATATGCACAGATGAATGAATCCAGCACAGTAACAGGTTTGCAAACAATTGGATGATTCCTCTTGTTGCTGATGTAGAGACATTTAGTTGCTTTCATATGGTCTTTTATCTGATGGTGTTCAGGGTTTGGAACCTTGAGGTAATCTGGTTTCGTAGTTATGTTTCAGATGATATTCAGTTTGTACCTTGGTTGTATTGGCTTATGTGGTTCAGTGTCTTCTCCCCATTTGATTGAGCCAGAACTTAGTGTTGAATAGCTGAATTCCATGTTTGACTGTTGCAGCTGTGAGACATTCTTTCGAAGACTTATCCATTGTGGATATTAACTTGCTAATCCAACCAACAGTTGAAGGGCTTTCACTGTTGCTAGTTTTAGTAACTTGTAGGATTGTCCCATAATTTCACTGATTTTGCTGAGTGATAAGGCTTATAGGTGATACTTCTCAGACGTAAAGCAGACGATACACTGTGGTCAGTTACTCTGTTGATCTTCATCTTTGTAGATTATTAGATCTTGAAGTCCATCCTGGATCTTCCTCCTAAAATAGGACTTAATCACTCACCCAATCAGTTATCTTCAACTTTTCTGTTGCTCGCTATGGAGCTATTGAGCGCCGCAGTAAACATTGAGGTATTGCTAGATCCAGACTATGGTTTGGACATTCACTTTATGGCTGTTTACCCAGGATCCAGTGTTAGTGATATAGTCCCACCAAATTCAACCACCACCTGCTTCTCTTCTATAGAAAAGGGATGACAAAGAATACAACACTAGCATTAACCTACTGTGTTATGGTAAAAGGTTTACAACACAATTACAAACACAAATACAAAACAACAAGGGGAGAAGGGGAAAGGAGTGGGTGTCCATGTTCCACTGTCCCTCATTGCTGAGTAGAGCCATTCTGACTCTTCATAGTGAGTAAGGTATTTTCTCACTTATATTTTGTTCTGTTGTTACTGGGACTATTGGATGGGTGAAGTCATTCTGTCCATCCAACATGTTGACATTGTCTCTCATTACTTGAAGAGAATAGCCTATACAGAATCCCTGTGGTTTCTAATGCCGCGTCTTCATTTCGGCACTATAATCATCACTAGGTCAAGACTATTCACCATTGGCTTTTTAAGTACTGACATACACATGAATTCTTCTATCAACATCCTCATATCCCAAGGTGCAACATTAAAATGTATATTCCCACAGTAAAAAGTAACAATCAGAACAAGAAAATTCTCATACCAGAAAAAAAACATACATGTACATTTCTCTGATATTAAGTACATGATAATCATACATAATAATCATAATGATGATGCAGGGAGCCTAGGTTTTTGAATTATCTTCATGAACTAAAACATCCATTGTTTTCCCCCACTGCGTACAGCACATGAGGATAGTAATCGCTGTGATATGTTTTGCCAATGACTGCTATTATTCGGAGGGTATTTATAAGAATAACTTATGCCGCATGGTCCAGTCTTCTGAATATTGCAAGCAATTTATTCACATCAATCTTCGCTTCTGTTTCTACTACGGTGAGGCGATGCGGAGTGAATCCTATCCGAACATACATTTACATCACGCGTTTAATTGTTCATGAATTTATATTCAAACATGGCCTGTCCCTAACACTATTTTATGAAATGATTATATGTTCACCCTCATATGGAGTGGTTACTAATCTGTTAACAAAAGAATGGTACTAAAATTTAGCACTATATTTCCAAGTTACAGATTATAATGTGGCAAAATATTTTATCCCCTGACTAAGTACGAGTCAGGAATATGCGTAATCATTTGTATGTCCCCGCATGGATAAAACACCTTTCTATAGTACATAGATTATTTGCAGATTTCTAAGCATAAATAGTGAGATATTGTTCCCAGTGCCTAGAAGTTTTAACATAGGAATATGAAATTGACAGACACTAGTTCTTTACTATGAAGCATGAATCAGGGGTCTGCTCCTACATTGAGAAAATCTCTAGAATGTGTTTCAGACATGAGAGTTGATACTTTACAGTACACATAATATTCATAGATTATAGCACTACTAGTGAGATATAAGTTCATAATGCCTATACAAGATATTAACATATGGATTTGAAATTGTAAGACATAGGAAAAATTACAGCGTGGCGCCCACCTGTGTTTCCTTAGTAAACATCATCCAGCCTGGTTTAAGAGAATTGTAACTAATTCTTAATTAAACATACTGGTCTAGGTAATACATAAATATATCTTAATCATGTAGATAACATACCAATAGCTTGAAGAGAATCATGGTTTTAAAAGGCAACATGCCTTCTCCCCGAAGGGAAAACTTTTACATGTCTGTTCTTTGGTGTCGTACTGACCAAAATGGCTACACTGGCCTTTGTTTTACAATCAGTCGACGACTGTTGGCCAGGTATGTAGGCCAAAATAAGGCCAAATTAATTAAGCTGCCACGGTCCGTCTATCGCTGTTTTATTTTCTCCTACATTAAGTAAGTTACTTAAACAGTAATTGTAAGGGTTTGTGTATTTTTAAGGGAGTCCATAAATAGGAAAGGGTAGGGACGTTTTTATTATACCACACGCCTCCCCAATTTAAGCCATTTATTTCTTTCAGAAAATAAATGGTCAAATAGTACTCTACAATTTCCGTCTTTACATTGACTCACCTAGTATCCATTCCTTATTAATTTCTTGCATTACTTCCCTATGTTATATAATCAGAGCCACGTCCATTTTCTTTTAGTCACGACAACTGGCATAACCTTAAAGGATTATTTCTCTTTTAGTGAAAGAGTGTAGCACCCTCTCCACTGTTGTCAGCTATTGTTTGAAATATGAGTGGTTATCTGATAATTTGTTACTTTCAAGTACTAGTTTGTCTGCATCAAACCGACTTTTTGAAACAATTGAGATATCATCATTAAGCTTGATTTCTCTCTCATTAGATTATCAATCTTGAGATTATGTTAAAACCGACGGTTAATTCTGCGTCTACTGATAGCATATTAAAGTCGCCCGTCTCCCTGTAAGTTAGACGTTTGTTTTAACTATAGATCTGATATTTAAAGGAAGCTAAATATGGTTCCTGTTGTATACATTTTCATCCAACACATCATGTGTTTGGGTATTTAGTCGAGTTATGGGATTTTCCGATCAGTTTTGATAACTACTGATTAGAGTGGTGTCCCTTTCTCTTGTGGGTTTTCCCGGAGAATCTCGTCTAACATGTAAACAAGGTCCAACTTTTCTAGATTTCAGCTCTGAACCGAATATTACGGGGAACATGAATCTATCAGAAATGAAGTAATTCTTAGCTTACTCTCTGCTTTTCCTTCTAACCTAGATCTATTTTACGCTAGAATCCTTATTAGTAATTCTAAGCTGATGTGTTTGAGTTTCACTCTGTATTTGTTGCTTTGGTGTTGAATTACGAGCAATTTTGCGTCGCTTGGCGTACATTGATCGTCGTCTGCTTCCCTCCAGGTTTTTAGACTATTTTCAACTTAGCAACATACATTGTTATGTAGGTTCAGACGTATTGTCTCTTACTATATATAATCAGTTCAGTGAGAAGTTAAAAGCCCCTTTTATGTTTCCTGTGATAGTCTTCCAGACAATCAAGTTGCTGGTTCACTTTCCAGTTATGGATGTGGATTACTAGTCTTAGTAAAATTACTGTTACATCTGTATATCCCTCTCATACTGGCGTCTCCTGAGTTGTGTCCTCAGGATAACAGGTAAGGTACTCTTAATGTTTCTCTCCAGTTTTGTTTTCATCCGTTTAATACGTGGAAACTCTGGATTTATTTAGATTGACTAAGGTCTATCTTTGAACTGTTATATAATTTACTAGCTGGATTCCTGATTGAAATTCCTACTCTAGTAAATATCAAGCAATTCTTCAGCTATCTGCTCCAATTTGCTTGGTTTTTACACAGCTATATTCCATTTTCCTAGCATGGGTTCACTGTATAAGTTTTAGGCGTTTCCCCTGTCTTCACGTCAAGGAGGTCGTCCTATTTATAAACAGCATCTATTTCAAGAGTTGTTTATTTAATTGTTGCTTTTACTGATTCGTATCAGTTATTTAAGCTAATCTCTGTTAGTCTGGATCTGCTTTCACATATTTAATGCTGGCATATAATCCTAGTCAGAACTGAGATGTAGAAATCTGTTTCGCCTTGCGATTGATTTCTGATTCATCTACCTATTAGTAGACTTCGAGCAATATCTAGAATTTAGTTACTCGGTTAGTTTTTAAAGAAAATACAATTGAGTCGCGCGCCTCTATTGTACCACTTATTTTTGCCCTTCTTAATTCTTCCCTTATGAGAATATTAATGTTAGTTAGGCAATTATTGAAATAACTTTACGTAAGCTAATCGCTAACTAAAAGCTGTTTCATTCCTCTTTTTGATGAGGATTTCTCATAGTGAACATTTCACTTAATGAGGTTAAACTGTAAATTTCAAAGTTAAGGAGCCACTATCTGAAATGTTCAGTCTCTTACTAGAGATTGGCACAGATTTTTTCCGGTATCTCCTGAAGTTTATTTGAAATTCCAATTTCTTAAGTTAATTCTTTAATTATACCTTTTACATACCTATATGGTCTGTTTCCGCTACCATTAATAATGGAATCGGGGTGGATAATTTAAAGAAATACCTTATATTCTGTTGGGTCAGTAAGTGAGTTGATCAGTTTCACTTACATCACCAGGTGAATATTTTGGTTTTGACCCTCATTAACATATGGGCCATCTGAGTTTGTTATTAATAACTACTCATATCACCGGTGGAGTAGAATAAGTGTCGGTATGGCTTTTCTTCCTAAGTATCCATCATTTATTCACTTTACTTTACTACCGGTGTTGTAGAACATGTTATGTCATATGAAAAAAAGGATTAAATTAGGGTGCCCCTAAATACTGCAAATTCTTACAATATTCCTTCCCTTCCATTAACTATGTCTACATTTTTGCAAGTGGTGGTTTAGGCCTTAACCTTAGTTCATTTACTTTAGTTACTGCTATTTTCCCCTGGTTTAATTCATCTCTCAGGTATTATTTACTTTCCTACTGAATCATCATTTGTTGATTAAATTTTTCCCTTAAAAAAAATTTATTGGATTTCTAACTTATCTGTCCTAATTATCTATAAAATTGTCTATCACTCTCTGCTGCCTTGGTAATTTTTCAATATTACATGACTTATACAAGCAGATCAAGCATGAAAATACAATGATAATCAATGACAAAATAGTTAATTAACACATGATTCATATGTAGGAACATAAACCTTATGGATACATAATATAGTAGTGTGTTCATGAGTACACCACTTTAAAACCATTTAAAGAGAATACCAGAGTAGCAGAACCATACCTCAAACATCAAATGGGAATGACTATGAATTCTAAACATTCACTGAATTACCTATCTTATGTGAGTTTACCATCCCAGAGACCTTACTACTGGAGGTTCATTACTGAGATTCCCATCAATAAGATATAAAATATGAGTTTTTAAAAAAATCTCATATCCAACAACCAACTACCTGATGCATCTGCCAGAATCAAGATATTACCTGTGAACAGTTTTGTACCAAAAAAAAAACCTATATTTATCTGAGCCATTATGGGTTCATATAACACTTGACTCAGCTCATACTAATGTGATTAGGTCTGTTACTAACACTATAACATTCTGAAGTGACTTGGTTTACCTGCGAGAGGTTTTCCCTGAATTCATATACTCACAATAATACACCAATTGTGATGTTTACCATGAGTTTTAAATTCACGGACTACTCCACTACTAGGTGAAGTCCGTACCGGGCGGGACCACACATGTGGGGTGTGGATTTTAATTCCTGAGAATGGTTCGTTAAAATGTCTAGGGGGTTTTATTGATTCTCTGTCACTGGTAAGAATGCAGGGTGATCCGGGATATTTACCACAAATCCCAGGAGGAAAGAGTTCCATCCTTGAAACAATGGCATCTGTGTGTAGGTTTCCCTTCCCACTTCATCACCCTTAAATTAACTATAGATGCTAGAAGGATATTGATTGCTCACTACATATAAACAACCACTGGTTGGACACCACATTTACTTGATGTACACAACACTTTTGGACAAACAGTTCAGGTATTAACTCAAGATCTGCAGTTACATATATATATAGGTGTAATAAACACTATGCATTTTCAGACAGGCATGGGAATGATATGCAGTATTACAACATAGTACCCAGTGACCCCAGAAAAACCAGGTTATTACAAACAACATAACAACCACAAATTGGGTCTACTTTCATTTTCCCTCATAATTAAGGCAAATAAAGATATTAAATAGAACCCAAAATAACATGTTTCTGACACCTTTTACCATTCTCTCATTGTTAAACATAATGAGTTGGTGTCAAAATACTATACCATCTATATACCATTGGGAAAAAAAACTACTGACCTGTTACCTTCAGAAAACAAAAACCAACATATAAACAGCAGTTTGTACTAATTAAATTAATTAATCGAGTCTATCTCCTGGTGTGCGGTTAAGAGTTCATCTTTGCTGTCGATTAGATCCTTTTCCCATTATCTGGGTACCGAATTAATGCACTCAGTTATGTTCTTACTATTTAGTCACTGGTAATTGGCTGGTGCAAATCATACTTTATAATAGAAATTACACACAATCACAAATCCCTCCGCGGGCTAGAATATTCGAGTACTCTGTTGCAGTAGGCTCGGTGTCTTTTTTTGAAATTTGGGGCCTCAGGTTGGTCTAACTTTCCGGAATTTCCACTTAAGCTCTGCAGAAGGTACTTTACCATCTCACCATACATGGTGCCAAGTAGACGTCCATTCAGCTTCTCTGCTTTTAATATCAGAATCCCAAGTAGTTCAACAAAGATTTTACACCCACCAAGTCGCGAGTCTATAACCCATGGCATTTAGGTTGACATTGGACCAGCAAAGAGTTAGTCGTTGTTATCTAGTCCAGTGTAGAACTTTATATGACTGAGAGGCATCTCATGGTAGTATCTGTGACTAGGGCCACAATTGATCTATACCTACATATATGCACAGATGAATGAATCCAGCACAGTAACAGGTTTGCAAACAATTGGATGATTCCTCTTGTTGCTGATGTAGAGACATTTAGTTGCTTTCATATGGTCTTTTATCTGATGGTGTTCAGGGTTTGGAACCTTGAGGTAATCTGGTTTCGTAGTTATGTTTCAGATGATATTCAGTTTGTACCTTGGTTGTATTGGCTTATGTGGTTCAGTGTCTTCTCCCCATTTGATTGAGCCAGAACTTAGTGTTGAATATCTGAATTCCATGTTTGACTGTTGCAGCTGTGAGACATTCTTTCGAAGACTTATCCATTGTGGATATTAACTTGGTAATCCAACCAACAGTTGAAGGGCTTTCACTGTTGCTAGTTTTAGTAACTTGTAGGATTGTCCCATAGTTTCACTGATTTTGCTGAGTGATAAGGCTTATAGGTGATACTTCTCAGACGTAAAGCAGACGATACACTGTGGTCAGTTACTCTGTTGATCTTCATCTTTGTAGATTATTAGATCTTGAAGTCCATCCTGGATCTTCCTCCTAAAATAGGACTTAATCACTCACCCAATCAGTTATCTTCAACTTTTCTGTTGCTCGCTATGGAGCTATTGAGCGCCGCAGTAAACATTGAGGTATTGCTAGATCCAGACTATGGTTTGGACATTCACTTTATGGCTGTTTACCCAGGATCCAGTGTTAGTGATATAGTCCCACCAAATTCAACCACCACCTGCTTCTCTTCTATAGAAAAGGGATGACAAAGAATACAACACTAGCATTAACCTACTGTGTTATGGTAAAAGGTTTACAACACAATTACAAACACAAATACAAAACAACAAGGGGAGAAGGGGAAAGGAGTGGGTGTCCATGTTCCACTGTCCCTCATTGCTGAGTAGAGCCATTCTGACTCTTCATAGTGAGTAAGGTATTTTCTCACTTATATTTTGTTCTGTTGTTACTGGGACTATTGGATGGGTGAAGTCATTCTGTCCATCCAACATGTTGACATTGTCTCTCATTACTTGAAGAGAATAGCCTATACAGAATCCCTGTGGTTTCTAATGCCGCGTCTTCATTTCGGCACTATAATCATCACTAGGTCAAGACTATTCACCATTGGCTTTTTAAGTACTGACATACACATGAATTCTTCTATCAACATCCTCATATCCCAAGGTGCAACATTAAAATGTATATTCCCACAGTAAAAAGTAACAATCAGAACAAGAAAATTCTCATACCAGAAAAAAACATACATGTACATTTCTCTAATATTAAGTACATGATAATCATACATAATAATCATAATGATGATGCAGGGAGGTTAGGTTTTTGAATTATCTTTATGAACTAAAACATCCATTGTTTTCCCCCACTGCGTACAGCACATGAGGATAGTAATCGCTGTGATATGTTTTGCCAATGACTGCTATTATTCGGAGGGTATTTATAAGAATAACTTATGCCGCATGGTCCAGTCTTCTGAATATTGCAAGCAATTTATTCACATCAATCTTCGCTTCTGTTTCTACTACGGTGAGGCGATGCGGAGTGAATCCTATCCGAACATACATTTACATCACGCGTTTAATTGTTCATGAATTTATATTCAAACATGGCCTGTCCCTAACACTATTTTATGAAATGATTATATGTTCACCCTCATATGGAGTGGTTACTAATCTGATAACAAAAGAATGGTACTAAAATTTAGCACTATATTTCCAAGTTACAGATTATAATGTGGCAAAATATTTTATCTCCTGACTAAGTACGAGTCAGGAATATGCGTAATCATTTGTATGTCCCCGCATGGATAAAACACCTTTCTATAGTACATAGATTATTTGCAGATTTCTAAGCATAAATAGTGAGATATTGTTCCCATTGCCTAGAAGTTTTAACATAGGAATATGAAATTGACAGACACTAGTTCTTTACTATGAAGCATGAATCAGGGGTCTGCTCCTACATTGAGAAAATCTCTAGAATGTGTTTCAGACATGAGAGTTGATACTTTACAGTACACATAATATTCATAGATTATAGCACTACTAGTGAGATATAAGTTCATAATGCCTATACAAGATATTAACATGTGGATTTGAAATTGTAAGACATAGGAAAAAATTACAGCGTGGCGCCCACCTGTGTTTCCTTAGTAAACATCATCCAGCCTGGTTTAAGAGAATTGTAACTAATTCTTAATTAAACATACTGGTCTAGGTAATACATAAATATATCTTAATCATGTAGATAACATACCAATAGCTTGAAGAGAATCATGGTTTTAAAAGGCAACCTGCCTTCTCCCCGAAGGGAAAACTTTTACATGTCTGTTCTTCGTGTCGTCCTGACCAAAATGGCTACACTGGCCTTTGTTTTACAATCAGTCGACGACTGTTGGCCAGGTATGTTGGCCAAAATAAGGCCAAATTAATTAAGCTGCCACGGTCCGTCTATCGCTGTTTTATTTTCTCCTACATTAAGTAAGTTACTTAAACAGTAATTGTAAGGGTTTGTGTATTTTTAAGGGAGTCCATAAATAGGAAAGGGTAGGGACGTTTTTATTATACCACAGTGGCCCATATTTTGTAATCCTCTTCCAGAATATTCCACCAAGATTCTTATTCTTGATGTTTCTATCATCCGTCCCCCTCCCTCACGCCGTCCCCTTGGTCTGTTCTGATGTCCAACCATAGTCCTTGTATGTATTAGTTAGTAGCATATCCTTTACATGACGTGGCAGTCAACCCCACTGTTTTTCGGCTGTTTGTGATTTTTTGGTAAGTTTACGTTCAGCAGTTTACCATTGCTTTCTGAACGACCGGCACTCATACCTTTGTTTGGGAACCAACACAAGGAGGACAGCTTTCAAATCGCCCGCAGCGGTGTTTCGAACGGATTACGTATTGCATTTGCAACCCCTTCGCCACAAATCCGGTTCGTGTATGTGTGCGGGTGTTAAATGAAAAGCTTATGAACAGTTTATTTATGTTGGTTTCTCAATCTTTCTACAAACCGCCCCACAGGCCACGAGGTTCCCGTGCTTCCTTCTGATATTCCAGCATTGTTCTTGTGTGCATCTATGTCTTAAATGTAAAACTTATAAACAGTAATGTTACAGAAAAGAAATTTTAACAAAAGGCATCCTTGATATAAAACGACAGTAATGTTAAAAAAGGATACGAAACATCAATATAGCATTGTTAACAAGAGGCATTCTTTATACAATATGACAAACCAGTAAGGTTACAGAAATGGTTCACTAATACAAAACGACAAATGACAAAAGGCAACATTTATGCAAACAATGCAAATGGGCAATATTGTCATAAGGCATCATTAATTAATTAAAAACCACAGATGTGTAAAATTTACAGACGGCATCCTTGCAACATCCCTGTTGCATTTTCAAACTCATCAATTATTTGTGCCTCATGAGATATGTCATGTGTCTCTTGAACATCTGAATATGTTTATTTAGCCACATCTATATTGTTAGTTGTTAAGGGTTGGTCAAGTTGTCAAGGGTCGATAAAGTTGTCA
Source organism: Cepaea nemoralis (assembly GCA_014155875.1). Lineage (NCBI taxonomy): Eukaryota > Metazoa > Mollusca > Gastropoda > Stylommatophora > Helicidae > Cepaea > Cepaea nemoralis. The sequence continues at coordinate 200,451 of JACEFZ010026873.1, read as the reverse complement.
GAGATCTGTCAACATTGTTCCTGGTTGGGGTCGTTCCAGCCCTCTTTACATCCTAACATCCTGAGTACATGATAACTGGTTAGATTCCGCTTGTCGTCCAGGCGTTTGATCTATTATTGTTATGGTTATTATTGGCTCATGTCAATGCTTGTTATTGTATGCATTCCACAAGCTGTCATTAGAAGTTATCAAGGAATTCGATATCACGTTAACTAGTCTATTACGTTTCTTCTCTAGTATCTTTTAAACATAAGGCACTTGCTATGGGATTGCGATGTGCAAGGTCCATCATATTTTGTTGGTCTGGAAAAATAGGTGATAAGTCTGTCCTTTTCATAATCAACGGGGCACCCAGGAATCTAACCGCCGTCTCCGCCGCCCCACCTCCCGCTTTCTGACGAGGATGATTTCTTTGTCAACGCAATTACATAACCGTTACACCAACGCTTCCGCTACAGTCGACATACCAGACAGTAAAATAACACATCATGTTTACGCTTTATTCAGGTGTGGAATGCTACCATCATCTCAATTCAAGATCTGTGAGCTCCAAACTCGACTTGGTTATCCCTCACTTATTCGACAAAACCATCTGGTAGCCCTTGCTGTCTCAGTACGTCAAATTAAATCATCCTGGACCTGAGTGTGTGTGTGTATGTGTGTGTGTGTGTGTATGTGTGTGTGTGTGTGATTGTGTGTGTGTGTGTGTGTTTTGTGCGCGCTGTCGTGGCAACAGCAAACTCACCTGACTATTACTTTCATGCGTACCTTTCAATGACACAATTATGTTGTCCTATTTCTTTACTGCGCATGGGAAGAAGTGTCACCGCATATGACACATCAGCTGTACTCATTAAGAGCAGTCAATCACATATGATACGTTCATGGTACTCAATAGTCAATGACATATGACACACTGATTGCACTCATGAAGAGTAGTCAATGATATATTACACGTTGGTTGTACCCCTGCATATTCATTCATTCATCATGTGGCATGCCTATGAGTGTGGGCGGTCATGATTCGCCATTTCACTCGATCACCAAAATGGTGTATCAGCTCAGTGTTCTTGTCTCGACCATATCACATCACGTGGCCAAGCCATCCTAGTATTTACTTCTCTGCCTTCCCTTTGTTCTCTTCCACTCGATCTTGCCAATTGTCATGTAGTTCTTCAATTCATTTCTTCTCATAACGTGATCAGTAGAATTTAACTATCTACGTCTAATTTCTCTAATCATTGTACGATTTTCATTAACTTCTTGTATGACTTGGTCATTGGTTTTCTGTCTGCCCATGGTATTCTTTGCATTTTCCTCAGAAACCATATTTCCACAGCCATCGGATATTTTTCACCTTGTCTACTCATTATCCTCACTTCACACCCATACAAAAGTATAGGTTTTATGTAACACCTCAACATTTTTTCTCGTTGCAATCAACATCTTTTTATTGGTCAGTATATTTTTTATCTTGCAAAAGGCTAACCTTGGCCATGAAAATTCTTGTTCAAATCTTTTCAAGGCATCTCCCATCAGATGTTATTACTGTTGCGAGATAATTGCACCGATTCACTTGTTTAATTATATTCCCATTCACTTGTATATTACATTGTGGTATTTCCTTCTTCCTAGTGACCACAGTAATCTGTGACCTCTTACAATTTAATTCTAACCGTAGTTGTTCACTGTGTGCAACAACCGAATCTAATAAAAGTTGCAGATCCTGCTCAGTGTCTGCAATCAATACCGTATCATCCGCATACCCTGCATATTAGTCAATCACAAATGACATTTGGATTATACTCCTACAGATTAATCAATCACACATGACATGTTGATTGTACTCCTGCAGATTAGTCAATCACATATGACATGCTGATTATACCCATGAAGAGTCCATCCATCCATCCATCCATCCATCCATCCATCCATCCATCCATCCATCATGTGCCATGCCGATAAGCGTGGGCGGTCATCTTCTGCCATCTCACTCCATCACCAGAGTCGTGGATCAGCTCTGTGTTCCTGTCTCGACCATGCCACGTGGCCAAGCTATCCAACTATTTACTTCTCGTTCTTCCCCTTGGTCTCTTCCCTTCGATCCTGCTAGTCGTCACCAAGAATAGCCAATCAAATATGACGCATTTATTGTGCTCCAGCACATTAGTCAATCACGTATGATATTTTACTTGTACTCGTGAAGAGTACTCAGTCACATATGTCACGTAGATGGTACTCAATAGTCAATTACATATGTCACACAGATTTTGACCATGTAGAGTAGTCAATCACATATGACATACTGATTGTACCCATAAGGAGCAGTCAATCATATATGATGCGTTGATTGTGCTCATGAAGAGTAGTCAATTGCTTATGAAGAGCTGATTGTTCGTATAAATATATTTCAGTCATATAGTACGAGGTATGTTCGCATAAATAATAGTCAGTCACACAAAAGATTGATTGCTGGCATGACTAACAGTCAATCATGCATGAGCCTGACTGTTCGCATGAAGAATAGTCTGTCACCCATGCTGCGTTGATTGTTCGCTTAGCGAATAGTCAATCATAATGACAAATTGAATAATCGCATAAATAACCCCAGTTCACACATGATATATTAATTGTATATTAACGAATAATCAATCAAACATAATGAGTTGATCGTTTCCATAAAGAATTGTCTCTCATAGATAACACGTCGATTCATTGTGTGAAGAATGTTCAATCACACACACAGCATTGATTGTTGTCATGAAGAATGATAGATCACACATGACTCCAAAGAAAAAAAAATCATACTAGGCACTGTAAAACCTACAATTAAAACGAAGATACTTTAAGAAGCGCCCGGCCGTGTGATTAAAATGCCAGACTTTCATTTGAGAGACCCGGTTTCGAATCCTCGGTAAAATGATGGATTTAGTTTACAAAAGAACACCCTAATCTGAACAGTTCTCGGCGACTGCACTAGCTAGGTAGCTTGAAGTTCTTAGTCTCAAGACCCCCCCCCCCCCACCCCCCCGGAATTCTACACTGCAAGGTTGTAATGGGCAATAATGACAGATACTTTGGTCACATAAAGACGAGACAATTTTGCTAGTTTATATGACAATTTCTTCAGCACCTTAATCTACACAATTCGTTTATTGAGAACATTTTTTTAAAATAGGTATTGGGTTGGAGTATGTTGACAATAAAATGCTTAACACCTGGGTGTTTGGGATAGAGTCTGTTGACATGGTGATGCCTTTAATCTGGAGGCAAAATACTAACGTAAGCCTAGCTCCGGCAGACCCGAACATGCTGTGCCGAATCGTGACCTGATTACAAACTAATATGCCTCTACCGCAAATGGAACGTTCCAATACAATCTGCACACAATCTGCACACAATCCCGTGGATATTGTACTTTGGAACTAGGTTAGAAGTAAAGTCTCTATACCGATGGAGGAATACTTTTTTAAGGGCGAACTCAATGCAAACGCAATAGACGTAACTATAGGGTTAAACAGAAAAAACATCACATGCTAGTAAATTATATTAAAGTACAAAGATTAAATGGTTTGGCCATCTCACACCAATGCCTTGGTACCATCTACCACAAAGAGACACCTGGAAGAAATATGATGGCTACGGAGAAAGGGGAGCAGCAAGTAAACGATGGAGTGATGGTATCAAGAAAACGCTTAAAGAAATGAACACCAACTTACGAAGCGCATTGGCAAGAGTGAAAAACAGAATCCTACTGCCGACACTCCACTGGCGTAAACGGAGGAAGAAAAAGATATTACATAACTGATATATTAATCAATTATTTACGATCCATATTTCTTGTTTAGCCATTTCCCGCAACCTACCGCCGTTTTCAGCAATACCCTGTTATAGAGACGCTGCTCTGATAGATGATGTCACCGAAATTTGTTGTATATCGATCAACACGAAGGCTGTAGAAAATAAACAATCGGAGTCTCAGCCGGGTCACTGGCAAACGTGTACGTGCATATGTGCGCGTGTTATAATTGTTGGCGTGTTGTTTGTATGTGTAGGCGTGTTGTTTGTATGTGTAGGCGTGTTGTGTGTGTGTGTGTGTGTGTGTGTGTGTGTTATATGTGTAGGCGTGTTGTGTGTGTATTATATGTGTAGGCGTGTTGTGTGTGTTGACTGGGTGTAGGCATGTTGCTTGTGTATGTAGGCATGTTGATTGTACGTGTAGGCGTGTTGTGTGTATATGTAGGCATATTGTGTGTGTGTGTGTGTGTTGTATGTTTAGGCGTGTCGTATATGGGTGTTGTATATATTATATAATATATAAGCTTGTTGTATACATAGGCATGTTGTGTATATTTAGGCGTGTCGTATATGTGTGTTGTATATATTATATAATATATAAGCTTGTTGTATACATAGGCATGTTGTGTATATTTAGGCGTGTTATAAAAGTAGACGTGTTGTATGCGCAGGCATGTTCTATGTGTAAGCGTGATGCATGTATAAGTTTGGTGCATGTGTAGGCGAGTAGGCTTGTTGTATGTGCAGGCGCGTTGTGTGTGCAGGCGTGTTGATGGTGTATTTGTGTTGCATGTGTGGACGTATTGTATGGAAGCATCGTTTGTGTCGGCGTGGTGGATACTAGTCGCATTGTATGTGCAGGCGATTTCTCAATGGTACAATATGTATGTAAACCTATATATATATATATATATACTCAACCTATACTCCTGCAGGAAGTCATATGCTTGTCTCAAGTGAGGGCTGGTCTGGTTCGCTAGATCAGTTCCGCGTCTAGCGTTCGTCGTCTCGGATGGCTGTGTGAGGTGCACCAAAATGGGATCTTCCCAGCCAACGCAAGTTAGCGAGGCAGGCGTTTCGAGAATGTAACCGCATCGTGCAGCCAGGGTCGTGGTTTGAGCGGGCAAAAGAGCAAAATTTGTACGACCGTTCGACAAAGTCTCGATAAGCGCTCATTCTCTCTCGATGAGTAGTGGGCCTGCAGTCAGTAAGCTGGTATAGCTTTTTTTTCGGTCAGTCCTGTCGGCGTAGCTTGAAAGCTCGTCGGTAGGCGTCCAGTGGTTTTGCATGTATCACCTTGTACCGGGAGGGCGCGCTTTAGCGATGCTACTCTTGGCTTGCGTGTGCGTGAACGTCTGTCCTGTCAGTCGCCATGTGCACTTGTGCGCTGGTGAGGCTCAACCGTAAATCGGGAGATCTGTTCGCAACTTAGACGAGCAATATCTTCTGTGGGCAGCTTCTCGCCTCATATGTGTGTGGTCTGTTCTGGCGGTCAGTCCGTCTTCGGCGAAGGAAATCTTGTGGATCCTATCAGTAATCATACGCTCATTGCTTGTCGCTACGCTTGTCTTAAAACTGAAAATAAAAGGAATTGACGGAAGGGCCGTTTGCACGAGGCTCTCGAGAGCCAATATATACAGGGATAACTGGCCGTGGCAGCCTAACGTCCACTGCATCTGTGTCCGTCTTCCAGTCGTCTTGCCATGCTCGCCACTGGAGCCAGACGGACACAGACGAGAGAGCGGGGACGACGGAGTTGCGCGACCACTACCTCGCTATATAAAACCAAAGCGCAAGTCATTCGTTCCTCATCAAAAGATGTAGTGTAATGAATGGTCCTCGTCATTCATGATGGACGAACATCGTACAAACCTATATACATTACATTGTGTTTTAACGTGATTTAAAAAAAAAAAAATTAGAAAAGATCTTGTAAACAAATCTACGGCGCATGGATCCCATATTTTTATAGAACAAAGGAAACTCAGTGGACGATGTTATCGGCAACACCCTGGTCGCCTTTCCTTCTCAGACATGTCCTGGTACCAATTTTATGCTGAGTCGACCTGGAAGCAACGGTCAATGTTAACAATACGAAACAGCTCTCATGTGGGCCCGAACCCGAGTCAAACGATTGGACAGGTAGGCGACTAACCGCGAGGCTAGATATGGTCCTATCTGTCACATCATGTCTTGACTTTTTGTTCTTCGGGGTTTTATTTATTTGTTTGTTGTTTTCGGGTTTGCATTCGCTGGTTTTGAAATCAAGCGTAGTCCATGTCGGCCGTATTTGTGTTTGTGGATTAGCTTTCTACACACCCAAATGCAGATTGTGATCAGGCGAACTGACTTCAACTTCAGAGGCACTTGTAATTGACGTCCCCAAGTCAAGGACGATAAGTTAATATTTTAGTCCAACTGGCCAGTGTAGGGGTTGTTCCCACTACATCACCATAAGCACACCGGAAGTTTAATGAGTTATTATCCATTCGGCCATGCCAACCTCCACCAACACCGTTAATTTCTGCAATGTTTTTACAATTCTGAAACTGACCCATGACCCATGTTATAAGAATGGGTCGACCCCAGACAGTGCTGGTTGTGAAACAGAATCCTGTCACTGCCATGGACTGACTTGGTCTTCAGTTTTGACAATCACAAGCAGCATCAACTATGTCACAAGCAGCATCAACTATGTCACAAGCAGCATCAACTATGTCACAAGCAGCATCAACTATGTCACAAGCAGCATCAACTATGTCACAAGCAGCATCAACTATGTCACAAGCAGCATCAACTATGTCACAAGCAGCATCAACTATGTCACAAGCAGCATCAACTATGTCACAAGCAGCATCAACTATGTCACAAGCAGCATCACCTATGTCACAAGCAGCGTCAACTATGTTACAAGCAGCATCAACTATGTCACAAGCAGCATCAACTATGTCACAAGCAGCATCAACTATGTCACAAGCAGCATCAACTATGTCACAAGCAGCATCAACTATGTCACAAGCAGCATCAACTATGTCACAAGCAGCATCAACTATGTCACAAGCAGCATCAACTATGTCACAAGCAGCATCAACTATGTCACAAGCAGCATCAACTATGTCACAAGCAGCGTCAACTATGTTACAAGCAGCATCAACTATGTCACAAGCAGCATCAACTATGTCACAAACAGCATCAACTATGTCACAAGCAGCATCAACTATGTCACAAGCAGCATCAACTATGTCACAAGCAGCATCAACTATGTCACAAGCAGCGTCAACTATGTCACAAGCAGCGTCAACTATGTTACAAGCAGCATCAACTATGTCACAAGCAGCGTCAACTATGTTACAAGCAGCATCAACTATGTCACAAGCAGCGTCAACTATGTCACAAGCAGCATCAACTATGTCACAAGCAGCATCAACTATGTCACAAGCAGCGTCAACTATGTTACAAGCAGCGTCAACTATGTCACAAGCAGCATCAACTATGTCACAAGCAGCATCAACTATGTCACAAGCAGCGTCAACTATGTCACAAGCAGCATCAACTATGTCACAAGCAGCATCAACTATGTCACAAGCAGCGTCAACTATGTTACAAGCAGCATCAACTATGTCACAAGCAGCGTCAACTATGTTACAAGCAGCATCAACTATGTCACAAGGGCTTCTTTTATTCTACAACCCGGAGACCAGGGAATATTTTCTTACTAGATGTCCACTTAAAAATCCCGGCCCTCACAGGGGCTTGAACCCGGGACCTCCAGCACCCGAGGCGGACACCATAACTCGAGACCACTCATCCTCATCCCCATCAACGATTTCACACAGGCTTCTTTCATTCCACATGGACGCATTTTAGAGCTTCACCACATTAAACATCTCTCTAAGCGTTGCTCTTGTTGGGCTCCGTTGTCGGATTTCTGATGTTCAAAACTGTGTTAATACAAGCGATCAGACACTCATTACGGGCATCTTATCATCATCATCATCAAGTGTCTTGCCAGATGGCGCAGGCTTTATGGCTCACTAAAGATCTCGGTCTTTGGTGTTCTGGATCAACTCTGCTGATGATATTCCTTCGTGCCACCGTCTCAAACCATCCATCACCATGTCTCTTGGTCTGGGGCTGTCTCTCTTCCTCTTCATCTTTCCAGTTGTCACGATGTTCTCCAATGCTTCTCTTCTCAATACATTACCAAAAGAAAGCTGTTTGTCTCTTTCTTATTGTTGTATATTATGCTCTGATTTCATTAGCCTCTTTCAGGCAATCAGCAAATACCCTGCCAAATTGATTAAGTATCCGATATTTCTCCATTCCATCGTCTCTGTCCATGCAGCATCATTTCTCTCCCTATGTTGATCTTTCCAGTCGATATATGCCAAAATATGGATGTTCGTCTGTTTCTTCTAGTCCCATATAATGCTCTAGTTTCAATATCCTCTTCCAGACAATGGTTGTTAGTGACTCTGTCTGTCCAAGGTATTCCCAACACATCCTCATTAAGTGTATTGCCGACTGACGTGTATTTATCAATTCATCTATTAACTTTCTTCAGTGCCATGACACCAGGCTGTCAAGAATTTTCTCTAGCTGTCTTCCATTATCTCTCTTTCCACAAATATTTCCAGTTGTCACAAAATGTTTAAGTTTTTATCTTCTCACAATATGGCCACACATTAAGACTGCTCCTCCCTGATATTTCTGAAACGTTGTCTTTGCGACTCTGCCTTCCTCAAAATTCGCAGACTGAGCACTTTGGCTGTCCAATAAATGTTCAGCATTCTTCTCTAAAACGACACCTCCAAAGCTTCCACGAATGTTTTCACATGTTTACTATTTCTCCAGGAAGTGCAGACATTTGTTAGAACTGATTCTATGTAATATCGAATAATTCTTGCTCTAACTCCAATGACAAGGACTTATTGCATAAAATGTTCTTTCATGTGGTGTTATCCATGTCGCTAGATATTTGAATGTCTACACTTGGTCGAAAATAACAATATTTACTTTAATTGTACATTTAGACACTATCTGTTTCTTTGATCCAAAATTACGCAAGGCTGACTGCTGCATTACGCCGAGATTTCATGTAAACGTAATTGGGGTAGACGTTTCTGCACAATGGAAAATTCCCAAGTAGTAACTGACGCTCAGAGAAGTAGACAAGAGAAGTAGAAGACATATTAGACAACAGAAACATTAAACGCTGTAGTTACCATACTGGGGTTCAAACCAGTTGACTCTAAATGACGACAACTCCTCGCTCTACGAATATGTGTATTTCGACACATGGCTAGTTCAACAACATATACAAGGATATCCGACACAAATTGAAATTGAGAATTGAATGACCGATTTTGAAACAATCTTCTGAGTAAGATACAGACTGATTAGAAACTTCGCAACGAAATCCCCGCGTAGAAACCAATAAAAAAGTGTTATCATTAGCCAGGTCTAAATATGGAGTTTGTGACGGATGCGGACTCTTTCAAGCCAGGTCTGCACATGAGGCTCTTGATGGATGGTAACTGTTTGAAGCCAGGTCTACACACGCAGATCTTGAAGGATGGTAACTTTTTCAAGCCAGGTCTACACATGGAGGTCATGAAAGATGGGACTCTTTCAAGCCAGTCCTGATGAGTGCAGCGTTCTGCAAGAACTGGCTTGCTGCATGGTGATGATGACTTTGAAAAATTTGCTGATCTAGTTCACATGTAATCATCTCACCCCACGTAAGCTATCTTTTATTTATTCAGGTATTGTTAAACCTGCAGTATTTACCTGTCTTATGTTGTATAACATCAGCCTATAAATAGGATCAAGGGTGACGGGGAACTTGCATCTAGTGGGAATGATACAACGAGTAAAACTGGAAATCGTGAAGACCACATTATTTTTTATTAATTTTGCTTTAAAATATGGCTACTTAAATAGTCTACATGAGTTCAAGATATAGCATACACGCTGGACTATAAGGAATAACATATGCATTAAAAATAACACACACACACACCACACACACACACACACACATATATATATATATATATATATATATATATATATATATATATATATATATATATATATATATATATATATTGCTTGTACTAGGTTTTAAATGCAACTGGAGATCAGCACGGCCAGATGGATAAGAGCGAATGCCCTTAAACATCCGGTGTGATGCTGTGATGCTGCCAAGGTATCGGGTTCAACCTCTGTACAGATCAGTTGGACTAAGATATTGACTTCTCGACCTTGACTTGAGAACGTAAATTACAAGTACGTCAGAAGTCGGAGATGGTTCTCCTGATGGCGAGGGAGCTGGAAGCATGGAAAGCTAATCCACAAACAAAAATATGTCTAGCGTTACCTAAGCTTGAGTTCAAAACGAACTAAATTAGTACGGCGTTGGTGTAGAGAAATGACCACTCCATTTAATTATGTCGCTGCCTAGTATATATAGTTAGTCTTTCCTCTTGAGCCTAAGGCGGCGCATAGGGCAGAAGTCCTGTCTCTCCATGCCTGGCGGTTCGCTGCTATCTGTTGTAGATCTTGGATATTTACTTGGCCATTGAATGAGCCTTCTCTAATGATGGTTCTACGCAGGGTCTCTCTTGGTCTTCCCCGTTTTCTTTTCCCTACCGGTGACCATATGAGGGCTTGGTAGGGGAGTCTTGACTTGTCCATTCTGAGTACATGGCCGATGTAGTTCCAACGGCGTCTTCTTATGAAATTGGATACTGTATCTTGCTTAGTCTCTTGTCTTATTTGCGAATTGGTTCTGAAGTCTGTCCAGTGGATGTTTATATACTAGTATATATGAGGACCTAATATTTCAGTAGCCCAAAGGCAGAATTTGTCGTGAGACAACCCACAACTTAAATCAGATCATAACGTAAGAGTTAAAACAGCGTGTAGTAGACGAGTTCATCTGTGATTCCTCAGTTGACACCCATCAAGCTGGCAACAGACCACAAAAAGCACGTGTCCTCTTGTGGCTACAACTACCAATTTCTTCTGCCTACCATCTTCTGTTCCCTGGCTCTTAGCGACTCCAACGCGCCAACTCTCGCGTGCACCGCATCCCAACAATTGAATCATCCGGTTGGTAGTCGCTCACGCGCTTGTCCGTTGGGTCTCCGTGGATGCTCACCCGTTGCTTCAAGCCTGCGTTGTGCTTACAGGATACATGTATCGACGCGCGGGGTTATCATTTGCGGAGTTTACAAACTACTTCTGCCAGTGCAACAAATACCTACTCGATTGTTCTGGAAATTTGCGTCTACAGTGCATACATGGTCATTTGTATTATCATCCATTTCAATAACAGAACGGAGCCGACAAGGTAGGCATGTGTCTGCTTAGGGTATTCAAGATGCGTAAACTGTAACCCTATAACACATTCAAGTTTCCTAAAAGTCTAAACCGTTAACATTTTACAGTTTTGGGTATTACCGCTTCATAAAAGACTAACCCTATAACATTTTACAGTTTTGGATATTAACGTTTCATAAAAGTCTAACGCTATAACATAGTACAGTCTTTCGTATTAACGTTTCATAAAAGTCTACCCTATAACATATTACAATTTATGGGAAAGACTTTTTTTTCGCATATCCTTTACAGGACATTACAGTTAACACCAGCTTTTCTTCCATGTTGCAAAGGAGTTACGAACACAATTCGTAATCACGCATACCATGTTAGAAACACAGCTGTGAGCGGTTTGACAGCAGAACACATTGCGTTGTTTTTGACAAAATGGTATGAGTGCCGGTCGTTCAGAAGGCATTGGCAAACTTTTTTTTTCGCATATCCTTTACAGGACATCGCTGTCAACATCAGCATCTTTCAGCTGAGTGTTGATTTCTTGGCAAGATTACGCTCAGTAGTTTGCCATTGCTTTCTGAGCGGCCAGCTAACTTATCCCGTAAGTTACCAACGCAGCGAGAACCGCTTCCAGTTCTCACGCCCTAGGTTACCCTTCGTGTATAAACGGGATTACAGAGAAAGTCGTTTATTCCCTAGGCCAGGGAGCCGCCAATGGCAAACTACTGAACATAAAGTTGACAAAATATCACGAACAGTCAAAAGATGATGGGGCTGACTGCAACGTTCTGTAAAGGATATGCAACTAACTAACCAACCAACCAACCAACCAACCAGCCAACCAACCACCCAGCCAACCAGCCAACCAACCAACCAAACAACGAACGAACGAACGAACGAACCAACAACCAACCAACCAACAAACGAACCAACCAACCAACGAACGAACGAACGAACGAACGAACGAATAAACCAACCAACTAACCAACCAACTAACTATCTATCTAACTAACTAACTAACTAACTAACTAACTAACTAACTAACCAACTAACCAACCAGCCAGCCAACCAACCACCCAACCAACCAACCAACCAACCAACCAACCAACGTAACTATCTAACTAACTAACTAACTAACTAACAAACTAACTAAATAAATAACTAGCTAGCTAACTAGCTAACTAATTAATTAACTAACTAGTCATCTAACTAACTGACTAACTAACTAACTAACTAACTAATAAACTAACTCTACGCCAATCGTGTGGGTTTCTGTATGTTAGTTGCTGGCCTCATCGAAGGAAAAGGAAGCGAAGGAACGAACAAACGAACTTTATTTTCAAAGGGTTACAAATTCGGCTCGCATGACCGTCACTCATCTTTCCTACAACAATTATTTAATGTGTATGTTACATTCACATAGAAAAACAAAAAATTCTCAAAATGAATGCTGTGAACATAAACAATCTATATTACGATGTTATGAGAAAGGCTAAAAGATAGACATACATAAATACACACGGACACAGAGACACGCATACACAAAGTCATAAACACATACATACATCATTTACACACTCTAACAGTTATCCACCCAGTAAATAACACACAAATACACACTCACTGGCATACATATACACTCACACTCACAAACTCACTTAACACAAATTTACTTATACATACATACATACTCTGACCTTTCCTCCATCTCTCTCTCTCTCTCTCTCTCTCTCTCTCTCTCTCTCTCTCTCTCTCTCTGTCTCTTTCACTCTCTCTCTCTCTCTCTCTCTGTCTCTTTCACTCTCTCTCTTTCACTCTCTCTCTCTCTCTCTCTCTCTCTCTCTCAAAAAGACACACAAAAGCACAATGAGACAATGTCTACTGCACTCAAGCAGTACGACGTCTTGTAATGGGTGGAGAGGGTCAAGGAAACACATCCATGAGACACATTACACACCAACGAAAAGGAAGAATACTTCAACATAAAAGCGTTGGCAGAATAAAGATAGTCAGCTTCATTTTTAAGTCAATGTTCAGGATTCCTTTCTTCTCTTCTGAAAGTATGTGCGGCCACGAGTGTGGAACAAGCACCCGGAACAACCACCATGAAACCGCCTAGTCAATGAAGCAAACATCCCCGGCTAATATCAGGCATAGGAAACTCATGTGCCTTGTTGACATTCAGCGTAATGACATCTTGGTCGGAAGCTGCCTTGCGTTATGAGAGCGTCGATTAATAGTAGACATAACCTACGATATATTCTTCCTCTTCTGTTTCTTTTTGTCCTCATCCTCAAGCGGCTGGTCGAGTGGCTAGAATGCCGAATTCTCCTTCGGGAGACCCGGTTTCGAATACTTGATAAGGTGTGGAGTTTTTCGGGGGCGAAAAGAAAACTCTAACCTGCACAGTTCGCGGCGACTGCACTAGCCAGGCGGTCTTAATTCATCTAGCTCAACACCTCCCTGTCTTACACTGCACGATATTATGGCAATTTGGGCAGGTTGACTTAACGTTTGTCCCAAGAAGAGGGTTGCACACGCAGGACAACCATGGATATGAGCTCTCCACGCGCATTAGACAACATTTGTGTGATGACCGTCTACTCTCATCGTGCAGCATTTCGATGACTCGCTAGCAATCTTATAACATGCAATGTTTGTAGTGGTCGATACAAATCATGACACCGTCGAGCCTGGTCGATTCTCCTTGGTGAACTATATCATTATCGATTTCTAGTATTCTCCATGGAATATATGAAGAGAACCTGTTGGTATCTCGCCTATCCTGGACGCTCCAGTGCCTTTGAATCTCACAACGTGCGATTGTGGGGGTTGAGTAGTCTCGAGGTAAGCTGTCGAGTGCTGGAGGTCTCGGGTTCAAGCCCCATTGAGGGCCGGGATGTTTTCACGTGGACTTCTAGTAACAAAATTTCCCCGGGTCTCTGGGTAGTGAGATCGGACGCCCGTGTGTATTGTTGCGCACGTAAAACATCCCATGGCAGTTGGAAATCGAAAAAGAGTAGCCTGACGGCGCTGCCCGGGCAAAATTTCGAGTTAAAAATCCTCGCCGATGCTACGGAGTTCATGCACTGAGCTGAGATTCTCCGGACTCAGTCGTAAGTTTGGAGTAGAACGGATCACTTATGGGTTACACACGTGTGCCATGATGTTGACCCGTTGAATAAACTAAACTAAACTAAACTAAACTAAACAACTTGCGATTAAAGATAAACCATTATTAATATCGCCATACATTAACAATAATTACAATCAATTTATAACCGTTTTATAATTTCCGTAGTTCAGTTACAATAAGTAGGTCACATAAAGGACCTTGTTCTAGGTCTTCAGTTGATCAGAGTTAAGTTGGGCTGAGCTAAGAACCGACTTCACTGCACTCAGGACGTCCCCATACGTGCTCAGTCTTCAGGTTTACTGAATATACGGTGCTAACTCCATGTTGTATGACCAATCGGTAGTCGATGTGTGATGTAGGAGAAGCACCCGTATAGCCTTTACTGTCCAGACATTTTCTGGCGCCCAATTTACATTTAGCCGACTTGGTTCTCTCTCTCTCTCTCTCTCTCTCTCTCTCTCTCTCTCTCTCTCTCTCTCTCTCTCTCGTTCTGTCTCTGACTCTGTCTCTCTTTATGTCTCTGTCTGTCTGCCTGACTGCCTGACTGCCTGCCTGCCTGACTGCCTGCCTGCCTGTCTGTCTGTCTGTCTGTCTGTCTGTCTGTCTGTCTGACTGACTGTCTGTCTGTCTGTCTGTCTGTCTGTCTGTCTGTCTGTCTGTCTGTCTGTCTGTCTGCCTGCCTGCCTGTCTGTCTGTCTGTCTGTCTGTCTGTCTCTCTCTCTCTCTCTCTGTCTCGGTCTCTCTCTCTCTTTCTGTCTCTATCTCTCCCTGTCTCTGTTTCTCTCTTTCTGTCTCTCTCTTTCTGTCTCTCTCTTTCTCTCTGTCTGTCTGTCTGTCTATCTGTCTGTCTTTTTTCTGTCTCTGTCTCTCTCTGTCTCTGTCTCTCTCTGTCTCTGTCTCTCTATCTGTCTCTCTGTGTCTCTGTCTCTCTGTCTCTCTTTATGTTTCTCTCTCTTTCTGTCTCTGTCTCTGTCTCTCTCTGTCTCTCTCTTTATGTCTCTGTCTCTCTCTGTCTCTCTCTTTCTATCGCTCTCTCTCTCTTTCTCTCTGTGTGTCTCTCTCTCTTTCTGTCTCTCTTTCTGTCTCTCTCTTTCTGTCTGTCTCTCTCTGTCTCTGTCTCTGTTTCTGTCTGTCTGTCTGTCTGTCTGTCTGTCTGTCTGTCTGTCTGTCTGTCTCTCTCTCTCTCTCTCTCTCTCTCTCTCTCTCTCTCTCTCTCTCTCTCTCTCTCTCTCTCTCTCTCTCTCTCTCTCTCTCTCTCTCTCTCTCTCTCTCTCGCCCGCCACACATACCTGTATTCATTTCGCTTTGTAAAATGCGACGCCTATTCCAGTGTTTAATGTATAGGACATTGAGTGATTAGCGTTAAATGTATTTAAATCCGAACATTTCTAGTTGATATCATTTTAAATTCTAAGAAAAATTGTTTCCATGATATTTTGTGTTACGAGGGGGATTCAAATGGAAACCATAAAAGATTTTTTGTTGTGTGTGAATTTAAAAGTAAAGAACAAATGTATAATTTTTCAATGTAGTCACCACTGCATTCAATGCAAGTCCTCCAGCGTCCATAAAGTGCTTGTATTCCTGGAGAAAAATATTCTCCGTTTCACTACTCGGTGTGCCTGACCCAGTCGTGAACAGTCTGTCACAGAAGTCACGCCGTTTTGAAACTTCCTACTCCACTCATATACTTGCTGGACTGACAGGCATGCATCAACTTACTGGACCTTCATTCGCAGATATATTTCCATAGCTTTCACCCCTTCACTGATAAAAAGAAAAGGATAACAAAACGCTGCTCCTCGTTGGTGCTTGATAACAGTGAGACGCTCATGGTTAAACTGTCACTAAGACGTCATCGTGTTAGTCTGCATCACGTGCTTAATACTCTCGACATCCTTAATAATAATATTGACACATTACAAGACAATGGCAAAATCATTAAAATTTCTATAACACTTTACAGATTTTAATTTGAAGCCCACTCGTAGTTACAATTGAACAGATCAATCGATATCCGCTAGGTGTGAATGAGAATACCTGGAGTATGAAAGCATTTCTATTGAATGCTTTCAGCATGCATGAGAGCAGATGATCCCACTTCACGGTGGATCCACTTGGGTGCACATAACCGTTAATTAAAGGTAGGTAATTGCACCATGCTATGAATGTAATATTATCATATATGTATATGAATTTATTTGTTATATTCGAAAATGAAAAGGAAAACATACAGTACTCGTGTATGTATACACACGGTTTTGTGTGGAATAAAAGTAAATACGAGGGTAAGTTAATAAGTAAGTCGCAAATGGCTGTAGAAAAATAACTAAATATGATAACAAATTGAAACCAGTTTATTTTTATAAATACAGTGTCCCTTTATTTCTAAACATAATTTCCACCAACATTGATGCACTTATCCCATCATTTTATCAGTCCTCCCAAACCGGCGCATAGAACTGCGTGCTCTGTTTTCTAAACTACCTTTTCACTTCACATTCAACTTCGGTGTCTTTCGCGAAATGTCTCCCGCCAAGGTGAGGTGTCAGTGTTTATGCTGACAAATGATTATCCCGTAAATCGGTGTTTAGCTGGCTAAAAAAAAAAAAAAATGTTACGAGGGCGAGTCTATAAGTAAGTCACACAGTTCTGTGGGATGGCAGGTAAATGAAAACAAAGCACGCAGTTCTATGCATCCGGTTTGGGAGGACTGATAAAACGATGGGATAAGTGCATCAATGTTGGTGGAAATTATGTTGAGAAATAAAGGGACAATGTACGTATAAAAATAAACTGGTTTCAAGTTGTTATCATATTGAGTTATCTTTCTACAGCCATTTGTGACTTACTTATTAACTTACCCTGACTGATTTGTTCAGTTATCGTATTATTCTAGCCTTTCCATTCAATTATACCGTTATCCGTACCCCGATCAACCACAGAAGAGAAGTTATATTTTGGTCCATACCTGACTCAGATTACTAATCCTGTGACCTAGTCAACCAGTTTGTTTCATATCCTTTACAGGACGTTGCAGTCAACACCAGTATCTTTTGTTCTGTTGTGATCGCTTCACAAGTTTACGTTCAGTAGTTTGTCATTGCTTTCTGAACGATCGGTAACCACACCTTTTCGTAAAAAAACACTAAAGCAACGCGGTCTGCTGCCAAATCACGCTCAGCTGTGTTTTGAACGCTGGTGTGCGGGATCAAACTGCGTCCAAAACCTCTTCGCCACGGATCCGGCAGCCACAAATAGGATATTATTTTATTTAAAGGTCTCTTGGGCCGGTCTCTCTGGCCGAGGGGTTACAACACTTTCTCCGTAATCCCGTTTATCACGCAGAGTCTCGTAGCGGACGAGAGCTGGAAGCGGTTCGACCCCCGCTGGTGACTTGCGGGATAACTGAGCCGGCCGCTCAGAAAGCAATGGCAAACTACTGAGCGTAATCTTGCCAAGAAATCAACAGACAGCTGAAAGATGCTGCTGTTGACAGCGATGTCCTGTAAAGGATATGCGGGGAAAAAAATAAATAAAAAAGATCTCTTGGTCCGATTATGTGCCACCAAGACCTGTCTGTCAGTGTTAGTAGACAGTGATTTGGTAATTCGAGTTTGCATGACCGCCTCTGCACCCTGACTAGATCATGTACATATAAATCTAGACTTCAATCTTAGCCGAAGGGCAGCATGGGTGTTTAACTTTGTTTTTTAAAATCTCACGGTAACCCCAGGGGACACTATCAGGTCCCCGCGTCTCTGATTGTTATTCGGTTGACCGCCGGTGATTTTTGTCCACTTTTCTTTTCGCTTTCATCATTACACCTACCCCGTTCAACCTCAAGCAGAAGTTATAGTAGGGTCCATTACCGGCTCAGAATGATGGTCCTGTGACTAGTCAGCTACCAAAGCAGGTGCCCATGGTATTACCCTCACAGTCCTATTGTGCTTCAACGACTGAAATATAACTATCTATCTTCGTCCTTTTGTATTCTTGACCGCTAATAGTCACTGAGATACTTAGATACTATAATTTTAGAACTTTACTAATTTAAGGGTTGAAAAAAATACAACAATCTGTGAAACTAGGTAAAGATGTTTGGAAAAATATAACCTCACAAACAAAGCCTAGTTTTACCTAATCCTCGTGCAACAACTAAATATTTAATCACCACTGTTAATTACCTTAGCATTGATTAGTTAGATTATCTCCCCGTGTCTAAAGCAACAAATGATATTAGTGAAATAGGGAGGGAAGAGAAATACCGGAGAAGGAGAGAGAAATGTTTGAGAGGGAGAATAGAAGTTGAGAGGCTATATTATTAGCACAACAATTATGCAGAATCATATTATTAGAAATGAAAATTACCACTTTATTTGTTTAGAGCAGAAACCATATTGCCTTTTGCCCACGCACTTACTTAATTGTTTCTCAAACATGTTGATTCTGAATGCAAGTTTGGAAGGAGTATAAAACATGAAAACAACAAGTGTCCTGACGCCCCCTCCTCCTGTGGGTGTGGGAAGCGCTATGACCTTCGTATTTTGTAGATCTGAGTGCACGGAGGAATCGGTGATCAGTTCACCACTCTCATAGGGAACGCCGAGAGCTGATATAAGACCCACGCAGTCCCCGCCCATGTCAACCCAACAGCTACAATGTACTTGTATTACCCGTTGTATAATTTCCATATTTAAGTGACACTCTCATCATCTCATCAACCCTTGCGGTGTTTAGGTGAAGCATAATCAGCGGGAGAGTGCCTGTTTATGGGCTTCATATATTCGGTGACAATAAACAGATAAACTACAGAACCATATTCATATATTCAGTGACAATAAACAGATATACTACAGAACCATATTCATATATTCAGTGACAATAAACAGATATACTACAGAACCATAATCATATATTCAGTGACAATAAGCAGATATACTACAGAACCATATTCATATATTCTGTGACAATACACAGATAAAGTACAGAACCATATATTCTGTGACAATAAACAGATAAACTACAGAACCATATTCATATATTCAGTAACAATAAAAAGATACATTACAGAACCATTTTCAACGTCTCGAGGAGTTCGGGGTATATGGTGCTAACCCTATGTTTTATAGACCGACAGGCACTCGACGGTCATTTGGTCAAAATCGCACCTACCGCTTTTACTACCTGGGCCATTTCCTGGTACAAACCTTAGATTGGGTCGACTTGGGAACCCGCGTCAGCTTAAAAAAAAAACCCAATAATTACAGTCTTAATGTGGATTCGGCCATGTGACCACAGGACCGACAGGCAGGAGAGTTAGCCACTGACCTTTAGCGGCTCCGACTTGGGCAACAACTTCTTTGGTTAAATCTCAGTCTGTGTACTGTCGTGTGTGACTTGTGTTATCTGTTGTCTTTGATACTTCGTTAAAGACACGTTATTCACAAATGCAATCCAGTAACAATGTATCTGTTACACTGTTGGCATTGTACGCGCTCCAGTCAGCTGGTGGAGCCCTTCCAACAATTCTGGCACTAGGCTGTGTGACTTGAAGCTGTGGAATCTGGTCGAATTCCATTGTCTTCAACTTCTTCTTTCTATCTGCACCACTTTCCATGATATTCGTCTCTAGTGCGGAGACCTCGGGCACATTGTTGTCTGACCTTTCTCTTTTGTTTTCTGTTATACCTCCTAGTTCCACAATAAGTCTTTCTGTCCAATTTGGTCCACCGAGGTCCATTTGCCAGTGTTAGTGGTCTGTGGTCCACCGAGGCCCGTTTGCCAGTGTTAGTGGTCAGTGGTCCACTGTAGCCGTTTGCCAGTGTTAATGGTCAGTGGTCTACTGTAGCCGTTTGCCAGTGTTAGTGGTCAGTGGTCCACTGTAGCCGTCTGCCAGTGTTAGTGGTCAGTGGTCCGCTGTAGCCGTTTGCCAGTGTTAGTGGTCAGTGGTCCACTGTAGCCGTCTGCCAGTGTTAGTGGTCAGTGATCCGCTGTCGCCATTTGCCAGTGTTAGAGGTCAGTGGTCCGCTGTAGCCGTTTGCCAGTGTTAATGGTCAGTGGTCCATGGAGGCCCGTTTGCCAGTGTTAGTGGTCAGTGGACCATGGAGACCCGTTTGCCTGTGTTAGTGGTCAGTGGTCTACTGTAGCCGTTTGCCAGTGTTAATGGTCTGTGGTCTACTGTAGCCGTTTGCCAGTGTTAGTGGTCAGTGGACCAGGGAGACCCGTTTGCCAGTGTTAGTGGTCAGTGGTCTACTGTTGCCGTTTGCCAATGTTAGTGGTCAGTGGTCAACTGTAACCGTTTGGCAGTGTTAGCGGTCAGTGGTCTACTGTAGCCGTTTGTCAGAGTTAGAGGTCAGTGGTCTACTGTAGCCTTTTGCCAGTGTTAGTGGTCAGTGGTCTACTGTAGCCATTTGCCAGTGTTAGTGGTCAGTGGACCATGGAGACCCGTTTGCCAGTGTTAGTGGACAGTGGTCCACTGTAACCGTTTGCCAGTGTTAGTGGTCAGTGGTATACTGTAGCCGTTTGCCAGTGTTAGTGGTCAGTGGACCACGGAGACCAGTTTGCCAGTGTTAGTGGTTAGTGGTCTACTGTAGCCG
Source organism: Cepaea nemoralis (assembly GCA_014155875.1). Classification (NCBI taxonomy): domain Eukaryota; kingdom Metazoa; phylum Mollusca; class Gastropoda; order Stylommatophora; family Helicidae; genus Cepaea; species Cepaea nemoralis. The sequence continues at coordinate 179,577 of JACEFZ010026873.1, read as the reverse complement.
TTTGCCAGTGTTAGTGGTCAGTGGTCAACTGTAGCCGTTTGGCAGTGTTAGTGGTCAGTGGTCTACTGTAGCCGTTTGCCAGTGTTAGTGGTCAGTGGACCACGGAGACCAGTTTGCCAGTGTTAGTGGTTAGTGGTCAACTGTAGCCGTTTGGCAGTGTTAGTGGTCAGTGGTCTACTGTAGCCGTTTGTCAGAGTTAGTGGTCAGTGATCTACTGTAGCCGTTTGCCAGTGTTAGTTGTCAGTGGTCTACTGTAGCCATTTGCCAGTGTTATTGGTCAATGGACCATGGAGACCCGTTTGCCAGTGTTAGTGGACAGGGTCCACTGTAGCCGTTTGCCAGTGTTATTGGTCAGTGGACCATGGAGACCCGTTTACCAGTGTTAGTGGTCAGTGGTCCACCGAAGCCCCGTTGCCAGTATTAGTTGACATTGGTCCACCGAGGTCCGTTTGCCGGTGTTATTGGTCAGTAGTCCATCGATCCCCCTTTGCCAGGGTTATTGGTCAGTGTTCCACTGAAACCCGTTTGCTAGTGTTAGTGTTCAGCGGTCGACTGAGGCCTGTTTGTCAGTCTTAGTGGTCAGTGGTCCACCGAGGTCTGTTTGCCAGTGTTAGTTGTCAGTGGTTCGAGATACGTTAGCTTTGATCTTTACCAAAGGCCTCTCTCTCTCTGTCTCTCTCTCTCTCTCTGTCTGTCTGACTGTCTGTCTATCTGTCTGTCTGTCTGTCTGTCTGTCTCTGTCTCTCTCTCTCTCTCTCTCTCTCTCTCTCTCTCTCTCTCTCTCTCTCTTTCTCTCTCTCTCTCTCTCTCTCTCTCTTGTAATAATAAAAAAATAAAAAGGTTTGGCTGTTTGTGATTTCTTGGCAAGTTTACGTTCAGTAGCTTCCCATTGCTTTCTGAAAGACCGGCACTCATACCATTCATCACTTTAAGCTAAAATGTTATGTGTTCTATTATCGTTTTAGGTCCTTCAAGTCATCAAACAGAACATGGCATATTCGCCCTTCTATATTTGTGACATGTAATTGTCAGTTATTTCCTTAGATACGATATTTTTAGAACGTTGCTAATGTGCCGGTAGACAAAAATAATCTTTGAAACTAGGCAACGATGTTTGACATGGAAAAATCTAATCTCACAACAAACCCAGTTTCACCTAATCCTCGTGCAAAAACTAAATATTTCATTACCAAAGTTAATTCCCTTAGCATTGATTAGTTGGATTATCTGCCCGTGTTTCTAGAATGCGTATAATATTAGTGAAACAGAGGGGCAGACAGACAGAAACGAACAAGAGGAAGTTAGGAGAGAGAGGGAAAACGTTGAGACGTTATAATATTAACACAGCAAATATGTGCGAATCTATTATTCAAGCTGGAAATTGCCACTTCATTTGTATAAAAGGTATTATTACCTTTTCCCCTTATTCTTGCATCAGGGATTCTTAATCTGTGGATTCTGAACACAAGGTTTGGAAAGATGATTAAAACCAATAACAATAAAGTTCAGAAGCAGGAACCTTAAGGGGGTCTGGGCAGTTTTAGGACCATCACATTTTGTTTTCCTGAGATCACGTGGGGATATGTGCCACGGAGTGAAGTTATCGAGGCTACCGATGCATCTAGGGTTTGACATAATAACAATAATATTTGATACCTTTGAGTTCTCCTTGCTTAACTGAAGACCAAAAACAGCAACTGGAATAAAACTCCACAAAGACTTTCCTCTCGCACATTGACTTTAATCGGTCGAAGTTTTTCTTACACTCAATCTTTCCACAAGGAACGTAATATACCTGACATCTGACATACACACTGCTGAACGCAAAGAGCGGCATAATGGACTGTTAGCCATGCTCCAGAAGACATGCTGCGTCCGTACTGGACGGCAGCCCAAGTCTAACTGATCTCTCAGTGACGTTTTCTGTGACGCTTTCACGCTTGCACCAAAACGTCCTGCATACTTATCATTCTTTTGAACTTATGCCGTGCAAAGTGTGTCTTATAATCCATATCCTGATCCAGGTATATGGCAATATGTGGTTGTTAATTACCTCTTTTAGTGAATGTTGAGAGCTGACATCTCGCTTTCGTCCGATCACGTTCATACATTCTTAGAGTAAGATCATAACCATTACAATAAAGTGCCCGTTAGAACAGATATAGTTTTGCTCCACCAAATGACGACTAACGCTTTTTTGATATTTATATGTCTTTGTGTTTTAATTTATACACCATGTGCTATGGCGATAAGCGTGGGCGGTCATGTTTCGTCCTCTCACTTGATCTTAATGTCTTTCAAACCATTTAAATTACGCAACGGCTCTTTCCAAACTATGTTCAATTTCTGTGGACAAGCCCACAATGTTATGGCTTCGTGAGTTTGTTTTCTGCGCTGTTGACTGAATTTTCAGGATTCACTTCACAGTTTTATGTGAACATTGGATCACATGATCTTCCTGGCGAAGTGGTTAAGCCGCTTCCCTCAAGTTCTAAAGGCTTGATTCCGGACTGTCTCATTCGGCTCACTAGTTCTGTTTTCTTGGCGACTCCTTTGGGTCGTCGCTGGAGCTACGGAGTTCGTCCTTTGTGCCACTCTGCGGAAGGAGACCGAGCCATGTGGGATAAAACCCGGTGGAATGAAGTCAATCCTCTCGCCCGTAAACCCGTTATAGGATCTTTGTAACAAGTAAGAATTCTTGTCCTAACACCAAGAGACGGGAAATTCTGGCATAGAAGTTAAACGCATAATAGGATCTTTGTAACAAAAGATTTCTTATACTAACACCAAGAGACGGGAACTTCTGACATAGAAGATAAACCCTTAATAAGATCTTTGTAACAAGTAAGAATTCTTGTCCTAACACCAAGAGACGGGAAATTCTGGCATAGAAGTTAAACCCATAATAGGATCTTTGTAACAAAAGATTTCTTATACTAACACCAAGAGACGGGAACTTCTGACATAGAAGATAAACCCTTAATAAGATCTTTGTAACAAGTACAATTTCTTGTCCTAACAACAAGACATGGGAAATTCTGGCATAGAAGTTAAACCCTTAATAGTAGGATCTTTGTAACAAGTAAGAAGTTTTACTTTAACACCAAAAGACGGGAACTTCTGTAGTCCATATACACAACGTCTAGCAGCGCTGGGCTGAATTTCGCTTGTGGATTAGCTTTCCCTATTACCAGTGTCCCTCGATATCAGGCGAGCCCACTCCGACTTCAGACTTACTTGTAATTTCCGTCCCCAAGTCAAGGACGAGAAGTCAACGTTTTAGTCCAAATATACGGTGCAGGGGTTGAACACCATACCTCGGCATCAGCACACCGGATGTTTAAGATCAATTCGGCCATGCCGGCCTCCTATGTAAGATATCAGTTGGTTATTCCATAAGGCCAGCAGTCTGTTACGCTGATCACACAAAGACAACATTGCACACGTCCGTGTGTTCTAGCAGGCATACATGGTGGAAGACAAATGATCTGATCTTCTTTGTCTGAGCTCACTCCCTTTGAACTCAAGCGTAGTTCATACACTGGCTACTACTTTCTAGTACATCGGACTGATGTTTGCGTGTGGATTAGTTTACCCCACTACCAGTGTCCCTCGCCATCAGGTGAACCGACTCCGACTTCAGAGATACTGGTAATTCACATCCCCATATCAAGGACGAGACGTCAACTTTGTAATCCAACTGGCCGGTGTAGGAGATGAACCCACTACCTCTGCATCAATACACTGAATATTTAAGGATGAACCCTCCTATCCATTCGGCCGTGCTGACCTGTTTGTCATGCACCCAAATAATAAAATAAACAATAAAAATTATTTTCACACAATCAAGACATTGGGTATATGGTGCGTGCGATATTTGGATGTAAGCCAGGGACAACTTCGCAATTATTAACATAAAAGTAAACTGAAGCTGTCGAGTTAACATAGTTAAGAACAATTCTCAGAATATCGTGGAGCACGAAGACAAATAAATAATGAAATTCTGCAAGATCTGAGCATTGAAGAAATGTAGCTCATGAATAGTATGATGTCTCAGACACTGAAATACTTTGGTCATACTGGTTTAGGAAGAACAGCTAAGGAAGACATGGTTCTTGGTAGAAAAGACGGGGGTCGACCAGCCCGAAGATGGACATATGACATTTCAGATGCCTTAGGCATGGAGGTGTATGAAGCAAGAGAAATGGCCAGGCGTCGAAAGACCATGATGAGAGAATCGTTATGCAAATGGTATGTTGGAGGTGTTAGTACCATAGCTCTAGAACGATCGGCACAGGTAGTGAATATCTCGCTTGCCTCATTTTACTGTCCTGAAGATTATCTGGTAACCATATTAGATTAGTGCAGGCCTCACCTAAAAACAAAACTCTCCGCTCAAATCACTTAAAGAATATATAGAAACACTCTAAAAGCAAACTTACTCGCAAGGTTTTTCTCACATTCTGGCATCTAGATATCAATGGATTACATACAACATATGACGAGCAGTTTGTAGTACTGATCACACAAACACGGCAACACCCACCTCAGTGTTTTCTATCAGGCTTACATTGTGCAAGACAAATGAACAGAGCTCAATTCATCAACTATTTATTCAGTGCGCCAAAATGGTTTCTTGTTTGATTCCCCGAGCTGTGCTCTTGAAGAAACAAACATTCTATCGGGAAAGAATCAATATTTGTTGATTGCTACAGGAACAATTAAGGGGAAAGGGAAGGGAAATTGATTAAATGTTAAGAAATATCATGGATGCAAAAATTTTAAAACAAAAATACAAAGCGTTTAAGACACGTTTCAGAATTGCAGTTAATAGCCGGGCCTTAGCGAAGAAGTGTGATTACTTGTTGCAGTCGTCTTGCCGAAAGCGGGCCACGTGATATGGTAATCTAGATAAAGGATTCTCACATTTTGTAACACAGAGGCAAGTGTTTAAGTTGCTTTCAGTTATACAAGGTGCAGACTATACATACTGCAGATGCAGGGCCGATCTATTTAAGTGTCTGGAAGCTGGGTGAGACCTTGTGGTGGCGTCATCTGAAGATTGTGAACCTCTGATGTTGTTTTTGTTTAGTTAATAGGATCAAGTCATTTTGTTTCTGGTTACTGGATTTTCACCCATTTATTCATAATTTTCGTTTCTTTCTTTCTTTCTTTCTTTCTTTCTTTCTTTCTTTCTTTCTTTCTTTCTTTCTTTCTTTCTTTCTTTCTTTCTTTTCTTTCTTTCTTTCTTTCTTTCTTTCTTTCTTTCTTTCTTTCTTTCTTTCTTTCTTATTCATAATTTTCGTTTCTTTCTTTCTTTCTTTCTTTCTTTCTTTCTTTCTTATTCATAATTTTCGTTTCTTTCTTTCTTTCTTTCTTTCTTTCTTTCTTTCCTTCCCGTTCTCCCGCCCGTCCCACCCGACCGTACGCCCGCCCGCCCGTCCGTTCGTCTGTTTGTATCTGTGTTTGTTTCTGTCCGTCTGAGTACGTTACAACCGCCAACAAATCTATTCACTTCCAGTCTGTCTGTCTGTCTGTCTGTCTGTCTGTCTGTCTGTCTGTCTGTCTGTCTGTCTGTCTGTCTATCTGTCTGTCTGTCTGTCTGTCTGTCTGTCTGTCTGTCTGTCTGTCTGTCTGTCTATCTGTCTGTCTGTCTGTCTGTCTGTCTGTCTGTTTCTTTTTCTTCTTCTTCTTCTTCTTCTTCTTCTTCTTCTTCTTCTTCTTCTTCTTCTTCTTCTTCTTCTTCTTCTCCTTCTTCTTCTTCTTCTTCTTCTTCTTCTTCTTCTTCTTCTTCTTCTTCTTCTTCTTCTTCTTCTTCTTCTTCTTCTTCTTCTTCCTACTACTACTACTACTACTACTACTACTACTACTACTACTACTACTACTACTACTACTACTACTACTACTACTACTACTACCACTTCTACTACTACTACTACTACTACTACTACTACTACTACTACTACTACTACTACTACTACTACTACTACTTCTACTACTACTACTACTACTACTACTACTACTACTACTACTACTACTACTACTACTACTACCACTTCTACTACTACTACTACTACTACTACTACTACTACTACTACTACTACTACTACTACTACTACTACTACAATACTACTACTATAAAAAGAGAAGAAGAAGAACAACAGCAACAATTACTACACTACCACTATCTCTAATACAACCGCCAGCACCTCCATTACTACTACTGTTAGTATTATACTACCACTTTCATCACCACTATTAATACAACGGCTACTTCTACGGCTAGTACTAATTCTACTGATGGTGATGCTACTAATATTTATTATTATTAGTATTGTTATTGTTATCATCACCAACATCTTTATTCTATATGTTCTTCGACGTTTTCTGTCTTCAGTTTTCCAGTAATGGTCCATTGAACTTGCGGAAAAGGAAAGAAATTCCAATGAAATACGGTCTCATTATAGAAGATGTGGGGAAAACATTAACTGACAGTTGTGGGGATACATGCAATTCAATTGCGGTTCTAACCTAATGGAAACCCGCTAGCGGAATGCGATGCGAAATTAAAAATGCAAAAACTAATGAAAGGTGTAACATTGGGGATTCAGTTCATTGATTCCTTCGGTACTTGTATTGGAAATGGATTGTCGTTTATAGCTTATGATCATCAAATGCCCTGCCAGCTGGCGTAAGCGTTCATGTCTCTACATAGATCTCAGTATTTGGTGTTCTTTATCAACTCTGCTTATGATATTTCTTCATGTCACCGTCTCAATCCATCCAGTATTATTTCTCTTGGTCTGCCTCTGCCTCTTTTCCTTTTGATCTTTCCAGTCGTCACAATGTTCTCCGATGCCTCTCTTCTCGTCAGTGTTGTCTGTCCATCAAGAATGATGATGACCATTCATTTCAAACAGTGGGGATGAAAGTATGGAGCCGTGAGTACTAAGATGGTTGGTAAGGTCTATTTTAGCTCGAAATGTTCTTTGCCAATGTGGACAAAAAATAATTGACGTTCCAGGAGGAGGATATCATGCAGTGGTATTTTCTGTCCAGGCTTTGTTTTCACAGCTCTTGCAGTCCTGTTTACTTCACAAGTGATTACAACTTGTGTAATGATGTACGCCACGAATTTTGGTCATTGGCAGCAGTCTCCCAAGTGTCACGGTGAATTCCAAAAGCGTTTAGTGAGATCTTCAGAGTGTCTTTAAAACGTTTCCTCTGACCGGCGTGAGAGCGTTTACCACAACTCAGCTTGCCGTAAAAAAATTCGTTTAGGGAGTCTGCGATCTGGCATTCGAATCAAGTGACCAGCCCAGCGAATGTGATTCTTCATTAGTAGAGTATTTATACTGGGCATGGACGCTCTTTCTAGGACTTCAGTGACTCGAATCTTGTCTTGCCATTTAATCTTCAATAGCTTCCTAATTTCTAATTCAGACTCTGTGGAAGTGGTTTAATTTCTTGGCGTGTCGCTGGCAAATGGTCCAGGTTTCACAAGCATATAGCAGTGTGGATAATATGGAGAGAACTAAACAAATGTCAGGGGACCAAGAGGTGAATAAAGGACGCTGACGATGGATAGTACACACACTGAGAAAGCCTGGGGACACTATAACTACACTCTCTCCTTTCTGGAATCCAAAAGCTAACCAAATGGCGGGAGCTTTGAAAACACTTGAAGAAGAGGATTGCAGACATAGATGAATAATATTGGGAGAATACGGAGGGAGCTGTAGGGGATAATTACAGATATAACGATTTAACATGGCTTACTTGAGAGCGTTGAGATTTGTTGTCCTAATGGGATGATAAAGAAGAAAAAGAAGAAGAAGAAGAAGAAGAAGAAGAAGAAGAAGAAGAAGAAGAAGAAGAAGAAGAAGAAGAAGAAGAAGAAGAAGAAGAAGAAGAAGGAGAAGGAGAAGGAAGAAGAGAAGAAGAAGAAGAAGAGAGAAGAGAAGATGAAGAAGAAGAAGAAGAAGAAGAAGAAGAAGAAGAAGAAGAAGAAGAAGAAGAAGAAGAAGAAGAAGAAGAAGAAGAAGAAGAAGAAGAAGAAGAAGAAGAAATAGAAGAAGAAGAAGAAGAAGAAGAAGGAGAAGAAGAAGAAGAAGAAGAAGAAGAAGAAGAAGAAGAAGAAAAAGAAGAAGAAGAAGAAGAAGAAGAAGAAGAAGAAGAAGAAGAAGAAGAAGAAGAAGAAGAAGAAGAAGAAGAAGAAGAAGAAGAAGAAGAAGAAGAAGAAGAAGAAGAAGAAGAAGAAGAAGAAGAAGAAGAAGAAGAAGAAGAAGAAGAAAAGCAAGAACAAGAATAACAAGAAGAAACATACTTTCTGGCAATAATGACAAGAGGACGAATAACAACAAAAGCAACAACACCAGTAACAACACAAATAACACAAACAACCTTATCTTGAATGTTTGCTGACAGAAAAAGAGAAAAGAAAAATCACAACAACAGAAATGAGATTCCTGAGAAGAATATTCAACGTATCAAGAAGATATAAGATCAGAAATGAAGAAATCAGGACTAAAGTGGGGGTTATAGCAGCACTAGATTTTATTAGAAAGCACCAAGTCAAATGGTTTGGCCATGCATGTAGTTACCAGTCAAAAGCATACCACAACAAGCAATGATGTACAGACCAGTTGGAAATAGAGGAAGAGGCCGACCACGTAAACGTTGGACGGAGGGAATAGCAGAGTCCATGGGAATATCGATACATGAAGCCCAAATAGGGCACTCTCACGATGTTTATGCTTATCCTCGACACCGCAAGGTACAAGAGGAACATGATGAGATGAGATGAGATGAGATGAGTCGTTGATATGAGCTTAATAACATGAGCAGAGTTTGTCAGACATCAATGGAGGATTTGTTTCGTTAGAATCCTTCTCTGTGTCAAAATAACAGCTGAAACCCGGATGTTGTCATCGGGATTAGTATAACATGGATTGACACAAATAATCCGCTAATGTTATACAGAATCACTCAGCTTTAGTGAATTATACATGATAAATTACAATCTCTACATTAAACCTCTGTGTGTGTCTGAGATAACATTTCAGATTAGAGCTTGAAATATTAATATACGTTGCCTGAAAAGCAATAAGATAAGGACTTTGTTCCGCCTCAAGAGGAATTAGAAACATGATTCTTCTTCGTCTTCTCCTCCTCCTCATCCTCCTTCCCTTCCTCGTCCTCCCCCCTCCCCTCCTTCTCCTCTTCGTCCTCGTAGTCGTCGTCCTCGTCGTCGTCCTCCTCCTCCCTTTCTTCTTCTTCTTCTTCTTCTTCTTCTTCTTCTTCTTCTTCTTCTTCTTCTTCTTCTTCTTCTTCTTCTTCTCTTCTTCTTCTTCTTCTTCTTCTTCTTCTTCTCTTCCTCCTCCTCCTCCTCCTCCTCCTTCTTCTTCTTCTTCTTCTTCTTCTTCTTCTTCTTCTTCTTCTTCTTCTTCTTCTTCTTCTTCTTCTTCTTCTTCTTCTTCTTCTTCTTCTTCTTCTTCTTCTTCTTCTTCTTCTTCTTCTTCTTCTGCTGCTGCTGCTGCTGCTGCTGCTGCTTCTTCTGACACGTTTTCTCATCCTCTTTCTCTTCTTCTACCTCCCCGTACTTCTCCTCCTCGTCGTCGTCGTTCACCTCCTCTTCCAACCCATTCTTCGTAATCTTCTTTCTCGTCTTCTTTTTCTCATCGTCCTTATTCTTCTTCGGTTTCGCCTTCGTTTCCTCCTCCTCTTCCACCTCCTCAATCTCCTCCTCCTTCTCCTCCTCCTCCTCACCATCCTCATCCTCTTCCTTCTTCGTTTTCTTCTTGTTCGTCTAGTTCATACCATGTGGCGTTGGTGATCATGTCTGATTACAACCCTCTGTCCTGTCTACTGCCTATCATTTCTAATACTGATGTTCATCCATGCCTTGATGTGAAACATGTCTCCCTCTTCCTCTTCTTCTAGCGTTCAATCTTTGACGTTTACGCCGACAGACGAGTTATCGTAATATAGTAAATAGTCTTCGAGCTCCTCTCGTGTCCCTTACAGAGTTAAATGCAGTTCTGTCTCACTAGGCCAGTATTCCTATCTCATCTTTGGGCAATCTTTCAGATGTCATATAGTGTGATCACACTTCCTGGTATCAAACTTTCCAGAAACTTCTCTCTTTGTTTTACCTTTCCTCTCCTCCTCTGCCACCAAACCGTTGTGGCGACATACTCAGCCTTCCTCTCTCTCTCTCTCTCTCTCTCTCTCTCTCTCTCTCTCTCTCTCTCTCTCTCTCTCTCTCTCTCTCTCTCTCTCTCTTTCTCTCTCTTGACATGTCCATAGTACGTGGGCTGTCCTCTTCTGGTGGTAATAGCCAGTTCTCTTTGTGAGTTAACTTCTTCAAGATATCTTCACTGCTCTCTCTCTCTCTCTCTCTCTCTCTCTCTCTCTCTCTCTCTCTCTCTCTCTCTCTCTCTCTCTCTCTCTATCCGTTCACCGTATTCTCATCATTCCTCTATAAAATCACATCTCAGCAATTTCCACTTAAATCCTCACGTTACTCCTAAATGTCCGTGATTCGATTCCGTAATCGCTATTGGCTCAGTATAGTTCTCAAGAAATATTTTCCTCACTTTGATTGATTAATTATGGAGATAAATTGCAGCGACTATTCTTGTTCTTGTAAATTCTGCTTTTGTTTGGGCTAGGTCATTTTAAAAGAATTTTAGATATTTAGAAATCTCTCGCATCTTACATCACCTACGTCATCGATTGAACGGCAGATTTGGGAAACCAGTAATGTGATTGTAGGGACAATGCGTCTTGTGTGGTGTTTAAGGCAACAAGTGGTAGCATGTAAGGGTCTCAGTGTCATCAAAGTGATGTCCGCGAAGATCTTCTGAAGGTGGTAAATCGGGACTGTAAGGGGGAGGTCGTAATGATGTCCAGTCAAATTCTGCAGTCGTATCAATGGTGAGATTAGCGATGTGTGACGTGGCATTATCGTGTAACAGTAATGCAGTTCTCGGATCTTTGAATGGGTAAAGTTGTTGAAGACGCCCTCTAAGCTTCATCAAAGTTTCAATGTAACGGTAAGCGTTCACCGTGTTTCCCTGTTCAAAGAAGTCGAGAAGAATCACACCTTTTTTATCCCAAAACTCGGAGGCCATAACTTTCCCTACATATAGTGACATTTAGAACTTCTTTCTTGTCGGTGATGTTTTGTGATTCAGTTGACTGCCTTTTGGATTCTTGTTTAAAGAAATGAACCCAAGTCTCATCACATGTCACAAAATGCGATAAATATCCTTCTTCTTCAGTTTCATAACGATGCAGGAGGTTGATAGCTATTGTTTTCCTTGCTTCTTTATGTCTGTCTGTCAACATTCTGGGTACTCACCGTGCACAAACTTTGAATAACCCAGGACTTTAATGATGGTCTGGGCACTGCCTTTACTATGTTACAGTGTTACCCGACGGTCACCAATAATGATGGAATAAGCTCGATGAATGTTTTGTGGAGTCAATGCTGTTGACGAACGGCCAGTCCGCTTTGCGTCAGTCAGTGAGGATTGACCTACTTGAGCTTCGTTACAAAGACCTACCCACCATCGGACAGTGCTAACATCCACTGTTGAATCTCCATAATCATACCGAAACGTTCATGGATGCGAATCGGGGTCTCGCGTTGTTTTGAGGATTTCGATGACATTACGTTGCTTTAACCGAACTTCTTTGGCGCCCATTTTTAAACTGTTTCTGTTGTGCAACCTGTGATTAAAATAGGTTGGTAGTGATATATGGTGCAGAAGAGTGTTTAAGGAATCCTGCTTAATTAATAAATTGCACATCGATAAAGTATTTACATAAATTTAACAAAACAAAACAAAAAAGTAATAGCAGGCATTAGTTATTGAACGTCCCTCGTTTCAGAAGATAATAGTTAGTTGGCGATTATTAGAGCTTCCTAAGCCTTGGTCAGCAACTGGTCTAAGATCCATGCTCTGACATGCGGACAGCCAGAGCATTGCTTTTCTGATCCAACAGACGTATTGTCGTTACCTTTCCAATGGAGTAAACTAGGCAGGCCGAGATAGGGATCATGCTTCATGGGCAGCGTATGATCTCTACAGTTCAACTCAGACATTTGTGTTATAGAGTGGTATACCTCCATCCCCGGTCTTTCTCCGTTCTCCGAATCAGAGCGACTGGCAGCGGTTACGGGGTATAAGTCCTTGCCTACTGGCATAGACAGGGAGCCAAGTGTTGCCTCTGACGGAGTGTCATACAGCTATCGCCGGCCTCAAGCTGAGCATCCTCTAGCAAATTGGGTGCTGATCCTCTTCAGTCTGCCTGCTGCAGTGGGCCATTGGAGCTAGTACAACTTTCAGACTGTAAAGTCAATGCACCAGACACTAAAGAGACTAATAGAAACATCAAGCTACGACTTGCAACCTGAAACATAAGACCAACGTGTCCGGGACATTTCACTGATCTCACGAACATTGGATTTATGGGAAAGACGGCTGTGATTGGTGTTAAACTTAAGTTTCTTAGCAATGATATTACTGGCCTGCAGGAGGTGACAAAGTGAACGATAAAACGAAAGTAGAAGACGATACGAAAGTGGAAAGCACACTATGGGGCAAGCAATGATGACTTCATACAGTAGAGTTGATTCAATGATGTAGACAATTACTTTGGTGGGACTGCAGAGCGTAGGAAACGGACGAAGAAGAATCAGAGAGGAGGAGGAGGAGGAGGAGGAGGAAGAAGAAGAAGAAGACGAAGAAGAAGAAGAAGAAGAAGAAGAAGAAGAAGAAGAAGAAGAAGAAGAAGAAGAAGAAGAAGAAGAAGAAGAAGAAGAAAGAAGAAGAAGTACGAGGAGGAGTAGGAGGAGGAGGAGAAGAAGAAGAAGAAGAAGAAGAAGAAGAAGAAGAAGAAGAAGAAGAAGAAGAAGAAGAAGAAGAAGAAGAAGAAGAAGAAGAAGAAGAAGAAGAAGTAGAAAAGGAGACTATGAAGAGAAAGGAGATGCAGAAGAGGAAGAAGATGTAGCAGCAACACAAGTAGCAACATCATAAGAAGAAGAGAAGAGGAAGAGAAGAAGAGGAAACAGAGAAGAAGAGGACCATTAACAAAGATATTTATTGTATTTTGTACATTAACGATCATAATGCATTCTAATGTTCTCCTAACATTTGTTTAGAAAGTACAGCCCTACACTACCAGATATATTTGAAATCCATAATTATTTCTGAATGTTTATTTTTGTACAATTAAGGTGCTAGAATTTACGTATTTGAATAGAAGCGAATAGAAAACATTGATTTTCTGCATTCTGGAAACATGCTTACCCCACGCAATTGTTACATGTGAGGGATCAATAGATGGTTACTGCAGTAATTGATTCTTTACCGCTGATTCGCATGATAAATTGAACAATTTGGACAATAATTCCTGGCGCCACGTAATGCAGAATAGCGTCGATGTTTTTGTGATGATCAAAGTAACACGAAAATACGGCCTTATGCGTGACGTAACTACAGATAGTCATCAAGTAATCAGTTTGTATTCAGTTGCTGTTTACAATTTGGTTAGGGGGGTGGGAAAATGTCACAATTTTTGCGGTTTGTGATTTCTGGGCAAGTTTACGTTCAGTAGTTTGCCACTGATTTCTGAACAACCGGCACTCATAGCATTGTATGAAAATCAACGCAAAGCAGTTGGTTTCCAAATCCCCCGCAGATGTGACAATATACTTGAAATAAAAACAAACAAGTAACAATCAAGATGTCACAATACACTTGAATCAACAACAAACAAGTAACAAACAGATCAGATATACACGGGTGTAAGTGTTGGTTACGTGTGCTTTACAGGACGTCGCACTCACCTAAAGCATTCATTGGCTGCTTATGAGTTTATAACCAATTATATGCATGAGTCATATCCTGGCGCTACGAAAAAATGGCGGATAGGCATAGGGTTCTTCATGCCAAATGGTACATGAGAGATAGGGATTATCGCTTGCATGAAGCCATGGATATAGTCAAGGGTCATAGACTAAAGACGAGGCAGATCCTGGATGGCACAGGCAGAAATATCTATACGTCAGGTTTGTGATTTAGTGACCATCAATCGCGAAAAAGAGTGGATTGAAGTACCGGCAGACAGAACCTACAGGCACAGTGTAATAGTAACACTGGGTCGTGACTGCAGAAAATGGGCAGCGGGCCGCACGGAGCTTGAGATGCAACAACTGATACAGAGTAATGCACATCACGGTGACATAGTGATTGATACTGATGGGTTAGTGATGGAAAACGAACGGAGTGGTTGGGGTTTCATTGCGAAGGCTAATGGACGATTCTTGAGAAAGGAGAGTATGGCATATGAGGCTACGACCTCCAGCATGAGAATGGAGGTGGAAGCAGTCACAGTGGCATTCTGTTGGTTAGAGAAGACCACTGCAACACGCATTGTCTTCATCACGGACTCAAGGAGTAAGCTTAGTACAGTGGAGAAAGGAATGTTTCGTGTGAAATGGCTCACCTCGCTTCAGAGGTCACATATTGTAAGAATTGTATGAATATTTAGCTCTGGCCATGCGAG